>OX377610.1:79478263-79843190 GCA_947397855.1 Thelaira solivaga
GTTGTAGCTGTTTTATTTTGCACTTGATAAGATTACGGGGTTGTGTAATTCTTCTTTTTCACTTTTGTTTTTGTTTTATTTGGCTTTTTATTTGTATTTGTTTTTTTTTTTTTTTCTTGCTGTTATTGTTGTTGCTGTTCTTTCACTTTGCAACATTTTGTTGCTTGTGTAGTTGATTCTTCTTAATTTTCTTTTAAGCTTTATTTACACAAGTTTTTTTCTTCTTTTAAAATATTTTTTTTGTCTGGCATGTCGTCGTAGCACTCTTATGCAGGGGTTCATTTTACATTGTTGCATTCCTTTGGTTCTTGGCTACTTGCTGTTATTTTGTTGTCATTATCATCTAAAAGATTTTTGTGGCTGTTGTTGCGTGTCTGTTGAATTGCGTGGGGGGGCCACAATTGCAATCATAGTAAATTTTCTTTCTCGTTTTGTTTTTCTTATTTTATTTATTTATTCTTTTCATCTAAAGGCCATAATTCCGTTTTGCTATAACTAAGCGCACAACTAAGTCCACACTATTATTATTAAGATTGTAAACATTCATTGAAGAAAAAAAAATCAACAACAACAAAAATATGCTGAGAAGTTGTTTGTCTTTTTTGCTTGAATCGCAGCGGAAGTTGTGTCAAATTGTTAAGCTTAAGTTAAAAATAAAATTGGAAACTTTAGTTTAACATAAATACAAACACACTTAGTAATATTGATTCCTATTGCTATTTCTATTTTTTTATTTCTCATTCTTAATAAACTTACTAGTCAAGTAGTTTTTAGATTTGCCTTGAAAAACTCCTGTGATGTAATAAACTCTGAAAATATTCCTTTAACTTTTAAAATAGACAAAATTTTAACTTCGCAGATTGCCTAGAAGCAATTATGTAATGCATAGAGAATCACTAACAATAGCGCATTTATAAGGCATGATTTTTGTTCGCGATGAGCCACCTAGTAGCAGTAGATTTAGCTTGCAAGCAGCGCTTAATAATTAATGTTCAATAGAAAAAAAACTACTTAATTTATTTTTAGATTTAATTCATGCTACTAACTGGGTTGAAACCAGGGAATCTGCATTTAAGAAGCATTAAGTCACCATACATCCACTTCGGCCACAAAACTCTGTTAGAGCGAATGGCTGAGTTTTTATTTTATTTTATTTTTACTTTCAATAAATACTTTGTGTGCTGTGCGCAATGGATTTCCCTCGTAGTAACTTTAAATGCAACACTGTTGGCATCAGCCACAATATTTTAATAAACTATAGCCAAATTTTAAGCCAGCTGTGCCATTTAGATGGTGGTTGTTAGAGCAGAGAACTTAAAAAAACAAAGCACGAGTACACACGTGCGTACTCACTATATAAAAAATCCATAAATTGGGCTACGAACCGCTATCCCATGCAGCATCTTCTCCAGATCTAGCCCGCTGCGACTATTTTAATTTTCCAAACCTGAAGAAATAATTGGGTGGTAAGAAATTTGAGTTGAAGAGGTCATTACCAAGAAAAAAGTGCTTCTTTTAAGGCCTTTGAATTATCTTCTTATTTGAAAAGAATAAAAATATTAATGTAAAAAGAGATAATGTTGTTGAAAAGTCATGGAGTTATCAAACAGCCCTTGTATTTTCTAAAGGCAAACCAAGAACCTTGCAAGCTTGTGTCTTAAAAAAAATAAAAAAAAAATAGTTTTTTATTAAAAGAAAATAAAATTTTTTTTTAATATTTTAATTATTTAAAAGAAATATTTTTTTTTTTAAAAAAATTAATGTTTTTTAAATAAAAAAAAATTTTTTTTTATTTTCGAATAAAAAATATTTTTGTTTTATTTTTTAATTAAAAAAATTTTAAACAAAATTTTTTTTTTAAATTACAGCGAATTTTATTGAAAAAAATTTATTAAAAAAATTTTTTAATAAAAAAAATTTGTATGTGTAATAATTTTATTTGGAATTTAATGCTCTTATCCAAAAAAAGTTGACGTAGACTTTAAAGTAAAATTTATGAAAAAATTATATGAAAAATTTCGATAACGTTAATTTTTTTGGATAAGATGGTAAAAGTTTAACAAAATGCTAATCTTTATTTGTGTTTTATTTTAAATTTATTCTTGTTGGGTTATTTAAAATTTATTCTTATTTAGTCAATTGCTTTTAGAATATAAAGGTTCTGGTGTTCGCAAGAAAATTTGGGAGTAATCTACTGAGGATTCAGAGTAGCGTCTGATGAAATGGTTCATATAGATATGCTATCCTCTTGTACTGCATAAATAACTCATGAGAATATCATGAGTAAAAGAAAATTTTAATTTTTTTTAAATAACGAAAATTTTTTTTAATAAAAAAAATTCTTTTATTTTTTATTAAAAAAAAGTTTCTAGTAAAACAAAATTTTTTTAAATAAAAAAATTTCTTTGAATAAAAAAATTAAATAAAAAATTTTTAAGTAAAAAAAATTAAATAAGTTTTTAATTAAACCAATTAAATATTTAATCAATATGACAATTTTTAAATTTAATATAAATATATAATTAGAAAATTAATTTTTTTTAGTTTAATTTTTATTAAGAATTTATTAGTTAGTTTTATTTGACCTTTTTCTTTTAAATAATATGACTGTTTTATTAAGCTTGAGGTCTTATTTTATATATATCGATATTTCGCTCCAATTGTATCCTGAAGAAGCTACACAAATTGGAGCGAAATATCGATATAAAAATAAATTTGTTAATATTTTATTTAAAAGAAAAAGGTCAAATAAAACTAACAAATAAAAAAAAATTTGCATTAAAAAAAATTTACAAAAAAATTAAAAAAATTTTTTTATTAGTTAATATTATTATTTAGGAAAATTAAAATAAAAACAATTTGTTCATTAAGATCTTAAGCTTGAATAATATTAACTAATAATAAATTAATAAGATCGAATAATTTAATAAAATTATTAAAAAAATGTTTTTTTTTTAATAAAAAAAAAATTCGCTGTAATATTAGAATTAGAATTATGTAGGAGCAGCAAGAGCTATTCTGACATTTCTCTGAAGTTACAAATTAAACCTAAGTCTAGTAGACTTCCTTGGGTGATTTGTCCGCTCCAATGTTGCTACATTCTCTCTCTATCTCTCTTAATCAGAAAATGATTTGAAATTTTCTATACATTACAAAGAAATTTGTGCTTGAGTTGTCGTTGTTTTTTTTATTTTTATTTTAAATAAATTAAATAAAAAAAACAGCTGATTACTTAATCTTGCCCAAAACAAAAAAAAAAAAAAAAGCCCAAACAACCAATAGCCATCGTTCTCTTTTTATCGCTTAATTTTTTTTTTAATTATTACAGTTGTTGATATTGCACAATGTCTTAAAAATTAATAAAATGTGACGATATGAAATAAAAAAATAAAAGGAAAGAATGAACTCCATAAATGTGAAATCAATTTAATAACATTTTAACCACAAAAATGAAAACCCAAAGCCACAATTGAAATTTGAAAGTTTTTAGAAAAACCACAAGTATGTTTTCTCATCATTCAAATACATACAACTACAACAACATACATACAAGTATGTACTCGTATATCAGCCATTTCATATCAGACAATCATAATTGCTATTTTAAATGCATTTGCAGAGGAATATTGTGTTGTGCGTTGTCGACATGGCGCAACAAAAATACTACAGCAACAATGTTGTTTTATATGCCAATTTGATGGAACCATTTAAACTGACATTCCAAAGGATATTAACAAAGAGTATAAGTAGGGGGACACAACAAAATAAAGGAGTAGCGATATAAAAACAAAGTTAAGAAAAAAATATATATAAAATTTTTTTGTCATACACTTTACCACAGATAACATTAGTTTGTTACACTGTGTGTAATAAATCACTACCGAATCTATAAAGCATATCTTAAAGTAGAGTATCAAAGCACTTTTCATTATTAATTAAATTTATAGACGACAGCAGTTTACTGTCTTTATAACTACGAGTACAAATGTTGTTAGCTACTCGTATTAAGTGAATTAAAGCAATTTTGTAGCAACAGCTGTTCTCTATGAAAATACACAATTGAGTGTTGCCAGTTTTAAAATAAATCACTTTCACAAAAATAAAATTACTCACTCTACTCTGTATAAAAAATAAGTTTTTAACTCTGATTTTCGTAGAAGGGACCGAAAAAAAAATACACTTGATGGTGATTTTAAGTTTTCTGCTTTTTTTTTTTTTTAATTTTCATGTTGAACCAGCTACCTATGTGAATCTTTAATTTTAGGTAAATGAAATGTGTTTAGCAAGCTTATGTAAAACACTATGCGAAATATTTTTGTGCAACATTTTAACCTTCTTAGTCTTCAATTAATGGGACTTTTTTGACTCCCATTTAAAGAAAGGATAAAATATAAGTGGTCAAGGTCAATCCCTTTAAAGAATATTAATATTCTGCAATATTTTCCTTACTGGCAGGTAAATTAAAAATACTAACAATTTCTTCAACTTTTTTAAATCAAGCATCAAGCTTGGCCTTTATTTTTCGCCGACTTGACCTTATATTTTTCCTATTATATTTTAATGACGGCGTCATCAACAATTTTAACAATGATTTAAACCCGTGCAGTTTGGTAATTGTCTCTACTAGAAACCCATAGCTTGAGTGCATAAATACTACTTGGACCTTTTTATTACGTAAATAAAAAAAATTAACTACAAAATGCAACTCCCTAAAACCAGCAACAGAAATAAGGCGAATTTAGTATAAAGTGTAGGTAATCCTATACCAAACACCAAAATGTTGCTGCATTTGCTGCTTGCAAATGTCAAAGTTGGCAAATTATCCGATACTATTTTGACTAGTTAACAGCTTCAGGGCTCAAACAACTATTTATAAGCAGCTGATCTACTGACTACATTCGCCTGGAACAGAAAGATATTTCCAAACAAAAAATTAAGAATAGCTAAAATTTTTTTATAAATATTACGAAATATGACGAAAAATATGAAATTATAACAAAATATGGCAAAAAAAAATTTATAAAATATCACGAAAAATATGAATTTATAACAAAATATGCAAAAACATGCATTTAAGGCAAAATATGCACTGACAAATTGATGTCATTCTGCTGGAAATATTGTGTTTTGCAAAGATATTAGGCCTGATTATGAGTGTCGTTATCGTAACAAAAACTGTAACAAGTGGCAATACCGGCCATATATTTTACATTAGGTTAGGTTAAACAGGTCGCCCGAAAAAAAAGAAACAAGAGCTGGGCTCACTTGGGTCCTCTGGCGTGGTCCCTTTGTGATACCTGTATAGAGGAAAATAAAGAAGAGGAAGGACAGTAACAGAAGAGTGAAGGGCAGGAAAGAAGATAGAGAAAGAAAGTGAGTGAGTCCGTCACAAAAACCAACCGCTGCTTTTAACGAAGCCATATAGCATGTCGACTCTTGCATTCGACAGTGCAGTGAGACCCTGCAGACGTCGCTCACCGAAGTGGATCATGCGCCGCTCTTCCAGGGCCGGACACTGGCAGAGAAGGTGTTCCACAGTTTCCTCCTCCTCCTCGTCCTGACAACTTCTACAGTAGTCATTATAACGCAAACCCATTCTGCTAGCATGGTTGCCAAAATTGCAGTGTCCCGTTACTACAGCCACCACATTTCTCAATCTAGCTCTTTGGAGCCCCAACAAATCGCTACTTGCGACTGCTATCCAGCCTAGGCCAGATCATCCTCGCAGTATTACACGTGTATTTTACATTAGCTTGTCGTAAATTCGACTGTCGTAGGCGACACACGTTATTAACTTAGGTTGGGTCTCAGAGTAACGATAACAAACATGCATGAAGTCCCTTGCATTTTAATTCTGAGAGATTGTGGTATCTAGCCTTCTGTCGACTATAAATCAGCATAGATTAGCAGTTCATGGAGTGTTTCATTTGATTTCCATCTGGGTGCTAAACTGGCGATAAATTGGTGTACTAAACTTTTGCATGACCGCTTGGGCTCTCTTTTTTTATGCAAATTATATACTCTAATGAAGGGTAGGTATGTAAAATTGGGTACAGCAGCATATAACGAAACGAAGCATGCGCCAGTAGAGTAGTAATATTACTACGTTTAATTTTTTTTTTTTTTTTAATTTTATTTTCATGTTTTAAAATTTTTTCGAGTCTTTGAATTTATGTAGACCGCCATCACTAGAGTAATAACTTGCAGCAAGTCAACAGCACGAGCTCTTCAGTAAAAATATTAAAAAGGAAATCATGTCACAAGGTGCGCCCTATTTTAATATACTATCATCATCGTTGGTTTACTTATGCCATCTTAACTTTGGTTTGCTTTTATAGGTTTCATGTGGAATTTGTGTTTTTTTGTGTTTCCTTTAATGTTCTGCATTTTTTTTTTTCTTTTTACCAACATGTCTGGTATACCATTTTACAATTCGTTATGGATTCTTTTATTTTGATAGTTTGGATACTGATTTAGTGGTCGCAAAATCAAACATCTTTAACTACACAAAAAAAAAAAAAAATGGGACGAAAGTAATGAAAAACCCAATCGTAACAAATGAAATAGTAATAGGTGACTTAATACAAGTGATTTCACAAGGGTGCCCCTGTAGATGAGTGGACAGCCTATCAATCTGGAGATGGCACGATTGATTCCCTCTTAGAACCTGGGTGTTCTTTGCAGACTGATTTAAAAAAATGGTCATATGACGTCGAGTGAGTATTTTTTCGTGGTTTTGCCCAAAAGCCAAATTTTTTTTTTTCAGACATTAACTAACTTCGCTTTGACTGCTTAAAAGCTTGCTAGTGCTATTTTATTGCTCATAACTGTGCAATTATGTGGTTGTTTTTTATGCTTAAGCATACACGAAGGAGTACGAGTATAAAAAATTCCAATGAAATCGACAACAAATCAAGACACAAACAAGGCAATTTAACAAAATTTAAAAATAAAATCTTTGGAAGTTGAACAAGTAGTCATCCTCTCACTGAAATTATAATGAGTTTGCAATTTCTTCGTTGATTCTGCCGATGAAATCAATTAAGAAAGAAAAGAAAAAAGAAAAAGGGAGTTACGACAAGAAGACATCAGAGTATAAGGATTTAAAATATTTTTTTTTAAAACTCTAAAGCTTTATTTAATTTTGTGTTATGTTGTTCGTTAGCATTTGTAGGAGATACATCATGTACAAAGTAGCTGACAAACGAACTAGTTTTGGAAAGGACAATCTTGCAATCCTCGCCAGAATGATTACATGTCAGCTATTTAAATTTAAAGGATTCACTTGCAAAGGCTGCATTCACCCAATTTTGGCAGAACTATTCGCGGTAAATTTTTTGCTCTACTCATTTTGGCACCAAATACATAGAGAAGTCAAGTGTATAATCGGATCTACTTTGAATTTCCTCCTTTTAATTTGACATATACATACGAAAGCGTTGTTTTTGTAATTCAGTGTTTGTTGTAGGGAATGATTTAACGTGTATAGTTCTGCCATGAGCACTAATTTTTATATTTAGTTTGATTTTTCTTTTTTAAAGAGGGAGAGAGACTTATAGAATTTAATATTTTGTTCCGACAAAATAATTGCCATTGTTTCCTCAGAAAAAGTCTCAATTCTTGTATAGAAAAATTTTTATATATTCTTTAGAAGGTAAAATATTTAATAAAATAATTTTGGCTATAAAATTTTAAGATTGCAAGTAAAAAATTTTGGAAAAAGTGAAAACAAAATTATTATTATAGCTGCACTTAAAGTTTTCCAGTTTCTTGCACTCTTATAGTAAAAATTTTAAATAATTTATTCTAAAAAAAATTAATTTAAAAAACACTTTTTCGGTTATAACCAGGCAACAAGGGACTTCATTGGACGAATGCATGTTTGTTGTCGTTACTCTGAGACCCACCCAAAGTTAATATCTTTGAAAATCACAATATTTCCAATCAATTTGTTAGTGAATATTTTGCCTTAAATGCATGTTTTTGCATATTTTGTTATAAATTCATATTTTTCCAGTAAAATGGCATCAATTTGTTAGTGCATATTTTGCTTTAAATGCATGTTTTTGTATATTTTGTTATAAATGCATATTTTTCCAGTAAAATGGCATCAATTTGTTAGTGCATATTTTGCTTTAAATGCATGTTTTTGTATATTTTGTTATAAATTCATATTTTTCCAGTAAAATGGCATCAATTTGTCAGTGCATATTTTGCTTTAAATGCATGTTTTTGTATATTTTGTTATAAATGCATATTTTTCCAGTAAAATGGCATCAATTTGTTAGTGCATATTTTTTGTGATATTTCATAATATTTATAAAAAAAAAGTTGTTCTTCTCTTAATTTTTTGTTTAGAAATATCTTACTGTTCCAGCCGAATTCATTATAAGGTGCAGTCAGTGGATCAGCTACCAAACACTCAAAATAGTATCGAATAATCAGCTTCTTTGACATTTGCAAGTAGCAAAAGCAACAACATTTTGGTGTTTGGTATAGGATAATCTACACTTTATACCAAATTCGCCTTGTTACTCTTACTTGATTTACGGCGGGGTTGCATTTTGAAGGCAATATTTTTTTTATTTACGTAATCAAAAGGCCCAATTAATATTTATGCACTCAAACTATGGATTTCTAGTGGAGACAATAATAACCAAACTGCAGGAGCTTAAATCATTGAGCACCTCGGTTAAACTCGTTGACGATGGCGTTATTAAAATAAGAAAAGCAAATTGGCGAAAAAATAAAGGCAAAAATTGACAAATTTTGTATGTTGAATATTTTCATGTAAAGAACTTACATGTGAGCATCGTTGTAGTAACCAAATCAATGATATGTGGCTATTAATCTATTCGACTACGTCAATGAGCCTTTTAATAAGGATGTTGTTCATCAGACTTAAGAGTATTAGTTGTCACTTTCCGTGATCCCCACTTTTGTTTGTTAATAAAATTTTTTCCATTTTCAAGAGATCAAGCTGTGATCTCCTACTCCCATTTTGATATTAAAGAAATCATTAAATAGTCATGGAAGGTAAACAGTTTTTCTCCAATATAAGAAAATCACTCGTTTTACTACTTTAAGAACAATAAATAAGCAAATCAATAAGACATAACAATAAATATTGAAATAATTCACAATATGATGTTTAATTAAAAATTTTAATTGTACAAAACATTTTTTTCCTTTTAATTTGCTTGTTATCGCCTTAGAATTGCTTACATTTTTCTTAGTTTCATATTTCAAAAATATTATTTATGGCATTCTTCACGTAGGTATACTGTGACAATAAGATCCATCATTTAATTCTCTACTTTTCAATTATACAAGTTGTCCAGCACAAAAATAAAATAAATCATTATTAATGGAAGAGAACAAACGAAAAGTTTCATTTAATTTCAGGTTTTCTTTCTATACATTTCAAGATTTTCAATTTGAAAGGCCATTATCCTGTAATTTTTTTTATTCGCTTGCACAGCGACTCTTGTTTTTCATTTCTGGCTGTCTACAATGTGAAACTGAAATAAAACAAATAAAAACCATTAATGTGCAAAAATTTCAAAAATGAACTTAAACTCTGCTCAAAATAACAGAAAAATAAAATAATTTCTATTTAAACGAAATAAAACTGAAAATAAAACAATAAAAAACTAAAGAATACCCTAGAAGACGAGCAGCAACTTTGCAATGCCTGAGAATATTATTATTTTTTTAACTCTTAAGCAGAAAGAACACAGATTTGTAACGAAGAAATTAAAAAAAAATATTATAAAAATAAATAGCAAAATCGTAATAACCTGTTAAAAGCATTAAAAGTGTCAGTTGTTCAATTGAACCATCGAACTAGAATCACATAGTACACAGTGGAACACAGGCGCTAAAATTCATTAAAAAAAACATTTTTCTTTAATTACAGCTAATTTTTCTTAAGAAATTGGCCCTTATTACACAACAATTTCTATACAAATGAAATTAAATTTTTTATATTTTTGTTAGTTTTGCTATTTAAGTTTTATTTTCCTACAAATTTCTCTCAAATATATACTTTTGTACTTGCCACGCCTACTTTTACATCCACCTTTTTAATAGTACAACTTAGATTGCAGCTTTAATGATTAAAACCCTATTTGCAACAAGTGGCTCTCAAGTTTTCTTAGTGGCAAGAAAGTTTGGCACACATTCTGTGCAGCCACGCCCACTTTTCAATAAAACAATTTTTATTTATTTCTTAATAAATAAAATTTTGTTTGGCAATGAAATATTCTGAAATTTTATACAAACGTCTTCTTAGCTCTAAGAAAGAACGCCATTTAATTCTATACAGCCACGCCCACTTTTCAATAAAACATTTTAATTTATTTCTTAATAAATAAAATTTTGTTTGGCAATGAAATATTCTGAAATTTTATACAAACGTCTTCTTAGCTCTAAGAAAGAACGCCATTTAATTCTATACAGCCACGCCCACTTTTCAATAAAACATTTTAATTTATTTCTTAATAAATAAAATTTTGTTTGGCAATGAAATATTCTGAAATTTTATAGAAACGTTTTCTTAGCTCTAAGAAAGAACGTCATTTACTTCTATACAGCCACGCCCACTTTTCAATAAAACAATTTTTTTTAAATTAGATTAACCTTTCATATCACGGGAGTCCTATTCCTACTCTGGTAAAATTTTTTAAATGAAATTTAATGATTATTTTTTGTAAAATATTTTATAATAGGACCCCACTGTGCAATATGCGAAAGTTTGTTTTTTTTGCTTAATCATGAATTACAAAATTCAGTTTTCTAAAACAGAATTCTAATAGAATTTATTCATTATCTAAGCTAATCAATATCCAATTACACTAGTTTACATGGTTCTTGCAATTAATTGTTGCCATATACATTTGAAGCAAAATACACAGAATACTAAATGTTGTCCTAGTAAGAGTACTTTTATTTCATTTCATGGTACCGTAAACATATAAAAATGTTGCATGATAAACTTATTTTTGTTCTATTGAAACCATAAAAAGGCATCTTTTTGTGCAGTTTTGAGCAACCTGTTTAAAATATTACATAATTTAGAAGCCGAATATTTTTTGAGAATAGAAAACGCCATAAATGTTGTTAATTTTTTATCTCTCAATATCTTGTCTTGAACTATTACAGTAAAGCCTCTTTTTTTTGTAGAAGAAGTAGTTAATCTCCATGGATTTTTGACTGTGTGTGCGTGTGTGTGTGTGTGTGTCCTGTATAGATCTTTTGAAATTATATTTTTATAAAACCTGAATGACATGTTAAGGAATTTTACGTAACAAAACTGCTAATTGAATTCATTCCTTAAGAGTCCTTCAAAGTAACTTTATTTCAACTTAAATAGTCGAATGTGTTTGAGTTGAGTGTCTGTCTGTTTTTTTTTTTGTGCAAGAATATGCCACATGTTGTTGATTTGTTTGATTTTGATTTTTTTTTTGTTTTTGTTTTTAGTTACTGTTGAAAAATGGTGAGAACGATTTTAATTAGCGATCACAGGAACTAGAAAATCGTTTCTTTTTTTTTTCGCGTCTTTGTTTCGTAGAGACCAATGCATAGCGAGCGGGGTCTTGTAATAATACTCGTAGTAGTGCGGCAATTTAAATTACAGTGGTTGGTTATTAGACATTGTCAGACAAAGAAAGAACTTTTTTTTTTTTTTTTTTTTTTCTCCTGAAAAATTTTTCAAGCGCCATCATACAGTGACAATTCGTTAATTTTTAATGTAAACATTGTGCTTTATGGAAATTACAATTTTTTTTTGTATGTTGGTGTGACATTCACACAAATCACAAAATGCACTTTGGCTCAGAATATTTTTTTTGTTTCAGGTTACAGGTTTTTTTGCATTTGCTGCTTATTCAGCAAGACTCCTTCCTTATATATTTGTTTATTTTTATTATAACTAATGAAAACTTTAATATCGCCTTAGCGAATTGTGATGGCAGATTTACTTGTTTTTAATTGATTATTTAAAAATTTTAATTTTTTCAACTTTTTTTTTTTTTATTTATTTTTACAGATTTACAACAGCGCTGAATAAAAATTGATGTAAGTAAAGTATTATTAATTTTTTTTTTATAATTAAGCTTTAAAAAACTAGTCAGCGGTAATTTTCGTAAGATGTTGTCTAAATAATTTTTTTTAAATGGACTTATACCACTTTCTAGAATAACAGTTTAATTAATGCTTAGCAAATAATAATTTAATTTCTAATTAATTTTATTTCTATTAAAATAATTAAAAAAGTTGCAGAATTCAATCTGTTATACAGGTTGGTCCAACCAAAACCCACCATGTGAATTGTAAATAAAACAATAAATTTTCTTAATATTTTTTTTATTATAATAGAAAGATCTATGACAATTATGTACGAAACGAAATATCGGGACGGCAACTAAAATTAGCCTATTCTTTTAACTCGTGTCGTATGAAATGTTTCTGAAATTTTTAATTTATTGGCGAGTTTTATATACACAGAAAACAACTTCGGTTGTGATAACTAAATTTGTTTACAATCAAAAATTCAGTTGTGATAATTGAATATTTTAATCCTGACAATAGAAAATCGGTCTTACAGCTCGAAATATTTTTAACAGAACTAATTTTTGGGCTGTATTATCGAATTCTGGTTGCTGCAACTGAAAAATTTGATTATCACAAATGAATTTTTGATTGGAAACAAATTTAGTTATCACAATCGAAATTGTTTTCTGTGTGTAAATAGGCTGCCAAGCTAATGTAATTGCACAAGATTTTTCTATGTCGTCTATGCTATATGTCTATGTTGTCTTAATTTATAAATACTCAATTGACTTTTTGTTAAATAAAATTTGTAACAAGGTTGTACAACATGACTTACAACATGACTTACAATCTCATCATATATGTGGGAATAAATTATCGCTCAAAACAACATACATAAAGCATAAAATAACTTTTCTGGGGACTGTTTTTTAACTCTACCAGTGGTAATGAGTACCTTGTCATTGTTGAGTGGCAAGTCAGATTTAAATGTGACTCCAGTGACTTTAGTAAGTGACAGGTGGTAATGTTGGCTATGATAAACAATGTACAATCCGGCAGTCTCTTCGGAATATAAATTTCCTTGCCATGGGCACATGTAGCCTTAGCTAAGACATTCGTCACCTATCTGCTATGTCAGTGCTTTGTGAGACTTTTATTTTAATTTACTTTCTAAAGCATACACATTACGCAAGCATTTGTCGAAATAAGCATGACCACTATGCCATTTACATATACGTTTATATATTTTGAAGAAATTGGCGCTTAGAGTAAGTTAATTTTCCATTAAAAGACAACATAGACAAGTCATGTTAGACTAAACAAATAATTACTAAAAATTAATGGTTACACTTATTTCCACAAGTATTTGTGTAATGTATTTTAAATCTTCTAAAATACAAATTCCAAATCAATCAAATATTCAGCTTTAATGCTAAACAGTGATACTGTGGTTAAATAGAAAAAGCTGTGCTCTAAAGCTCCGAATTCGAATTTGTGGGAGAAATGTGTTGACTCCCAAAGAACTAAGAAAGATCTCACTAAGCAAAGTAAATGGCTTCAAACGAGTCCTAGAACTGAAACAGAGATGCATGCGCTGTTAAAAGATACTCTGGGTTGCGGCACTCATTGCTTTTTATAATCACTCCTCCATGAATAATTTTTCCCCCGTAATTTATTCAAATTTCAAATATTTGCAATCACGAATAACTTCCATGAAAAATAAACTTTAAAGTAATTCAATTGAGATTGATAACATGAAAATATGTTTACTTCAAGTAATTTTCCCTTATCGTAAATAATTTTTGCCCACTTTTGCCTAATATTTGTTCACTTCATATTTCCTGGTGAATATTAACATGGGTATGATCAATACATCCCACAACAGCAGGTATTCCAAATTTACTATCAGAATTATGAATATTCCCCAGTTATTTTTTTTTTTCAAGGAAAATTTTGTTTTTGGAAAAAAATACTTCAAATCAGAGAATTGGCAAAAAAAAAAAAAAAAATAATAATAAGGAAAGGGAAAAGAAAAAAACTACCGGCGTATTTATAGCCATAATTGGATTGAATAAGTCTTTGACTGTAAGTCTACGTTTTTCTTCGGACTGTGACAAAGACTTTTCTCTAAAACATTCAATATTTGTGAAAGCATTTTGCAGAATGTATTATAAATTGTGACATACCCACTTCATAATCTCTTGCTACTTCCGTTCGGTATCATCCCTCTGCAAAAAAATTCAAGCTTGACTATCGTTGGAATACCAAATTATTTTTTAGGACACGTCATATCCAGAAAATAAGAAAAGGCTTCTTAATCAACTCCATAAATTTGTTTAAATCTAATACAAAATAAACGTGGGCACCTATTTCTTGCTTCGGTAATAACATTATTTTACTTGTTTATAACAATCAATGTGAGCTGACAGTTTATAAAAATGTCATGGGAGATTCATGATAGCATTTTTCACTTCGAGGGAAATAAAAATCTCATGGGGAAAAATATTTCACATGTTATTGCCGATAGGGGTGAATAATACTAACATTCTACACTTTGTAAGGCTGCATTGTCAGTCCTGTTAGGTTCACTTCATCTGTCAATTCTTAGCATCTTCTTTAAGGGCTCATCTCTATCAGATCTCATTAACAGGGCAGTTGGCTCTAATTTAAGCTGAAAAGGCAACTAGTTTTTTTTTTGTAGATGTAACAAACAAAATTGAGTGAAATTGAGTTCTCTGCATAACAAATTTTTCGTTATCACAATTGTAACGATTTCGATTATCACAACCGCAATTATTTCTATTTTAAACTAATTTATTAATGCCAAAACTTTACGTAATCATAAGAATTTAAATAACACGAATGCGATGGGAACATTAAAAATTCTTTAAGAAGCAAAAAATAAATAAATTATTGATTACCTGAATTCATACAGCTGGTAGTTTGGTAGCATATCAAGATCTTAGTCATCATGATCAATTTCTAATGCGTTGCATTTGCAAATGCAACGACTAAAAGTGTGAAGAGCATTTGAAATACGAAGGGTATGGGGTATGAATGAATTCAATAATTGTAAAACTGGCACAATATTTTTATAACGCACACGTGGTATAATTTCGTATGTCTCTCATATTATGTTTTTAATGTTGTGTAATTTATTTATCTATTTTTTTTTTTTATATTCCCTCCCATATTATTTGTTACAAACCTTTAATTTAACAGCGTGAGATTAAAATCAGAGCATCTACACACCACCACCTTTACAACCCTTAAAAAAGGTATTCGTATGGATGTGTTGAGTCTGAGTCTACAAACAAAATGAATAATCAATTTTCAATTTCCGTAAATCTTTTAATTTTAATTTCATTTTGTCAAATTTATTCACTCGAATTACAGCCTCCTGACCTGATCTGAGTGCAATGGAATGCAAAAACATTCTCGCATATTTTAAAAGGATGTCATTTTGTAATTTCTTTTATTTTGGGTTCACTTATTTGGGATGATTAAGCGGGATGGGAAACAAAATGCGAAAGATGAATAAAATATGATTTCTAATTTTCTTTATTTGCCCTTTTGTTTTTTAACTTAAGGTGGGATTATGGTATTAAGCATATTTTTCATTGGTTTTGTGACAAGTCATGGGACATGTTTGGCTCAATTGGTCCTGTAGTTTTTCCAGGAAAATTTTTTGTAACATTCAGAATTATCACTGAGCTAGTAAACTTTCTGTAAGAGGGTTGCCTTTTATATTTCGGGATTAGAGAACAAAAACAAATATTAATCATCGAAAATCACTTTATTGTTTTTCAAAATATTCCTTTTGCATGCGTTTGAACCAATTGTTGAAGCACTTTTGCTACTCTGACACAAGCCTTTTTTCGAGCGATTGACAAATTGTGTGGGATCCAACGCGAATAAATTTTTTTAACAGTCAAATGTTTATGCAATATTGAATGTATGCTGGTCCCACTAAGGTTGTCTCAATTTGACGATAGGTCACATGACGATCTTGCAATATCAGTTCGCGCACAGCATCAATGGTTTTCGGAACAACAACTGATTTTGGACGACCTTCACGAAATTCGTCATACCATCGATAAACACTGGTCCTTGATGGAGCTTCATCGTCAAAAATTGAGTTAAGTTAATTCATCGCACGAAAATTCCATGTTTGGGCCGATTTAATTCCATGTTTGGGCCGAGATGAATTTCTGAGTACGTATAACCTCAAAAATGTCCAACTTTACGATACAGCTGTCAGTTTCCAGGTTGCAACACCAGGGTTGCCAAATCCCGAAATATAAAAGACAACCCTCGTATGCACTATCTACTATTGTCCTTTTATTCTGGGGTCTAATCAAGTAAAATTGATCGAAATTTGTCATTTTGGTATCTTGTCACTCGAAATCGAATTAAATGTATCGCAATATGCGATTATATCATTCGATAGCGGGTCTTCGAAATTTGTTACTCTGTGTTATTGACAGGGGTCCTTGTAGATTAATAGATAGGTGTCCCTATAGGTCTGGTGTTCCTGCCTAGACCCTGGCTGTTCTCTGCAGACAAGCCAAGAAGCTTCGTGTTGTAGCTCACAACTTATTTATATGAAAGTTTCTTCGTGTTTGAAAAATTGCCATTGCGGTTCTCAGCTTAAAAAAATTTTTTTTCGGTTGTATTCACATGAACACAACCAAAACACGAAATTAGTTGAGACTGGCAATGCCAATTTTTCAAACACGACCAAACTTTCACAAAAGTTGTGAACTATATTAGAGGCCAAAAATTTCTACTCTCAATATTAATAAAAATTTATATTTTTGTTTAATGAAAAAAAAAAAATTCCAGCTCATTGCTTGAAAGCTGACATGGGATCTGAGACTGTTTTTATTAATGCAGTCGTTTACAAATCATTATTTCGTACAAATAGTGACAAATTGTATTCCAAAAAATAAAAATAAAAATCAGTTTAACATTAATAACAGAGTAACAAAAACTTTTGCGTACAGATTTAACAACAACATACATATTCAGATAAATTTAAAAAAACTCAAAGTTAAATTTAGAAATTTTTCAAAAAAAAATAAAATTTTTAATTCAATTTAAAAAAAGTTTTTTTTAATTAAAATTTTTTTTAAACATGTAAAATGATACGTTGAGTTATAATCCATCAAAAAGTCAAATATAAATTTCTGTTGGCAACATATCATGCATTTACTTCAACACTGTCATAAGTCAAAAACTGTGTTTAAGTTAATAACAGAATTTTTTCTCAGTGTTTTTATATGTTTAAAAAAAAGTGATATGAACTAAATACTCGTATATAAAACACTGCTTTTTCGCGTAAAATATTTAAATTTTTTGCCAATTGCAAACTATAAATGGCGCTCCTGTAAGATTATATTGAAGTACATTAGCCATAATACTTTTTTCTTAATACTCATATAAAGTCATATGGAACCTTTTTGATACTAAGAGCACGATACGATATGTAATTGTAATTGTAAAAATTAGTTTAAAGTTTAAATTTGCTCTCTTTTAAAATTCTGTATCGTTTCATGTCTGTCTCTCTGTAATTAAATCATTTTGATTTAAATTGAATATAAATAAAGCTAAACGTGTATGAAACAGATGTCCCATTTCACAATAAAATTACAAAATTTTAACTGTTGTTTAATAGATAAATAGGTATGTGTGCATGTTTGTATGTCTTTTAATAAAAATTAACAGCAGCTGGTTATTTGAAAAAGCATAGAAAAAAAATCAAGTATAAGCAAAAACGACACCTATGTTTGTTTGTAGGCATGTGCGGCCATGTATAGAAAATAATAAGAAAAGGACACAAAGTGAAAACTGCAAATACCAACCAACAGCAAAATAAAATTCACTGTTTCTTATTACTTTTATAGGCACTCGTGGTGACTATTTAAGCATTAGCATACAAATTGTTATTTACTCTTGCACAGAGATACACTACACTGACAGATTATTAAACATTTTTCTTGCAAAAAAAAAATCTTGAGAAAAAAATTTAGAAAGTTTTGAGTGCTCGCTTAGCACTCATAATGCGTTCCTCAAAATTGAGCTTTAAAATATGGGATTACGTTCCTGACTAAAACACTTCGAACTGTCGTTCGCTTAATAACATTCTTATTCATTTTCAACTTAAAAGCTTTTTCTAGATTGTTTAGCAACATGTGTCTGCGGTTCAATGGATTTTTTTATTTAATCAAGATTACTAAGGTTCAAATCAAACCGTATCAGAATTTCGAACAATAAATTTATGGCCTGTTCAGCGATGTCACAAGAAAACCTAAGCGAACGAAAGCAATTTTTCGTATATTGTTTTTGCTTTTAATACAAATTTGCTTTGCTTTCGTTAACTCGGGTTTTCTTGTGACATCGCTAAACAGGCCATTAATACAAAATTTCACATGTTTGGATTCCCCGAATTAAAATATTTTCTTGATATATTTTTTTTCTTTTCAAAAACAAAGGCCCATAATCATAGTCACACTAAAGTCGGTATCTTTTTAAAACCGATTTAAAATTCATAAAATTCTTATGAACAAAAGTCAGCTCTTAATAAAAGCCTACTTTTGTGTGTCTATGATTATGGGCCAAGGACTCCAAAAACTGTAAATTAAATTTTATCAATCTTAATATATAAAATTCGTTTGTACGTGGGTTTGACATTGTACTTCTCCTAAACGGCTGGATCGATTTAATTGAATTTCTGTGTATGCCTTTGGGTTACGGCTTGGAAGGTTTAGCGTCACAAATCCGCCCTGCAGTCGGTATCTGGCTTATTTATCTACTACCTCGTTTTACCCGGTCTAGCACGGTTCTTTACTCTATGATTAAGATATTTTAAGAGTAAGAAGATCGAATGTACAACAATTTAATATTTCTATTAAAACCCAACTTGTATTTTTATGAAAAGAAAAATTTTGCCACGCCCATTACTACACCTACTTTTAAAATTTCTCTCAAGTCGGAAAACGGCTGAACCGAGTTTGCTAATTTTTGTGTTACATTCATTTTTTATGAAAACAAAAATTTATCACGCCCATTACTACGCCCACTTTTTAAATTTATCTCAAATCGGAGAACGGCTAAACCAATTTCAGTTTTAATTATTCGTTTTATTATTTTCTTTTTAATTATTTTTCAATGTAAATTAAATTTTGAAGGCAAAACAATGTTTGCCAGGTCAGCTAGTTTACATAGAAAAAGAAAGCTTTTTAAAAATAATTTTTTTTTTTCAAAAATTCAAAAACGCAGCATTTAAAAATTTAATTTGTTTTACATTTTGGTGTAGCGCTAGCACCTTTTGAAAAATTTTACACTTTGCGTTTAATGTTTTAATTTTGGCCATCAAATGCTGTAGAAAATTTATGTGGCATGTTTTTTTTTTTCTTAAAGTTGGCACAAATTTAACACCGACTTTAGTCATACTAAACTCTTGCCAACGAGCTGCTAAACAGTGTTAATGAAGTTAAGTTAAAAATATAAATTTTTTTTGCATAAAATCGTTTATAAAATTTATAGACTTCTTACCCTCTAGTTTGTAAATCGCTCTACAGTGTGATGGTATGTATGTGCAAGTATGCAATAGGTTCCTTTGATACCATTAAAAACACACAGTTGAAACAAAATCGACATTCATTGATTGACATGTGCCACATAGTAAAATATTTGTTGAAAGTAACATATCGTTTTTCACAGATATTGATCCTAATACTTGCAACAGTTTGTACAAAAAGAAATAAAAACGCCAACAATTGTGCGACACCCCTTCACAAAAAACAGAAAACAAATTACAAAAACATTTTTTTTTCTTTTTATTTTATGAAACCCTTAATAAAACTGGAAACAAAAGAAAAAATTGGTAAATAAATTACACTAGAAGCATTTATTTTTACAAAAACAACAGCAATAAAATATTGAAATATTGAGAAACTGAAAACGAGGGCAGTGAACGAATGTCTAAACAACCAGCCACCATTATTTTCCATTTTTTTTTTCAAGTTTTATTTTTTATCTTTACAAAAAAACATTTAAGCTAAATAAAATTGGCATATGCCAGTGAGCGTACAAAAAAAAATAATAATAAAAAGTAGACTTAAATAATTTTTTTGCTTTTGTTTTTCATTGTATTTGTAAAAATAATAATAATAGCAAAAGCAAAAGTAAAAAAAGTACTAGTTTAGTTTCGTATTGAAAAAACCTTCAAGGTAAAGGTAATTTTATGTTTTTAGTAACTAAAACTGTCGTAGTTAAACTGCTGGGGTGCCATTACTGTTAATCGTAAATACATTACTTGGTAAACTTTACAGTGGCATCAATTGTAGCAAATGAAAAACGTTATAATCTTCTCTATAGATTTGAAAGAGTAACGTTACTGACTAACTGACTTCTCATCATCGCCCTGCCCAAACGGCTAAAGCTACGGACTTGAAATTCGGTGAGCAGATGCATGTCCCAATAACACGAATAAGAAGGGATTTTTGGAAATTCGATTATTAAGGGGGTAAAGACGGATAAAATCGAACTTCTTATATCTCCGGATAGAGCCAAAATTCAAACAACAAAATATTCTACTAAAAAAATAAGCGAATGGGTATTTGTACATTTGTGGCATGAAAAAAGTAAAAACTAATGTTGGTACGTTTTTTAACCCCATTTATTTTTCAAAGTAACAATTACAGCAACAAAAACTAAACTGTATTCTTCTCTTCTTAAAAAGGTCTCCAATGTATGTTGGCACTTTTTTCAAATTCGAGCAAATAGGGGGTAAAATATGTACCCCTTTTTACTACTATTTCTAAATATGTACCATAACGTTAATTGATGCAGCCTATAAACATTGTATTACTAATTTGTAGCACCCAATAAAAATCAATGGTATAAAAATTATTTCAA
This sequence comes from Thelaira solivaga, assembly GCA_947397855.1. NCBI lineage: Eukaryota > Metazoa > Arthropoda > Insecta > Diptera > Tachinidae > Thelaira > Thelaira solivaga. Next base: position 79,499,240 of record OX377610.1, read on the forward strand.
GGGAGAAAAAAAGTACCAAAAGAAAAATGTGTACTTTATATTTAAACAAGTTTAATAGTATTTTTAACCTAGAGTTTTCACAGTAGAATTAAATGGTCCTTAACAAAATAAATAATCATCAAGTAAACAAAATGGTACTTTTTGTTGGTTTTTATGGTACTTTTTTTATATTTTAGTATTAACAGCCCTAGAACTACGAGATGAATTTCAGGTCAAATTGAAAAATCATTGAGTAACAAAATGGTACATTTTATACATTTTAATGGTACTTTTTGATTTTTTTAATCCTTAAATGCATGACTTTCTTTTTTTTGGAAAATTTTTAGTTATAGGAATAATTAACGGTTCACAAAGTCACAAAAAAAATAATAAAAAAAATTTTTTATCTCAAAATTTTCCTTTATTTGTGTTTTCAAACTCTTTATTTCAATTTAAATGAAAGTTTTTAAAATAATTGTTTTTTTTTTTTTTGTTCAAACATAATGCAATGTCACATTTGTCGCATATTGTGCGGCTAAACTCCTGAGATGTGGGACATTTGCATTGCATTTTCTTTATATGCAAAAATTTATGAGTCAATGTTCAACTTTAGCCGTTCTTGGCAAAGTAAGAGCTACCGTTAAAAAATTCTCAAAAAATGTCTGGCTTTGACAAAAAATACGTGTAAATTAACTTATAGAGGATATGTATCCACATGACAACGCGATGAATTAGCAGTCATTTTTTTATTACAACAGTAATTATAGCGCTCTAAAGACTTTGTTGGCAAATGGCAACTAGATGGATCTAAGGGTTAATGTAAACAAACCTGGCAGTACGATATTGGGTTTAAATGTCCCCAACAAAGTGAAAAATCATTAAGAAAACAAATGGGACTTTTTATAATTTTTTTTTTTTTTTGGTACTTTTTGGAATTTTATTATTAAGGAATGTGAAAGTACCATACTGTCGCTTTTATAATTTCGTATTTTTTTTTTTAGATTATTTAATCTCAGTTCTAAATTTTTTAATACAAATTACATTAAAAGGTATCATTAATATATAGAAAAACGGTCTTTTTGTCAATTTATTGATTTTTATATTTACTGATCACCGTTGCAGCCCATGAAAAAGTACCATTGAAATCAATAAAAACAATAAAAAGCAACATTTTTTGCCATTCATGGTTTCCCACCTAACTTCAGATCATTTGATTTCAATGGTACTTTTTGATGGGCTGCAACGGTGATCAGTAAATATAAAAATCAATAAATTGACAAAAAGACCGTTTTTCTATATATTAATGATACCTTTTAATGTAATTTGTATTAAAAAATTTAGAACTGAGATTAAATAATCTAAAAAAAAAATACGAAATTATAAAAGCGACAGTATGGTACTTCGCTGACGAATTAGCGAGTCAAATGCTATTTTTATATATAAAATTAAAACATTTAGCCCGCTACTTGCAGAGTCTCTTTTATGATTTTTTTTAAGTTTCTAAAATCTACGTTGTTTGACATTAAAAATTAAAAAAAAAAAAATATCATTTGGCCAATAATTTTTTTTTTTTGCTCTGTAAAGTGACGTTTGAGTTTCGTTTCTATACATAATGACAATGGAATACCTCTTTCTGACAATAATTTTTAAAATACCTAAGAAGTTCCATGCTTTTAAAACTTTATTTGTATTGTGTTTTTTTTCTGTTGAAGTTGCCATTTTTATAATCGAAAATATGGCAACTTTAAATGCTTAAAGTCTGTTTGTAATAAAGAAAAACCTTTTATCTGTTTGATAATATTCTACTTTTAGTTATTGTTTAGTTTTAATAAATAATAGCCCTTAATATTATCAAATTCATTAAATTTGAAAAGTAAGATTTTGTTGCTTTTGTGAATTCGCTCAAAATCGACAATCGATTGAACAGCTTTTAATTTATTTGTTTGAGAAAATAGTCAAATAGTAGGTTAGGTTGCACACAGGGGGCTCACTTGCCTCCTCATTAAAGAAATCTATTTACAATCGCAACTTGTGGGCGGTAACGTAGCGTACGTGTACATCAATCTCACTTTTGCACCACTGTTTGCTTACAGCGTTTAATACAAAATATACAAACTACGTGTACGTAAGAACACTGAAGCGTATGTATTGTAATGTAAATACAATTACATGCAACTATAACAACAAAATGAACATTAGCAATGACATTATTATGTTTTCTGCTGCAGGGGGAATCAAACCAGTAAAAACAAAATTTTATTAAAACTTAAACAATAAATACCCTTTCTACTGCGAATAACTAATAACAAAAACTAAATTTTTTTATTGTTGTTTTTGGTTTGCAAACTATCATCGACTACATTATGCTCTTGAACATTTCGAATATTTAGTCTAATTAGGAGTGTCATTCTAGTAGTCGCATTTAGCAATTTGTCATGAGCAAGTAATTCCATTTGATGAAATACTGTTCTTCACTGGACAGTTGGAGGCGTTTTCTGTCAGAGTGAGATTTCTAATATGGTCACCTGGATAGTGATTATTGCTAGTTCAGAACACTTTAATTTTAAAGGGACTTCTCTGTCACAAATCGAATCACAGATTAATCTTAGCGCCTGGATTTATTTGTTGAGCTGCTTCCCTGCTGCACTTACTGTGTGTAAAACCTGATTGTATTATATTGCGCTTACTGAAATAGCAGATGTCATTAAAATAATATACAACTGAGTGCTATGTAGTAACGAAAATTAGTGAGCGAAAGATAGCTTTTTTTTAATGTGCGATAAACAAAACAATTGTAAGTTAAAGGAGCTGCTATTGCATTCCATATAGTTTACATCGCTTTTACGTTTTTCCAAGCCAACATTTTCTGTTAGCCGTTCCTGCCATAAACGTATTAAGTCGCAACAAATGCAAATGAAAAAATGAAAAGAGAATGCTAAATAAAATTTAATATGATTAATAGACATACAAAAATCGCCCACTAGTTCCGAACAAAATTTTTGTCCATACACTTGTTTCTCTCTTTCTCTCTTCGTGACAGAAAAGAAAATATTGTACAGGCAAAAATTTTGTGCAATACAAGTGCTTCACCAGCTTTATTCATACCCCCATTATGAATTTTCGTCTTAAAAAAAATTAAGTAAAAAAATGTTGAAGCTAAATATAAAAATCTAGATGTTCTGAAATATTTACAAGTGGTACAAGCAATTTGAAAAATGCAGAAGATACCTACAAAGAGTTATTTCGGGGAGCTTGTCTTAAATCGAAGTGCACTTGTCTTGTTTCAAATTGGCAATTGTATCCGAGATATACCGTTCAATAGTCACATGACACGAAAACTGTTTGTTTTACACGTTTAAAAGAAAAAATCGAAACTCCGCAACAAATTTTATTTACTGTTCAACCTAAATTGAAGCGCTCATCCCTAAATAATATCGCTGGCGATGCGCATTCTCTACGGTAGTGTTAATCATTTTGTTTAATAAAACTCACTAAAGACAAAAAAATAGAGTTAAAAACGGCAAATTAAAAAAAAAAAAACCAGCTAACATGTCGTTACAGTAGTGCGATTCAATAACTTTTATTACGATAACGATAACGATATTTTGTCGGAAAGTTACTGAATAACGAATTCGATAAAATATCGTTATACTTGCTTTTTCAATACAAATGTTGCTAATAAAAGTTACTGAATCGCACTACTACAGCCAACTTCACTACAAAATTGGATTTTCCAATTGCTTAGCTTTGCTGCTGCACTATTTCAGATATAAAACGCTTGCCGCACTAATTTAGGTATGACGGTTAAGTCGTTACTATATTGTTTTTGAAATATCTAAAAAGTTGTGACGAAAAAACTCGTTTTTTTTTTTGAAAATGTAAAAATTTTGGTTTAAAAAAAAATAAGATAAAAAACTATTAAAATCGATGCAGAACTTTTGATTTTATTCACAATTAAGTCAATCTATCACACAGTAAAAGACAGTATTTTGTTAGAAAAAAAAACAAATGTTGCCATATGCGTTCGCTAGTGTTGCTTTGGCGTGTATTTTGGCAGCTGTGATATTGCATCACTTAATCCATACTTCCATACTTTACTAATATTATAAATGCGAAAGTAACTCTGTCTGTCTCGATTTCACACAAAAACTACTGAATCGATTTAAGTTAAATTTAGTACACAAATAGTTTAAAGTCTGAGAAAGGACATAGGCTACAATTTAATTGAAAAAATTTTTGTAAAGGGTTGAAAAGGGGGATGAAAGGTTAGATGAAAGTATTGTCAGTTTCAGACTAGAAGCATAAAACTTATATTTTAGGCTGTTGATTAATTTTAAATAAATATGGCATTCATAGCTTGTAAAAATGTTACCCTTTTAAGAGTGTAAAATAAACATTACTTTGTGGAGCTAAAGTTAACGCGTTAAGAAACTCGCCAAGCCTCTTTTGGTGGTTGGGCGCCTCTAATAATAATGCTACCAAAAACATGAAACACTTTATAAAGTGGCGAATGACTGTATTATTTGGATTAACAAAATTCTATAAAAATTGACGCATATGCTTTCTAGGTATACCTACTCACATAATAAAAAAAAGAAGCCAGGCCGGGCCACATCGGGCAAAAACATCTAGTTGTAAATAAAGGCAAAAGTTATGCGCGGATTTCAATAAACTAAGGTTCGTTTTGTTTGGAACTCATGGCGCTATATCTATATGAACCATTTCATCAGACGCTACTCTGAATCCTCAGTAGATTACTTCCAACGTTTCTTGCAAACATTAGAAACTTTATATTGTAAAAGCAATTGACTACATAAGAATTATTTGTCAATAGTTACAAAAAGATTCAAATATTCAAACAAAAAACTCAGTAAGCATTAATAATTTTTTAAAAATGAAAAATTTGTAAATTTTGAAAACTATTGATAAGACTTAAAAGCAGTTTAGGAATAACGTAAAGGAAATTTTATTAAGGAATTTCGAATTTTTCTTTTAAACGTATAAAACAAACCGTTTTCGTTTAATGCTCATAGAAGTTAGGTGGCCTCTTTAAAAATAGGCAATAACAATATATCTTGGAAACCAATAGAAATAAGCGTCGTAAGAGCACTTTTACGGTTGCTTGTGCAATTATTTAAAAACTAATATAAACTTTTATAAAATCTCAAATTGTATGTATGTATTTAGCCAACGAAGCCAAAGCCTTTTTTTAAAGAAACATTCCTTTTCTTTCCTTGAACTATAACGCGTGCACATACTCGCACATAAATACAAGATCAAGGATGCATGAGGCAAGCAGCCACTGATGTAATGCTAACGTAAGCTAATTTAAAATTATCGATTTTCAATGCTTATGAAAAAGTAGTCGTTGTGTGAAAACATAAAAATAATGAGAAGGTATCGCTCACACATTAATGGACCAGCTGTAAATTGTTTTCCTTTTTTTATTTTGTTTTTCTTTTCCCATTTACAAATCGGTTTAAATGAAAACCGTAATACTTATCAACAGTAAGTGAATTACAAAAATAACAAAAATAAGCAAATGTAAAACAAAAACAACAACAAACAATTTAACCTAATTTAATGCAAAAAAAAAAATATTTTTTTTATTTTTACCTTTCAAAATCAATCTATTTCTCATATTTTCTGCAAATGTTGATGACCGAAAAAGTTACAGTCAAACACAGACGCACAAAAACACACGCTTACAATACTTGCTTAGCAAATAAAAAAACACACTTAAGCAGGCCTTTAACAGGCCTTTTGCCAGTTCTTTATTCATACTTTTCTGGGTAATGAAACAGATCAATGATTTATGCTGTCCAGTTGTCCAACTCTCCACTTAAAGTTACTCTAGTCACTAAAGTTATATTCCGTTCTTCCACATCCGAATATTTAATTCGAAAACGAAAACCTCATAACGACTTTGAGCTCGATTTAGGGATTAAAAAAAAAAAATTCTTGCTTTATTTTGGATGGGAAACAATTGGTGAAATTAATTATAATAGAAAAAAGTTGATTTAATAAGAAGAACAAAATTTAATCCCACATTTTTTAATTCCTTTCGGAGCAGAAACTTAAATTATAATTGAAAGCGAGAACAAGTCACCTGGTAACTGCTCCCAAAATAGTTCTCTGGTAATCTTAAATTACAAATATTCCCTAAGTTTGGTATTCCTTACGAATTCAAAGACTTATTTAGGAGATTTTTCTGCATACTAAAACAAAACTTCATTTTGCTCGTGCAGTTTCGATGTATTACGCCATGCGCATGAGTTTCCTTTAGACGACGTAGATTGTCTACTGTTTGAAGAAAAAAATAATACATTTCTCTCTCTCTCTCTCTTATTTAGCTGTTAATTATTAGCCAATTTCTATCGCTTGACGTCATTTGTGCTACATGCGCAGAAGATTTATTTTATGTGCGTCCTGGCGTAATCTTCTATTTCTATTATTCTTTTATGCTGGCTAATTTTTTAAAAGAGTTTTTGCTCTCTAGGCCTTATAATCATTCACTAAACTTCTAGTAGAAGCTTAACCCAAACATTTGATTTCAAAAAGGTCTGCATTAAGAAGGCCTTATCAGTATTTTACCGTTGCCTGCAAATTTTTATAAAAAATGCTTCCACACTTTAATATAAAATCTTCTTACAGAATCCGCATACCATTTCGTAATAAATACAAACTCGCATAATTATTTCTTCTTTCCTTTCTTTACCTGTGATGTTGAATTTATTGTCAATAGTTGTTGGCATTGTTGTTGTTGCTCCTTAGGAAGATACCAGTTTTCTAAATTTGGGACAACAGATACAGACACAGTTAGGTTGTATTCAAGCACACAATACACTATTTTGTATCACAAAGGCAACTGACGGACTCTGTGTGTATGTGCTACAGATTAACTATTTTTCACAATTTATTCACATTTTGAAAAATATTTTGTGTTTTGGTTTTTTTTTTATTTTATTTTATTATGGCGTTTCCCCTCCTTGAAATAGAATGGGTTTGCAGTTAAATAAGGTAAACTGAGTGTGTGTGCAGCTTGATTTTTGTTTTCAAGTTGAAATATGCAGAGACATTAAAAACTTGGCTACAGATTTTTTCCTACTCAATCTACACTGAGAGAATTTTTTTTGTAAATATTTTTTTAACAAAATAAATCTTGTGTCGGTTTGTTGTAAACATATTTTGTTAGTATAAAATATTGAGAATTTAAAATTTTCCTACACTGAAAAAAAATATAACAAAAATCCAATGAAACGATTTCATTTTAAAAATAAAAATTTTTCAAGTTTTTACATTTTTTAAATTTATTTTTCAAGCTAACAGTTTTTTTCTATGTATACTCGTACGTATACGGTCCATTTTTGACCCATCCCAACTGCTGAATACTCCTTCCACAGGTAACTTTTACACTCATCTTCATCGACTATTCTTATCTGGGGTAAGCAGCAGCCAATGCTGAAAATAGGATAGCACCAAATCTTTCGTGGCTTCTAAAGATTCCCTACCCACCTGCTCTTCCTTGGAAATATGCCTTTTTACCGACAATACTCGCCCTTTTCTGCTGCTTGACTACCTTGAAGGACTAGCCTATACCCTATACCCCTTTTCATTGTTCGTTTATTAAGTTCACCACTGCTAAAAATTTTATATTTCTCTTTATTAAAACCAAAAAAAATAATTTTTTTTTGTTTTTGTGGAGCTGCTTTGTATGATTTAAAAAAAAATTCAAGTTTTTTTTTTTTTTTTTTTTTTGGTGAATTTAAATATTTTCTGTGTATTATAAAGTGTTGTTGTTTCCTGCTCTGCTTTACCTTTACTTCTACTTTAGAAAAAGTCGGCTTTTGTTTGAAAATTCCAGGAATTACCTTAAGCAAGTTATGGGTACCGAAAAGGACAACTCAGATACGAAAACTCAAACACAAACACTCTTTATCTTATAAACAACATAATGTTGCAGTGCTGCTCTTCCACTCTTATTGCTGAAACTGCTCTGCTCGTTAACAATATTACTCGTATTGTAATGGAGTAAACTTTAATGCTTATTTTTGTTGTCAATCCTGAGAGTATTTAGCCGCAAAAGGAAAATATTTGGTCTTCGCCAAAGTAAATAAATGGATGCCTTTGAAGCATTTGTCTCGTCGTTTGGTATCTTGTTTTCGGACTCGTTCTTGCCATCAATTTTAATTCATGTTTATCAGTGCTTTTTTTCTCGCTTCAAGTCTTTAGGAGATAACACTTTTCAAACAAACTACATACTGGTACACACACGTATGTACATACGTGTGTGCATTTCCTTGGAGCCTGTGTGAAGTGATTTGAAGCAGTTTAAGAGGAGGATTTTAAAAGTAAATTGAAAGAAATAAAAATAATAACAACTAAAGGGTGTCTCAGTAAAAGTGCACTTTGTTATTTTAAAATGAGGGAGGATTAAGTATTCCTGGCAGGATTATAGAACCACCACCCAATTTGGCATTTCCCTGAAATACATTAGTGAGAAAATTGATTCCTGGAATCGCTGACTAAACCTAGATAAAATAAGCCCTTTACCACTCTGTGGTGGAGTATAAGGTGTCTCAGTAAGAGTGCACGTTTTCACTTTTTAAATAAAATATGTCTTTTTTAAGAGAGTTGTGATTTTTATTATTGGTTTGCAAAGAAAACATGTTCGGATTAAGTTTGAAATAAAATATCCGAAACGGCAAGTCGCTCAAAGGGTAATGGAGCAAACTGAAATTTTCGAAAAAGTCATCTTCGCCCATGAAGCACGTTTCCAGTAAATTTGCTGAATTTGGGGGCTCAGTAAAACCTCATGTAATCCTTGAGATAAAAATTTACTTACAACCAGCAACTGTCTGGTGCGGATTTTGGTCGGGCCTTACTTTCTTGAAGATGAGGTTGAAATTGTGCAATTGAAATTCGTTACAGGAACGTAATAATAGAGTCTTTGTGGCCTCAACTGGACAGCAAGTGATTTTAGTAAAACGGCGCCACCTCCCACCGAGCGCGCGAAGCCATCGATTTATTGCAGCATGAAATGAAAAAGTGCATTCTTACTGGGACACCCATTACAATTTCAATCAAAGACAATTCAAAGAAAGAAAAATTTTTTTGGAAAGAACAAATTTCTCTTGGGCACTGTGTTGAAAACTAAACAAAATATCTCAGTTAAGTCATGCCTTTTGTGACAGCCTTTTATGAAATAATTAAGAAAGAAAAAATCAAATTTAGATTTTCTAATTTTCTGAAAATTAATATTCATGCCTTAAGCCCAATAAACCTGTTTTCATTTTAAACAATTAGCAGCTCTTAAATCCCTTAACAAAATTGAAACACAGACGACAACCACTGTGCTGTGCCGCAAAATATTTTTAAATTGAAATAAATTTTTATTTTGTGGCTAATGATGATCAGATCATGAGAAACAAAATGATCATCATGTATTCAATTTAAACAAATACTTACTCGTATTTTGTGCAAACAAAACAGGATATCTTGAGGAGCAGATAGGTTTTGTTTTTTTCTTTTAATCTTTTTTATGCTCTCATCTTATTCAGTCGTTTTAAATTTAATTTAATTTTAGTTGCTAATTTTATTTAGGGCTTTGCCACGCCAGTCTCCAGTCTCCAGACAACACAAAATATTCTATTGCAGGTAATAACTGTTTTATAATCTCAGGATAGCTACGGCAAACAAAGACAAGTCCTTATACTCACATAAGTAAGTATTCCATCTAAGATTAAAATTGTTCATGTAAACGATTGCGTTTATAGTCAATAATTAACATTTTAAAAAATAATGTTCTGTGTGTATTGTTTGTTGTATCTTGTATCTGAATACACTAAAATTACCTTAAAACTTTAATCAGTTAAACTAATAATTAATTAATAATTTAGTATTGCCTGTAACACTGGTCAACACTGATTCGTTTTCGCTTAACTGAATAACGCTGGTTTTTTCTAGCAGCTTTAGAACACTATTACATCCACCGAGAATTACTGCTTGGTGCTGGTTTATGGCCTGGCGGAGTCATAAGTCTATCTGACTTTAAAAACGATGATATTCAGAATATTTGACTGTCAATAGTGAACGGTTAGAAATCTGTTCGTACCGCAATTAACTCGCATTGACCTTGCTTACATGTGTGTACCTCGCGCTACATTTGATTTACTCAAAGAAATTTTTTATGAAAAAATAATTTCACGTAATGGCACAATGAATTGGCCGCCAAAATCGTGCAATTTAGCCCCATTGGCTTATAATCTGTGGGGTTATGTGAAGCCACCTGTCTACATCAATAAACCAGAGACAATTGAACACCTGGAAATGAACTTGCAAAGAGGGTGTGGCTGGTACAAAAGTATATGGCGAGTATGCTGCAAAATAGATTTTTAATAAGTGAAAAACCTACTTAGATAACTTTGTTAAAAGTGGGCGTGGCTGGTACTAAAGTATTCAGAGCGTGTGTATAAAATTTCAGAAAAATTAGCTGCTAAATAGATTTTTAATAAATAAAAAACCAACTTAAATTATTTTGCTAAAAAGTGGGCGTGGCTGGTACCAAAGTATTCAGAGCGTGTGTATAAAATTTCAGAAAAATTAGCTGCTAAATAGATTTTTAATAAATAAAAACAACTTAAATTACTTTGCTAAAAAGTGGGCGTGGCTGGTACCAAAATATTCATAGCGTGTGTATAAAATTTCAAAAAAATTAGCTGCAAAATAGATTTTTTAATAAATAAAAAACCAACTTAAATTATTTTGCTAAAAAGTGGGCGTGGCTGGTACCAAAGTATTCAGAGCGTGTGTATAAAATTTCAGAAGTTTTTTTTAGAAAGTAAATTTTTAATAGATAAAAAACCAACTTAAATTACTTTGCTAAAAAGTGGGCGTGGCTGGTACCAAAGTATTCAGGGCGTGTGTATAAAATTTCAGAAAAATTAGCTGCTGAATAGATTTTTAATAAATAAAAAACCAACTTAAATTACTTTGCTAAAAAGTGGGCGTATCTGGTACCAAAATATTCAGAGCGTGTGTATAAAATTTCAAAAAAATTAGCTGCAAAATAGATTTTTTAATAAATAAAAAACCAACTTAAATTACTTTGCTAAAAAGTGGGCGTGGCTGGTACCAAAGTATTCAGGGCGTGTGTATAAAATTTCAGAAAAATTAGCTGCAAAATAGATTTTTAATATTACAAATTAAAAATCAAAGTAATTTAAGACTTTGCTAAAAATTGGGAGCGCAAGGCGACCGAGCTTATGTGACAAATCTCAGAGAAATTCTTATAAAAATAAAATTGATAAAACGAGCAAACAAATAAACAGAATTGAATTTTTTTTTAAGTGCTAAACCACTATAAAACTACGCCTATTATGAAGGCGTATAAGAAAATGTATTTTAAATATTGCTCTCGTGCTACCTGCAACACAGCAATTTATCTTAAAAAAAATCTTAAATACAACAATGTAGTACTTGTATGAGAGTATTGAATACTTTGTTAAATTTTTTTTTTTTTTTTTTTTGCCTATTTAATGATCAAAATAAGAACAACAATAATTGTGTTTTATGTAGGCAGAGGAACCGTGACTTCTATTTGTATTTATTTTTAGATAAGCAAACAGGCCAACGTAAAAAAAATCGTGATTTAGATTTGATTGTTTTCTAAAAATACCATCTTATTAAATGGCAACATAGAAACTAGCAAATAACTAAAAGAAAACCAAACGAAACAATAAAAATATCCAACCAAAACCTAAAGCTAAACAATAAATTGTTGTGTGTGAAAGCTTAAAAAAATTAAATGAAATGAATCATGAATGTGCTCGTTACCGTACTCGTAGATGCGAGTGTTATGTACGAGTATATAGTGGTGAATAGAGCAGGAACAATTGTAACAAAATGTTGAAAATGTTTTCAGGCTCTGTGAGCACTTTCAGTTTTCAATAAAAGCTTTGAACAAAAAAAAAATTGACAAAAAAAAAAGGATATCAAAGGGAAAATTAAAAAAAAAATACAAAACAAATCTAAAAAAAAATTAACTCGTGCATATGCATTTGAAAAAAAGGGGGTTGCTTTACGGCTGGGTTGCAAATAAAATAGCAGACAGATTTTCCAAGAGACTGGCATACCCTTGGGCAATAATCCTTGGGTAGTAAAGGTTCGTTTTGTTATTTTAATTTTTATTTTTTTTTTTTTGTCAAATACTTGATGGGTGCTTGTCAATAATTGAAAAAAGAGCGACTTTTTTTTTAATTTATGTTGTTCAATTCTTTTTTTTTTTTTTTTATAAAACAAGAAACGACCAACAACTCTAGACTGTTTGCCAGTTGTTGTCTGCACGCATAAAATGGTGGATGCAACCAGTGTAGACTTAATGACAATAAAACAGTTAGTCATACAATTGAATACAAAGTTGTGTTTTCAGATGGAAAGCTGTCAAAAATACTTTTCTTTAACGTCCCCAAATTAATTTTAAAAAAATATTTTAAAATGTTATTCGAAAATAGTTTAAACAACTTTTTGTTTTTAACCAATCACGGATCACATACGCTATAAGAAATTATAAGGACACAATATTTTCTTTTTCTAAAGATTTGGAGTGATCTATATATCTAGATATAAAAAATTACACAAATCACTGTTTGCTTGGGGTAATACTTCGATTTCTTAAGGCACTCGCAATTATTCGTCAATATAAAACTCATTTTAAATGCAAAAGGGTATCTAAAAAGGTGATAAGCTACTCAAGTCTTGGGCAAGGGAATGTAGACTGGCCCTCGGTCTGCACACAGCAGATCGAGGGCATATTTTTGCTAAAATCGCAATCTAAATGGAGAGACGCACGAACGTGCAAGACGGTGAGTTTGATCCGGCCGAGGCTAGATAGCAATCGCAGCAGAGATCCCTGGGGCTCGAGAGAGGCCAGTTGAGAAATATGATGGCTGTAGTAACAGACCACTGCAATTTTGGCAACCACGCTAGGAAAATGGGTTTTTTCATCAAGCGACTACTGCCGAAGTTGTCAAGACGAAGAGGAGGAGGAAACTGTAGAAAACCTTCTCTGAGCGTTACCTGCAGCGTCAATATGCTATATGTCTTCGTTAGAAGTAGCAATTTGTTTCTATCTGTCTTGCTATTTATTTTCTATCTCTATCACAAAGAGATCCCAAGTGAGCCCAGCTTCTTTATTTTCTTATTTGTTCAGCCTGTATAAGCTAAGCTAACCTACTCAAGTGTTACGAGTTCTATTTGTATGTGAGTGGATGTAATAAATGAGTTTAAATAAAAGAGGATGGAACATTTCGATCTCGGCTGCTGATATTTGCTTAATTTTCACAGACGCAGATGCAGCTTAAATTTTCTCAGAAGAAACCGCTGCCTTCCTAAACGTCATTATGCAATATTAAAGCCCCGTTTACTGAAAATCAAATGGGCTGCCATTTTAAATGAGGCTATAGCTGCGTTTATTTGCAAATCTGTTGCTAAAAATATAACTTTGCCACAGTTTGCTCAGTTTTATGTAGGAGTGTATGACGTTGTTGCAGATGTTTAGAAAGACAGTCAAATTTACCCAAAAATTACAGTTACGGTGCTTGTATTGTCATTAACCGCCTACACACACACAACGGTTCAGCTCTCTGGGTCCGACTATAAAATTGCTCTTAAGGCGTTTTTTTTTTTTTTTTCAAATAAAAATTTTGCATATATTCTGCCATCCAAGAATGTTTGCGTTCTATTGTCAAAAAAATTTAACAGTTAAAATCAATATCACGTTCTGTTCTCCACATGTTGCATATAAAAGATGATTAAATGTTACATGTTTTGCACTCAATTTATAAGTGAGATTGAGATAATGCCCCTTTTTTACCACTGTGTCAACTACTTGTTTATATTTACAATTAATTAATTTGTATTTATATGAAATAGGAGTTTCAATTTGTTCTTTGTCAAGTAGTTCTTCATAGAAATCCATTATTGGTCACTTTTGAAGCAAAACTTAATTTTTATTTTAGTTTAGATGCAAAGTTTTTTTTGTGTCAGCTGTGTTAAAGTAATCAGATTTCGGAAATTGCTCTAAAAGCGGTAATTATATAAAAATGTTGCATGATAAACTTATTTTTGTTCTATTGAAATCATAAAAAAGGCATCACTTTGTGCAGTTTTAGCTAACTTATTTAAAATATTATATAATTTAGAAGCAGAATGTTTTTTGAGAATAGAAAACGCCATTAGTTTACACTGTTTTCTAGTTTAAACGGACTTTAACTAAAAAAGGATTTGATGTTTACTTCCCCCAAATGTCAAAGAAACGAAGAAGAAGAAGAAAAAAATTAATTGGAAACAAAGCACAAAGAGGGTTTAAAAAAACACCGAAATTAAAGCACTGAACTGTGTACAATTTAACGGACAATTGTCACAAACACAAGAACAACAACAGCATTTGCTATAAGGAAAAGGAGCAACAGCACAAGATTTTAAATGCATGTGACTGGCTGGCTGAATGTTTGGCGGCATTGAGGAAATAAATGTAGACTAGACTTTGTTGGAAAGGTTGCTTTGCTTGTATGACGTTTGTATGAGTTTATGACATTTGAGCAGCACAATAAAACAAACGGAAATATGAAAAGAAAAGCAAACAAATAAGACAACAAATTAAATGTCAATGTGACAGACAGACAAAGAAACACAAAAAAAAAGCACCACAGTCAAATCGCCAACTGTGTGCAAATGGGATTTTTTTCTTGTACATCCTTGTGTCGGAATTTTTTTTTTTTTTTTTTTTTTGAACGGCATCATGGAAAATATTTTAATTTGAAGTGGTGGTTGGTTTTTACATACATTTTTCAAAATAAAATTTCAAAAATTATTTTTTATTAAAATTCACATAAAAATATTTATTTTTTTTTACTTTTTTAATTACCACCCACTCAATAATGCTCTGAAATAAATATTGGCCGTCTGTAACAACTGACCTGACATATTGAGTTAATTTTCATATTAAAAGAAAAATATATTTTTTTTTAAGTTTTTCTTTGTATCCTTTTGAATAGTAAAATAAATATCCAACCGCGTACCAGGCTGCTGCTGCACAACATATTGACTGTGACTTGCGTGACGAATTGAACACTTGAGTTCTGCCCTAAAAGTGATGTTCACAGCTAGAGTAAAATTTTAAGGCAATTAAATTTATGATATTATGATGCCCAAGCAGCTTATCAGAAAACTTAAACCGTGCAGGCTTAATTCCAAAAGAATAAACGAAAAAAATTCCAACACTTCTAAATTTAAAGTGATTTTTTAGTCTTATCACAGCCTTTTCTGGCCATAGAATTTTAATTTAGTTGCATTTAACTTGTTTAATTTAGTTTTTTTTTTTAATTCTGCTTCCACCACTACCTTGTGCAACTTTAAACTTAAAATCCACCCTTTTGTTAAACAAGAAAAAAATTTTTTCTTTAAAAGGGCTTCCTCCTTTTTTAATTCTATTGTTGCTGGTTTCTTTTCCTTTTTTTTTTAATATTTACAATTCACTCTTAATTATAAGCGCATTGTAATCGAGACTTGAGAAATCCTAAAGAATTCGGTTACTAAAGTGTAAAACTAAACATTTTTGCAGCTGTCGTTCTTTTATTTTTAAGGTCTACTTCATTCCGTTAGTGACATTTAACACGAGTTCAATTCTACATTAAGTTTACCTTAAGATGACTAACGAAAACTTGGTTGCCACTGTGCGTTTCTTCAAGAATTACAAAACCACTTGCACTTTAAAGGCCGCAGAGAAAAGAAACAGCACGTACCAAAATAATTATCACATTTCGTATTTGTTAGTGAGCGAGCCGCTAAATTCATACTTACTTTTGTATCCACAAAAGAAGTTTTTAAACAGTTCCCTTGGAAACTATTTTAATTATTGATTAAAATGTCTTGTCCTGCAACAAAATTTAGTTGAATTCATATTAATTTCGTTAAGGGGTTTTTTTAAAAAAAAAAACTCGTATTACACAGATTCCGACTTAAAAAAATCGTACTTTAAATTTATAATTAGGATAATTGTGGTTAGTTAAGGCTTTACGGCACACTGAAGAATCGTTTAATGAATTTAATGATTCTAAGGATTTTTTTTATTTATTTGAGAGTCACCTGAACTGCCTGAAACTGACATAATTTAATGCTAACGTTTCAGCAAATTTTTATTTTGAAAGCAATAACGGCAATTAAAAACAAAGTATTAAGCGCCTATTAAACGGTCATGCGCGGCATGTCAGCACGGCATGATGAGAGAGGTTGAAAATATTAAAAAGTTTGGAAAGCCATCATGTGCGGCATGTCATACAGCAATTTTTCGCTATTACGAGCATGATGGCATTTCTTCATTCCTTGCTGACATGCCGCGCCTGATCATCTAATAGGCAATCAACAGCCCTACTCGCAATATTGTCTAAATGGTCTTGCATGTCATCATACCTTGCTAACATGCCGCGCCTGATCGTCTAATAGGCGCAATAATGGAACGCAATCAATAGCCTTATAGGCAATCTTGTCTAAATGATCTTGCATCATAGCATTTGCTAAATGTTGTAGTATATATAAAATAATATGACTGCCCACACCATATCCCCTCCCACTCTGCTATGCAAACGATCCAATTGATGCTTCTCTTTTTGGAGATTGTTACAATAATAATTGAAGCCATCAGCGCCTTCTTAATGAAACAAAAAAAAAACGATACTGCCACGCGTTATTCAACGTCATGTGAGTTCAACAAAAACCCTAGCGCGAAGCAGGCTACCGACTACAACCTGTCAAATATAGAATTCATGTGTTTACATGAAAATGATTATTTTCATGACAACAGAACTACATGACTACACGACCGCTGTTTTAGGCTAATTTCTATTTTCATCGGCGCCATTAACAATTTAGTGCTGCTCGTATTTATAATAAAACATTAGCGTTTGAAAATATTTCATTTTACTTGACAATCAAGAGGTGTTAAAGAAATAAATCTAATTGTTTTTACATAATTACGTGTTGTAAGTAAAGGGTGTTTTTTATAGACGTATAGAACTTTAAGCTGGCATTACTGTTCAAGATGGCGACCGATTTAACAGCTGTCAAGTGATTTATTCTCAGTTTGGCTTGGCAATTCATCATGAATAGACTCACGCCTAAACAACGCTTGTAAATAGTGCAATTTTGAGATTGCCGTTGTTTCTGATTTTCATAAGCGAATTTTGTTTAGCGATGAAGCGCACTTCTGGTTGAATGGCTACGTCAACAAAAAAAACTGCCGTATTTGGGGTGAAGCCAATCCTCAAGTGTATGTCGAAACACCGTTACATCCAGAAAAACTGACTGTTTGGTGCGCTTTATGGGCTGGTTGAATCATTGGTCCGTACTTCTTCAAAAACGATGATGGCCAGAACGTTACAGTCAATGGTGATCGGTATAGAGCCATGATTACTAACTTTTTCATTCTTGAATTGAACAACCATGATGTCCAGCAACTGTGGTTCCAACAAGACGACGCAACATGTCACACAGCTCGTGCCACAATCGATTTATTGAAAGACACGTTTGGTGACCGCCTAATTTCACGTTTTGGACCTGTGATCTTGTGATTTAACACCGCTAGACTACTTTCTATGTAAAGTCATTGGTCTATGCGGATAAGCCACAAACGCTTGACCATGTGGAAGACAACATTCGCCGTGTTATTGCCGAAATACGGCCACAAATGTTGGAAAAAGTCATCGAAAATTGAACGTCCAAATTGGACTACATCCGAGCCAGCCGTGGCGGTCATATGCCAGAAATCATATTTAAAATGTAATGCCACAAGATTATCTTTCGGATAAATAAAATTCATGTCAATCGAATAATCCATCGTTGTTTTATTGCAATTTAAAGTTCTATACGTCTATAAAAAACACCCTTTATATCTATATAGCTGACCCGGCAAACGTTATTTTGCCATATGAATTATTTCTATAGTATGAAAATATATCTTGTTTATTTCATCAAAATCGGTTAAGTTGAAAAAATTAAAAAAAAAAAATTTGGGGTGAACCAAGCCCCCCCCCTCCACTTAGGGGTATAAAAATTAGTTAGAAACCTATTCTCAGACCTACTGAATATACATATTAATTTTCTTCAACAAATTTTTGGGGTGAACCACCCTCCCCCCCTATTTTCAGAGCTACTGAATATACGTATTAAATTTCAAAAAAATCGCTTAAGCCGTTTCGTGACACGAGAATTTTATATATTAGGTACACAAATGAATGTGTGTTTATGTTTTTTTTTTTTAAGTTTGAATGAATAATTTTATTTTCACATATTAAAAAATTGAACGTGGCATCACTGAAATATGTCTTCTATACATTCCTAAATAATTGCTGATGCCGCTTCTAAAATAATTAAGTAGCTGACTACACGGCGACATTTGTAACCAACGTCATTTGTAGTCGTGTAGTCGGTATCCTGCTGTCTCGAATGTGTTTAATCAGTGTCGAAGTGATGACGACGAAGGTGAAAAGCGAAGTTGAAATTTATGGCAACAACTGAAATAGACGTGTCGATTTTGTGTTATTTTTTAAACAACACAAGAATGTGAACATTTGCATCACTCTTTAAAATTTCAGAGATATAGGAAATACCGTTAGACTTTTACAGCCAAAAAAAAAAAACCTTCTGCTGTAAAATTTTACAAGTTTTGGTGGGTTAAGCTTTTTTTGGCGGTCATGACTCGATATGAATATCACATATCATCTTCTAAATATTTTGAAAGTCACACAGCACTGCAAGCCTGTGTATGCATTTTTGTTATAAAAATTTCTTGTAAATCATTCAAGCTATGCTTGTGCAGGACTCTAACACATACAAACATATTGTGTGTATGCAGTAAATTTATTTGTAACACAGTGTTGTTGTTGTTTAAATAAAATTAACTAACATACGTTTGTTACTTAAAATTTGATATAAATTTCTTGGAATTCATTATCTTATAAAAAAAAAAACAAAAATTTAAAAGAAAACACATTTTGTTGTTTCTTATATTTATCTATTTTGTGTGTGTTTGTGTGTTTTTATTTTTCTATTTTCTAATTGATAATTTTTGAGAGTTTCAACTGTACTTTTGAAATTTTTAGAATTTATTTTCTAATTCAATATGTGAATGGATGCCATGCAATGCAGTATCTGTCAATGTATTAATTGAAAACACTTGTTTTGGAAAAAAAATGTTTCACATAATTTTCAAACTGCCACCAAAACTAACTGCAAATTGTGAGCCTTGATTTCATGAATAGATTTTGAATTGCATTAAGTATTTTCCTATTCCTGTATTCTGTGTTGACAATGTGTGTTTTTAAGGCTTTACTGTTTTTTGGTTTTTAATTTCTGTTTTACTTGAAAAAACTTTAAATTTTTTTTTTTAATGTTTTTTACATTTTTAACTTGGTTGCTACTTTGCATCAGAATTTTACCTCCCATCATTTAAATAGTAGTAGGAAAGGAGTTGTAGTAGTATTAGGTTGAATCCAACCACATCAGCATTATCCTCTTGATAATCAGTAAGTAAATAAGCAAAAGCAAGTTACCAGCCAGCCATTCAGCCTGGCTGTTTGCTCGCTCGCCAGTCATCCATGCATCCATCCAACAAACCAGCCGCCAGACAGTATTGTTTCAAAGTGGTAGTTTATAAAGTTTAACCTTGTTTGATTTCTGTTTTTTTTTTAAATTTTTTTCTGAAAGTAAAATTTTGTGTAATTTGTTTCTATGGTTTTGTAGCAGCCAGCATCCCTTAAATTGAAATGTGGTGAATGAATACCTTTATTGTTTCTACTTGCAATATTATAAAGATTCATAATAATGGAGAGTAATTTTTTTTATTACATTTTTGCAGCAATTCAATCAATTTGGGGTGACTTTTTATGATTCCTTTGCTAATTTATTTTTTTTGCTTGGCTTTAATAAAAACTGAATTTTATGCGAAAACAATGCATAAATAACAATCTGACTAGTTTTTGCGTTTTTATATTTTTCACCAACAAAAAATAATAAAAAAAAGTGCAATTTCATCAATATATTTATAACAAAAACAGTAATATCTCATACACATATTGTTAAAGGCTATTTTATCAGCGTACTTTAAAAAAAAAAACTAGCAGCAACAACAACAAAAACTATTCTGATCGAAGGTAAATGCACTTTAAAGCATAAAAAGAAATTAAATAAGAGAGGAATTTAAAGGAGAGAGCGCCAGAAAATGCCATTAATTTAATTTAAGAGAGTTCATAGCAGTGTTGTCAACTTTAAAATTTAAAAAACGGTTGCTAAAAGCTGAACAAACTGTTTTTTTTTATTACACTGTGCACCAAAAAAAAAAAAAAATACCTGAACAGTGATATTATTTTTCTGGTAGGTGCTGTGGAGTACAAAAAACTGCTTTTGGAATTTGCCAATTACCCCCAAAATCATGATGTACGGATAAACAACAACTGGTTTTTCGTACTATCATGGATTTAAAATCACCAACTTAGATGTGTGTAAAGATAAATAGGTTTTTTTTAAAAATCGCATGCGATAAAAAAAAATTCCACTCTTCACATATGTACTGCACTTAAAGGGGCTTATAGAGAGATGAAGCCATTCTGGAATGGGACCTAATGGAAAACAAGCACAATGGATAGGGCATACAGTTTCTCCCAATTGTATTTGTGAAATTTTTTAGAAAACGTTGAAAATTGCACTTGGTGCAAAAATAGCGTATATTTGGTCTCTAAGGGATGCAGATTACTGTGGCCAAACCTCTTCTATCTTAAGGCATGGGTCCTCATTCTAAAGAAGAGGATGTCTAAATTGGTAATCTTCTGCCCAAATACTCAAAAATATTTTTGGATTATTTAAAAAAAAAAAACTTAAATTTCCTCATACCCTAGTACTTTAGTTCTAAAGAGATTTTGGCAGTTTCTGTTTTGCATCATAAAATGATACAGAAAGTTTAGAACCTACAGCCTAAATTTCTTTTTGATTTTGGTAATTGTCATGGGCAAAATCGGGAATGGTACCTCGGCAAAGTGGGGAATGGTAAAAATCCCTCAAAGCAACAGCACTGGGGTATATGGAAATTTCAAAAAAAATTTTAAAAATAGTCCAAAGTAACTTCTGAGTATTTGTGCTGTAGATTACAAATCCAGACGACCTCCCCTTTAAAATAATATGAGTCTCATTCCGTCATCTTCTTTGGTTAGTCTGGAAGTCACTAAAATCCCTGACAGCAACAGCACTGGAGTATAAGGAAATTTTAAAAATAGTTCTAATTTCTAAAAAAAAAAAATAACAAAAACAATAAAAGTGCATCTTAAAGTTTTTAAGACAAACAAAAAATAAAAACGCTCAAAAAGTAAACGGTTCTGATTTCAGTAGTGCGATGCAGAAACTTTTATTACGAACATTCGTATCGAAAAAACGATGTTTTATTGAATTCGGTATTCTGTAACTTTAAGACAAATATATTCGAATTTTGCGATGAAGTTAACCACACATAAATAATCATTGCAAATAACGATTTCTATCGTACCGACAATTTTTGCCGAATTCGATAAAATATCGTTATACTTGTTTTTTCCACACGAATGTTCGTCATAAAAATTACAGGGCTCTAATTTATGAGCGTCTTTTGTATATCGTTTCAACTTAAACTTTCCCAACGATTTTCTACAAAAAAAAAAAGTGTTGTCAACACCAAAAAGATCCTGCTAGTAAAAGAAAAATGAGAAAAAAAACAACCCCTAGTTGCTACAATTAAAAACAGATCTCCCAAATTAACAATAGCATAATATTTAAACACAAAAAAAAAATCTTAAGAGATTTAATTCAATTGAATTCACAGCAAAGAGAAAAAAGGGGAATGTAATGAATGGTGCATAATAATGCAGTACAACAACACTGCACCACCATCATGCTTTTAACATTCAATGCTAGTGTGTAAGTGTGTGCCTGCTTTTGTGTGTTTATAAGTTTATCAGTGTGTGCACATGTGAGTCTCTTCTGTTTAAGGGATTTTTACGATAACGAATGGTTGTCTTCAAACAGACGCAACATTTGCTAAATGTACGCTGCAGGAAGTAGTGCTACACAAACAAAACAAATTTAATTTGTTATGAAGAAAAAAATATAAAATTACAACACGCACACCAAAAGAAATGTTTAAGAAATCGATTTAATAAAATTTGTTAAAAAAAAAAAAAACAAGTGAATAAATTAAACAAAAAGGATATTTAGGCTTTCCTCCTGTTGTCTGCCTGGCTGTCTGAATTAAAATATCAAAATCAACATGACACCAATAAAAGTGGTTTTATAAATTAATAAATGAGAAATCAAGAAAATTAATTGCAAATAAAAATGTTTGGTTGCAAAAAAGAAAAATTCAAAATTTAAGTTTTTTTTTTTGTTTTAATTTTTTTTTTTTTCTAAAAAATGTTATGTTTGTTGTGTTAAACGAAAATAATTTTATCAAAGAAATACATGCCATATTTTTTAAAATTTGTTAAATATTTTTTGTTATCCAAAAAAAAAAAAAAATTAATTGAATTGCTATTGCAAAATGTTTAACTACCAAAAAAGCCAAAAGTTTTTACGCTTATTTTTTTGTATTATTTATAAATTTAAATTATAATTAAGTACAAATGACAAAAACAGAAATAACCCACCACTGCACAACACAAGGAATTTAAACTAAGGAAATTTAAATTTTTATCAAAATGTAAGTAGCTATGGCACAAATGCATACATACATACATATCTACCTTTCTAGGTACCGATTATAACCATAAAAACACAAAAAAATTGTTTTTTGTATAAATAAAAATTAAGCTGTTTCTTGAATTAAAATGCCCGCCAAGAATATTTCATTTTATAATTCTTAATAAATTATTTATTATAAAAACATAAACATGATGGTACCTGGCTTACACAGGCAGCTATACTCCAATAAATCTTTACCGAAAAAGGAAAATATAAAATTTTAAGAAATAAAACTGCTGTAGATACCTGCACAGCCAGAAGAACTGTACAATGCAATCACATACAGGCATACCTCGCTTAGCACTCATGACTGTTCCGTTGCTGTAAATTGAGCGTTAACAGAAACAGTGCTATTTAGGCATGTTTTGAAATCACTTTTTTCTCAAAGTAATTTCAAATCAGGCAAAAGATGTTCTGCTCAAAAAATTTATTTGCAATCTCGTGATTTAAAACTGCCTTACGATAACAAATCACTTGGAGCATTTTAAGCATTTCGTTTTGAAATGATTAAATACATTTTGAATTTGAATTATTTTTTTATTAGTTTTTGTCAAAAAAATTTATTATTTTACACAGCTTAATCGTAAAATTCACTAATTTAAAATAAGCCTTTATCAGGTCTGTTCTGAAAATCACATGATTTTAAATCACATGTGGTTTTGAAATCACACGTGTGATTTTGCGCTGTTCTGTAAATCACACTGCTTTTGTATTTTTCTGTGTGATTTTATCTATTGTTTTGTTCACAAAAGAAAGCACAAGAGCAAATAAAAAATTATACAGCAAAAAAGGCGTCTTTATTATTTTTTTTTTAAGTGTTTTTCTTTTATAAAACAACTAATTGTTCTTCAAAATTAACAAAGAACACATTAAATAATTTATTTAAGTAATTTATTTCATTCTATATATTTCGTTCTATAATAGCCGCCAATATAACCAAATGATTTGAAAACTGAACGTTTTGAAATCACAAAATTATGTGCACAGAACACCTTTTTTGTGCTTTCAAATCACATTGACAAAATGTGATTTTCAGAACATGCCTGTATTTTTTCTACACAATTTTTTTCTTTTGTTTATATTTTTTGTAATTTTAAGTTTTTGTTCTTCTTTTACTAAAAATCTCATGATTTTCAGAACACTAAAAAATCTTTTACATGATTTTAAAATTATTTCTAATATAAAATCACCGTGATTTAAGAACATGAGAAAAAATATGGTTAAGGCAACTATATTCTGGTGGAAACATAGTATGGTTAGATTTATGATTGCATCTAACTATATATATTTTTAAATCAAAGATATTAAAAATACCGGTCAGGGCTAAAAAAATTTTTTTTTTAATATTTTTATAATTTTTTTTTAATGCGTACATATTTTATATAAATATAAAAAAAAATAAATAAATATTTTTTAAGCTTTTAGGTCTTTTTATATATTTTAATTATTATTAAATTAATTTCCAATATTTCGACACGCCTTCGTGTGTCTTTCTCAAGGAGAATAATTTTATAATGAAATGAATTTTTTTTTTTAAATTCACATTTCGGCTTAACCGATTTTGATGAAATTTAATATGTATATTCAGTAGGTATGAGAATAGGAGAGGAAATAAATAAAATATATTTTCATACTCTAGAAATAATTCATATGTCAAAACAACGTTTTCCGGGTCAGCTGGTTTTCATATAAAATTAGAAAAAGAAACCTTTTAAAAAAAATATTTTAAAGTGAAAATAACTTTTTTTTTTTTTTTTAATTCAAAAGACGTGTTAATCGAGGTATGCCTGTATAAACAAAATACATACAGACTTACACGAAAATAAAAACAAAATTAAATCAGCAAGGTGAAAAAGGTGAAGCAATAATAGGTACAACAAATTCCCTCTAATTCTTTTTTGTTTTTTTTTTTTGTTTTTATTCTTTATTATTTTTGTAATCAATAAATTAATCTTTTTTGTTTTAAAAAGTAATATTATTTGATTTGACAGAAATAAAATTTTGATAAGTGCAGAAAGGGACTGACGTTCGACCTCTGATGTAATAATTTGTTTGATGATTTTTATATTAAAAACAATTAAATATGAAAAATAAACTGCAAAAAGTAATTTGCTTGAGGAATGCTCAGAATTTCGGCATGTCCCAGTAGTCGTCATTATTGTTTTTTTAAATTCAAATAAATAGAATTTATAATTTTTAAAAAAAACCATAATACCCTCAAACTCAACTCTGTATTTCAAATGAGTTCATCTTACTGCCATGAGTAATTGATTCATAATTTGCCTTTATTCAATGTGTTCTCTTCAGAAGTGCTTGTTTTTTAAGCAAAAGTTTAATGGCAAAGATGATTTTGAATGGGTTGGCAAAGCTATTATTTAAAACAATTTCCATATAATAATGGTTTCTATGGAAAGAAAATATTTGAAATATTGTCGTTGATAAATAAAAATTAGCGAAAAATATTTTTTTCTCTCTAATGATGCCACTCTTGGCCACAAAAAGTTTGTATCTTTTCCTGTATCGATTATTCGTTAATTGTGTTTTGCCAGTGGTCGGCAGAACAATTTTGAATATATTCGTCGAATATAATTTAAAATTATGACCACTGGTTTTAAATTCCTTTCACTTTATTCAATTATTTTAAAATTTTACTTAGCAATAGTGGTTTTGTTTTAAGAAATATTTATATAGTTTTCCAATTTTTTGAATAATAATAAAGTTTTTTTTCAATTTTTTATAATTAGTAACACCAACTGGTTGCTTTGATTGCTCAATTTGAATTAAAAAATTCTTTTTTTCTCCTTACCCTGTTTTCTTGGTTTTTTTTTTTTTTTTGATTGATTTGGCCGTGACTACAATGGCAAGCAGTGTTGTAATTCTTCTTTTTCGTTCATCACTGCATGCCATTGTAGGGTGGTCCAAATCAATTCATTTGCTAATGTTTTGTCCAAACATTGTTTGGACAAATTTATAAAGTAATTTCAAGCCTGCCGAATATAAAAAGGCTATTATGTATTTTTATTTGAATCGAAATGGCTTTCGAAAAGAATTTTCAATTCAAAAGAAAAATCTAATCTGTGGAACTTTCGAATGAAGCTTCCAAAAAAATGTTTTAATGCAATAAATATTGCACCAGTTTGCTGGTATGTTATGTGGTGGGAGCTTTAGTTATGGCCCGCTATAGATAGAAAATAGTGTTCAGGAAAAAGATTTTTATTATGTGTTTTGTGTTGACAGAAATGTAAAAATCTTATCCTTGTAGTTATTTAGCTAAAAGTTTTACTGTAAAGTATTAAAAATAATTTTAAATTTCTGCTTTTATAGGCTGTAGTAGAGCCCTGCACAAGCATAGGTTGAATGGCTTACAAGCAATAAGCCATATGTGTGTAGTGAAGTATGATTGGTTGGTTGGTTTCTGACGGCCGTCAATTAGAATGATTTCGTTTTGAACCATCTACTCGCCAAGACTATGTAGTAGTAAAGTGACTTAGATCCACCTCATGACTTTAAGATATCTGACAAGGTCCCCTAACCCTACTTCCGATATCACAGGCAATCCGTACATCAGGTGTGTGCCGAGAAATTTGTGTCTCATAGCCATAAGACCCGGACACTCGCAGAGAAAGTGAGAAGACTGTCTGTTTATTTTCGGGTGCCCGGCAACTGTGGCAGTTTTCGTTAAAAGGCAGTTCCAGCCTGCTGGTGTTCAGTGACCAGTTATCACAGTCACCTGTCTGGAAATGTCCTTCCTATTTCTGCTCACCAGCTGAGCAGAGTGTTTACCATTACAGTGGGGCCATAATTGACGCGTAACCTTTAAACATTTCTCGCCCTCTGGTGTTAATCAAGAATGCCGCTCCTGATACTACTTAGCAGTATAGCGACTGTTACTGACAAAGAAGCCTCATATTAGATCCAGCTTTAGCCAATAATGCCACTGTGTGCCGGAATCCATAGCTGTGAATTAGTGAAGTATGACTTTCAAATAGTTTTTTCGCAGTTCTTTTCTCTGTAATTTATTGTAGAAAGAAGCAGCATTTTATTGAAATATTCGAATGGTAAAAATGTGCCCACCAAAAGAGAAATTAAGCTGTAGCTTCGTATCATTTTAAAGCGCACCTTTTTTTTTTAATGAAAATCAAAAATAAATGTTTTTTCTTTGAATTCTAAATTTTACTGCAGACACTACTTATTTTGTAATTGTCTTGTAATTCCCCCCATTTTTTAAGCTGCATTTGGATTTATATTATTTCTGTGTTATTGTGTGTGTGTGTTTGTGAATTCGTATAGATTTTAATATTTTAAGTTGCCGTTTAGTTTTATTCTTTCATACATCTACTCACTCTTTTATTTCGTATTTAATTCCATTAATTCGTTTTCCACTTCTCTTTTAGATTTAGTGTTTTTCTTTGCTTTTTACATTCTTTTTGTTTGCCGTTCTTTTATTTCATATATCACTTATTTTTCGTTGTCTACTGTTTCTACATACTTTTCCCTTCTAGCCGGTTGATTCTTATTTCCAAAATTGTTTTTATTTTCAGTGTCAATGCTTGCACAGTAACAATCAAAAGTTGTGCATCGATTGTAATAAAATATAACTGCTTTATTCTGTTTAAGACTTTTATCTCTTTCTATTTTGAATAATTTTGTAAAAATTTCTAAATTTTACTGAAAAAATTATTTATTTTTTTTAAACAACTTTTACGATAACTTTGAAATTACTGGGCAGATTTAAAAATGATTAAGGTACAACTTGAAGATAATTTTTAAGCGTAATTTCGAATTTTATTTTTATTTTTAATCACTTAGATCAAACCGTAATACTCAGTTTTGAAAGAAAAGCCCTACTAAAATGCTCCCGGACTAATGGCATTGATAAGCTGTGAATAAAATACATACTTGACTTTAATTTGCTTCAAATATGTGAGTTGAACCAAAGATGATAAAAATAGAAGATTAAGCCATTACGCACATAAAATTTAAATTTTCTGTGCAAGTAGCACAAATGACGTCACCCGATGTGTTCCTATTGGTTAATAATTTACAGCTTAAGTGAGAAAAAGAAATATAATATATTTTTTCCTTCTAACAGTGGACAATATACGTCATCTAAAATGAAATCTTGCTCATGGCGTAATCTTGTCTTTCTATCATTCCTGATTTGGAAATTTTTTAACTGAATATTTTAATTCTAGTTACAAATAAATAATAGAAAAAATATGAAAAGAAACTAAAGATAAATTTTTGGATTCGTGCTTGTTCAACTTTGGTGTTTTTTGTTTTTTTTTTTTTTAATTCAAACGTTGACAACTCTGTTTAACTGTAACTACATATATATATATGTATGTATGCATAATAAATAGGTATTTACTTGTGAAAAGTGTTGCTGTTACGTGTCTCTATATACTTTTCTTTAATAGCTAAACAGCCCATGATCACCCCTTTCTATGTGAATTAAACTTTTTTGTTTTATAAAACTTTTTTTCTTTAAATTGACAGACAGCGTGAGTAAATCTTTGTTGTTTTTTTATTTCATGTATATTTTTAATACGCAGACGTACACACATACATGGGTAAAAAAGTTTTGTGAGTAATTTTTTTTTTCTTTAATGTCTCCCTTCATTTTTTAAGGTACCTATTTGCTAGGGGGTTAAGAATTATGATATAAAAGATTTTATTGTGATTTGTATATTTTTTAAGAGATATGTTTGAGAAAAAAACTTCTCACGTTTTTTATAAGGATTTTTTTTTAATTTAATTTAGCTAATGTATTTTCAATTATGTTGTGTCATAAGTAAGCAACTTATTTTAGATGGCCCACATATAAAGTTCCAGTCAAATGCTTATATGGAATTCACATCAGGATCGATCTGCTGAAAAAATCTATAATCACCAAATATATTACAGGATAATTTTTTTTATTTATTGAAATAGTATAATTATTTTTAACTAATTTTGGCCTATACAGGCTAGGTTATTGTAAATAAATAAATAAATGAAAATGAAATGAAATAGTAAAACCTAATTGCCTTATTTATCTATAAATATAAATAAAATTTAAATTTCTGTTTGTTCGCTATACAAATTTTTTTATAACCGTTTAGTTTGAAATTTGGTAAATATAATCTCTATACTCTAAGGAAGGTCGCCATATACTTTCGGACTGGCCACGCCCATTTTTATTTTCACTTTTCAATGATATTCGCCCATCACTGTACTTAAATTAAACCTGAAATTATGCTTTGAAATATATTATTTGTCACTTTCGTTGTGAGCCAGTTTATAAGGCAGGGTTCGCAAAGTAACGACAGAAAACGAATGCAAACGTTTTGTTTTGTAGTACAGGGTCCGCCAAATAACTTTTTTTTTTAGATGCTATAAAAAATCGAGTGTAGCTTCGGCTGTGTGGCACGTAGCGCCGTCTTGTTGAAAACAAATGTTGCCAATATCCTCCTCTTCAATTTTTGTGAACAAAAATTCGTTCACCATGGCCCGATAACGATCGCCATTAATTGTAACGGCCACTCCTTGCTCATTTTCAAAGAAAAATGGCCCAATTATGCCTCTGGACTAAAATCAGCACCAAACAGTGACTCGTTTTGGGTGCGTCGACTTTTCAATGTATGCGTGCGGGTTTTCTGTGCCCCAAATGCGACAATTTTGCTTGTTTACATACCCGCCAAGAAGATTTTTTTTGGCAAAATCGGCATCTTCTGTAAGTCGATCGCATACCCACTTAGCGAAGCGAAAACACAACCATATTCTTTCAGCGGAAGGATAAAACTAATTTTCTGTCAAATCAGACATGAGCTAAGTGTTACCATTCACGAAATAAGCACTAGTTGAAAAAAAAAAAAACGTTAGATGGCCTACCCTTTAGAAAAACTACAAAACGAAACTTTTGCATATGTTTCGTTTCGTTTCGTTTCTTTACGAACTCTGAAAGTTATAAATGGCTGTATTCATTTGAATGGGTTTTTTAATAATTAAAATTTTGTCTGTAAACGGATTTCTCTAAAATTTGATAATCTATACTATAAGCATATCGACTCACGCAATAAAGAACCGGGCCGAGCCAAACCGGGCAAAAACAGCTAGTAAAAAATTAAATTGGTGTCAAATTTGTATTTCTAAGTTCAATTTAAAATATATAACATTTACTTCTTATGAATATAGGTGTACAAATTTAGTTTTATTTATCGTATTATCGATTTTCTGTCCGAACAAAATTTTTGTTCGAACAAAAAAATTTTTTTATGTAGCGAAAAGTCCCTCTAATTGTTGAATTTTGATTGAACAGATAAATTGTTATTGTTGTATACTTATGTGTTTATAAAAAAAAAAGTATTTTAATGTTCATATTCAAAAATATGCCTACTGCAAATTACGCCCAGTGGTTTACGCTTAAAACATAAAATACGCCAATAACATATGTATCTTTATACATATGTGTGTATGTGCATGCATCCATATCAAACGTCACTTCCGTTTTTCCTGCTATTAGCTATGTTATCAGTAATGTTAACATAAACAGCAATAACATTTATGTTTTAAACATTCTCTGTAAATCTCTATATTATTTAGTTTTTGTTAAGGTTTTTTTTTTCATTTTTGTATTTGTGTCTTCTTTACACAACACACGATAACCGTCTGCAGTTCACAAACCCAACAAACACTTGTATATGCATTTGAAAACTATTAACTAAATACCATAAAATATAGATTTATATTTTTCTATTTAAAATGTGCCTGTTTGCTCAAAAAAATAATAAAATAAAAATTAATTTACAAAAACAATAATGAGGAAAGAGTGCTGATAATTCTCTATATACTCGTACATACGTAACACTTACTGTATATTTTTACTACAAAAAATACATTTGTGTGAGTGTAGAATTTATAAAACGTTGCCAGTGGTTCATACTGATTATAGTTTTCACCTAAAAAAATGTTGGAAGAAAATAATTACTTGAATTGGTTATTAAATTTTACAGTGATTAAAATCCTAACCGCAATATATTAAGTTGCTTTACAAACAGAATTTCAAATGCTTCTTTTACAAATACATATAAAAAAAATATTTTTTATTTTAATTTAAATGTCTCTTTTTTTTAATAGAAATATTTAATATCTTTATTTTTTTCTACTCTCCACTAAAAGTTGTAAAGGTTTGTCATTCCTTGCATTTTCTACACCGTACATGTGGATTATTATAGAGAGCTGAGTCGATTTAGCGATGCCCGTCTGTCCGTGTGAATTGTGTATTGAAGAAGATTCACAAAAATGTTAAATATGCCAATTTTTCAGATTTCCATTTAAATTCAGCCCTATCGGTCCAAAAATGCCTGAGCTATAAGCTCTCTAAAGTACAATTTTGATTATGTGTTATTAGAAATGATTAACGAAAAATCTGTGTTTCAAAATTTCATTATAATCGGACCATAAATAACCAAGTTTTGGTTAAGCCAAGTTCAGCTTAATGATTATTAGCATTTTAATGGTTATTTTGCGTGTCGGCCTTCAATTAGAATTGCAAGATTCCCTTTTGAACATCCTTTTAATAACTATTTTATTTTTCCATGTGCATGTGCATATCTAGCCGTAGTTGTGCTTTTCTCATGGCAGTACTATACCAAGAATAATAGAAAGAAGATTAGGCTTTCAGCACGTTATGTCTCTATTTCAAAATTCAGTGTCTAGATTTACGTCACATTTAAGCCTATGTATAATAATAATAATAGAAAAGAATAGAGAGTACAAGCTCTTTTCTATTGTTTTTGGGCTAGATTGCAGTCACACTCAACAGCTAAATTTTTTAAACAGAGAATAACTTGTTTATGTACCTACATACAGTCAAGTCTCCTATAACGCGATTGTTCGTCCCGCGTTATATGGAAACCGGGTTATTTAAAACTTCCAACAAATTCAAAATCTTGCGGTAATAAAGCATGGTCTGTCGGATAACACTTGCCGAAAAAAAATGACAACATTTTTATTTATCAACTGCGTAATATTAGCGTTATAAATTTTTTTTGCTTTTTGAAGATTAACGTTTTTTTTATATACATTTTTGTGTTTTTCTTTTGTTTTTTATTCCTTACGCTTGCAAAAGCGCTATAAAGAGACTGCTTTAAAGGAGAACATGTCGTATATTTTACACCGCGTTATAAAAACACTGCGTTATAGGAGACTTGACTGTATGTACTTATTATAAAATATTTGTATATATATGAAACACATGTATATGTAGGTATGTACTGCACGGAATCCCATTTGCTTAGAAACAGTATAACATTTTTTTTATTACTACATGTCTCCATTTCCTTTCACTGTTCTATCTTTCACTTTCATTCTTCTGTCTCTAGTACTATCCTTCTTCACTTTCTGTTACACAGGTATCACAAAGAGACCACATTAGCGGACCTAAGTAAGCCCAATTTCTGCTCTCCTTACATGGGTGCCCTAACCTAACCTAACATCCCTACCAGAAATGTGTGATGCATACTAACACATACTCATTTTTTTCACTAAACTTTTGCATCTTTTTTATGTTGAAATCCATTTGATCCATGAGTAAGAG
This sequence comes from Thelaira solivaga, assembly GCA_947397855.1. Classification (NCBI taxonomy): domain Eukaryota; kingdom Metazoa; phylum Arthropoda; class Insecta; order Diptera; family Tachinidae; genus Thelaira; species Thelaira solivaga. The sequence goes on from OX377610.1 coordinate 79,531,614, forward strand.
TGAGACACAAAATCACACCTACACAAAGTTTCCATCACATTTTTCACAATGCCCTTAAGAACTTGATAGAAACTTTATTCTACGCTGTGACACATCAATTGACTGTCACTGTTCTTGTAGGGATGTCTCTAGAAGTGCAGTGAGAAAAATAAAGCACGCAACCTTAATTGTGTGCTGGCTTATGTTTTATTATACTCAAGTTTATTCTTGTTTTCAATTAGACTCAATTATTTTGTAAATGCAGCGGTTTTTAACTCGTTTTAACTGCTTGACTGACGTATTGGGATTTCTAAAAGTTGGCATCCCCACTCTCTCAATCACACTTTTTGGCGCTCTTTTACTGTTGTCTTCTTTACAAGTGAGAATATTTGCATATTTAGTCCTCTTTAAAGTGTGTGGTGGATTGAATTTTCAATTTTATCACTGCTGTGTTTTACTACTTTATTTTTGTTTTTTTGTTTTTACTTTCCTTTTAAATTTTTCCATTATTCTTTTACTGCTTATTAACTTGTTGGCGTTTTTCGACAGAGTAAAGCATTTAGTGCTTCGTTTGCTACACTCATTAATGGTTGTGGTGTGTGTTCGTTCTTCTTGCTTTTCATATTGAAAAATAAATTTTATGTCGCGGTAGAAATAAACCTTTTACACATTTTTTCCTTATTTATTTATATTTTGTTACATAGTACATGTATATATATGCTTATATACGTATGTACATACATCTGTGTATAAAATTTGATATTGTTTTGGGGTTGTATATTGTATAACTAAATGTTGAAAAGACGAAGCGAGGCGTTTTCGCAGCGAAGTTGTAAACACTAGGAAAATAATTAAATGTATTTAAATTATCTATATATATACGTACCTACCTACATAATGGAAAAAAGTATAAAAGCTTAACAAATAATCTAAAAATTTGATGAATTAATTTAATAATAATCAATCTAAAAAGTATTCGTTTAAAATCGTTGTAAGTCGTTTTTAACCTAAAAAATACAATAACCGGCCTTAAATAGTATCTAGATAAAAAAAAGAGATGAAATAAAATAAGCCAAAACAACAACAAAACTAATATATCTGTAGGTATGTTTTGTTGTTATCTTGCTTTTCTGCAAATATTGTTTACGTGCAGTTCGGTTCGTAAAAGCAGACAAAATAAAAATTCTTTACCGGTCATAGCTGTTGTACACCGCCGCCATACCGTTCAAAAAAAATATATATAAATATATACGTCGGCTTCATAAGCATCAAGTGTTAATGAAAAAAAAAATTTCCCGCAAAAGTTGTTAAAAGTTTAAATTGTGTGCGATGTGTTTTAAACGTGTTAGCAAACAAATTTCAGAATTTAAAAAAAAGTCAATAAAGGTACTAGGTACCTATTATTTTACAAAAAAAAATCTTAAGATTATAATTTCAATCGATTTTTAACAATTTTAGCAATACTAAAAATGATTCCTCTTTTTGGTTCAAAATATCTTACAAGTTAAGAAATAATCATTGATAGATATATACCTACATGCATGTGTATCTACTTGTTTAAAAATAAAAGCATGGTATTAATACAACAACAATAAAAAAAATATAAAATGAATATTTAAAGAAGCACCTTCATCAAAATAATAAGCTGTATGTATATACACAAAGAAACTATTAAAAACCAACCTATAAAATAAAAACAACTACAACAATAGAGCAGCTAACAGTATAATGTGTCATTTTAACATACTCGTACATATTTATTTGTACCAAAGCACACACATAAATCTAAAAAACAATAACAAAAATTGTTACAGTTCAAAGAGAGATAATGTTTAATGCTAACAATTACTAACTCTATTGCTAGCATACTCTCTAGATGTGTCTGTCGCTGTTAAACTGTCAAAAGTGAGAACAAGAAAAAATAATTATAAAAAGAGAGTGAGAGAGAGACAGGAAAGTCTCATATAATATAAAAAGAAAATCCTTTGGCAAATCATCTGTGATATATCTTCCACTTACATATTTAGTACACAAACAATGCTACTCAACTTCTACAGCCAGAAGTTAAAAAAAATCTTAAATTTTTCTCTCTACCACCGATTTTAATTCCAAGTGTTTTTTTTTTTATTTTCTTCTCTTTTTGGCTTCAAAAGCAAATACATACCTAAATGATAACAACAACAAAAATTAATTTATTTAACAGTTTACACTAACAAAAAGCAAAAAAAAAATTAATAAAAAAGATTTTTTCTCGTCAGCAGACTACTGTTAACTTCACATGAACACATAATGTAGAGTTGCCCACTTCATGACTTTCAGTCATCCTACTATATTGTACTCGCTTAGCCACAACCATTTATCTATTCATACGTCGCCGCCACTTTTTATTACGAGCTGTTAAAAACATAGTACACATAGTGGAGGCGACTACAATTGTAAAGAAAAGAAAATCCCTTTTGAAAACTACAAACAACAATGGCGGTATAGACTTTCCTCTACTTCTTTCTATACGGATTCAAGCAATATATAATAAAGTGGGCTTAATACCTACTTTTAGTTTTACAGGTACGTACCTACAAAAAATAAAAATATATATTTTGTATCCAAGTATGTATTCATGTATTAATCATCAAATATTTTTATTAACCATCTATAGCTACCCTTTAAATATTATTCTTCTTTCCATTAATAATCAAAAAAGTGGAATTTATTGTTGTATCTTATAAAAGTATGTATCTACTTATGTATGTATGTGTAGAATGTGTAAAGAACGAAACTAACAACGTAATGGATTTAAATTTTAAAAGTACAAAAGAAATAGCAAACACAAAAATGTGATAAAGCGTTTAAATAAATTATAGATACCTATTTGTGCCAACTCTAAAAACAAAAACAAAACATATTTTAAAATAATTCTCTTACACCTAAAAAAAAAACCTGCCGCCCTTAAAAAACGTAAACAATAATTGATAATAGCTATCCCAGCAAAAAATAATGCTTGCAACGAAGATCACGAGAATTACTTACAACAGCGCATTTATAAGACATGTTCGCAATGAGTCACCTAGAAGCAATAGCTTTGGCTTATGTTATGTAGCCTATGATGCATTAAATTGATGTTCAAAAAAAAAAAAAAAAACTAGACATAATTTTTATACCCTAGACTGTAACTAAGAAGTTTGTGAATACATTTGTAATTTATACACCGTACATGTGCCACCAAGTATGTATACATGAACTGTTATATTTGAAAGTGGTATAAGTCCACTTAAAAAAATAAGGAGTTAGCGTAAATTTAGTAAGATATAGAAAACATATAACTTTATAATTATCACTTTCTCATTAAAAAAAAGGTGGACTTATACTACTTTCAAATATAACAGCTTATATATTCTGCAGCCTTATAAATATCAGAGTCGATCTAGCGATGTCCGTCTATCTGTCTATGTAGTCGTTGAAATCAACTTTCTGAAGCTGCAGAATAACGTACAAAAGAAATTATTTCTGTGTTTCAGTTCCTATTGAAATTCAGCCGTATCGGTCCATAAATAGCCGAGAAAAATAAAATATGCCACCAATCTTTATTTGTGCTTAATTCAATACTCATATCATGAGTAAAAGAATAAATTTTAAGACCAACACAATTTCTGGAATTAAGCACAAATAAAGATTAATATTTTATTAAATTTTATTCTTTTTTACATTCGTATTGTATATCTTTCTTATTTATTTTTTTTTTTATTTAAAAATTGCTTTTAAAAATAAATAACCAACATCGGATTTTTTTGTTAATGTCGTTAATTTGCAGCTCTGTAACTGAAATTAATTATGTGCTGCAGGATTAACAAAAAAAAAATAGGTGATCAAAGAGATTTTTTTTAATAAATATATGCCATTTCATAAAAAATCTTTTATAGTTATTTTTATTGAATATTTAAGAAAAATGTGCAAAATTAAAAATAAGAATATTTGGCTACAACAGTTTATAAGACTCGGCATTTCCGAATTTAAGGTATTCTTTCACTATAATGCAAGTATGTATTACGATTTGTCACAAATTTGTATAAAAAGGTGATAATAAAATAGTGAAACCGCAAACTGTGTTGAGTAAGAGATAAATACGTACAAAAAATTTGACAAGCGCACCGAAAATTTAATTTCATTTTGCCAGAGTTGTACCTTGAATAAAAACAGTGTCAACTGTGATACGTTTATTGAAGATTGTGCAAACTGCAAAAAAAAAAAACAATTTTATATTATTTTAACATCTTTCACACTTTATTTTACATGTTATTTTTGTATCTAATAATCTGATCGTAACAAACGATTTTTGTATTTATCTTTGCTATGGAGAGAATTTCATAATATTTTGTCTCTACATAATCGACAGCCTCTAAGCTCAAGCAAAATATTAATTAATTATCCATAAAGTATAATGCAGTCTATAAATAGTGTAGCTATTAGCAACAAGAAACATTTCGAAATGTTTAATTTTGCAATCTATAATCGAAAACCACACTGCAATTGTTTAAACAAATTTCCAACACAAAGCTTAAATGTCGTTCATATTGCTGACGTTTAAATATTTTATCGTATGTATTTCTTAAAACGGTTATTTCTGTGTACAAGTACATACAAGTATGTACATATACATACATACAAACGTGAATAAATGCTTAGACTCTATGTACCACAAGTTTAAGGTTATTATTTAATCTAAAATCAACAATAAATACCAACATTATTTGTTGCAGTAAACCCCAAATTTTTAATGAAAATGTGTATTAGCAGCATTAATTCAATTATATTGTAACAAGTGTTTTTTTTAATTTACTTATAAATTTTGTTTTATTCCTTTTATTTATATATACAATGTATCTTATACATATAAAAGAGTAACGTTACTGACTGACTAGCTGACTTATCATCATCGCCCAGCCAAAACGGCTAAAGCTATGGACTTGAAATTGGACTTTATATTTAAACAATTTTAGTACTAGAATTGGGACAGTAGAATTAAACGAAATAAGAAATCATTAAGCTAACAAAATGGTACTTTTTATTAATTTTAATGGTACTTTTTGAGTTTTTCACACTAACAGGCATAGAACTGCGAGACTGGGGTCAAACAATTCAGTCAAAGTAAAAACTCTTTAAGAGGCAAAATAGTACTTTTTATTGATTTGAATGGTCCTGAGCTTAAACAATTCTGGGCAAGGTGAAAAATAAATAAGAGAAGAAAACGGTACTATAATGGTACATTTTTATTTTTTAACATTAACGACAAAATGGTACTTTTTATAATTTTATACCTTCTGATTTTATTTGTATTAAAAAACCTAGAATTAAATGGTCTATAACGAAATAAGAAGTTATAATAGCGACAGTATGGTACTTCGCTGAACAAGTAGCGAGTTAAATGCTAGTTATATATAAATACGTATGGTAAATATGTATGTTTTCTTGTACGTTATATGAATTTTTTTCGTAAATTAATTATTTTTATTTTTTTATGCAAAAAACAAAAAAATCTTTGCATTTGAGTTTGCAAACTATTTGCAATAATGACTAATTTATTTAATAATTCTGTCGTAATATGGAAAAATCGCTTATACCTTATTAAGAAATTTTAGAGGACTACAACTTTAAAAGCCCTAAAAGTTGTTCTTATAAAAGTATTATTTTTCTGAAATTTCAAATACGTCTGTATGTCTAATATTGCAAAAAAAAAAAAAAAAAAAAAAACCCCGAAGGAAAGTGGCAAAGGGGGGTGTCACTAATAACATGTTTTTAAGTTAACAAAAAGGAAAATACGTGTAAAATTTTGTCATTTTTTATAATACGACCGTGACTTTTTTTAGTCCAAAAAGAAATTCTTTTGAATACATTTTTTTTACAATTATTGCGCTCTCAATTGACAAACGAATGTATATACATACATATACGACTCCTACAATAGTGCGATTAATTAAACAAAATATAGACATTCAAGAAAATAACACGTTTTGTTTAAAATTTTTTTGACTTTATTTGCATATACAAGTTAAACTGCGATTTTATATTTTGTCTAAATAACATACACTAATTTTTTACAGTTTCTTTAACCGTTAGACTAGTCAAACATTAAATAATTAGTATTCTTCAATTAACACAATATATTGAAATAGTACAAATTGAAGTATTTCTTAAGGCTTTTGCTTATAGATTTAAAAGTTTAAAAAAATAGCTTAAAACAACATAGAGAAACAGTAAATAACATTATTTTATTTTAGCCTATTCAGGGTCAAATATGATTATACTTGGAAGTATTTTTGCGTGTAATTTTTGTACTCTTCACCACTGGTGCTAGAAACATCAGTTGGTCCCACTTACAATGTATGGATATATTGAAATCGATTACAGTTTAGATGACCAGTTTTAAATCACTAATGGCGTTTTCTATTCTCAAAAATCATTCTACTTGTAAATTATGTAATAGTTTAAATAAGTTAGCTAAAACTGCACAAAGTGATCTTTTTTATAGTTTCAATAGAATAAAAATACAACATTTAACATTAATGCAAATTTAGCTATGGATATGTTTACCGCTTTCAAAGCGATTTCTGAAATTTGATTACGTTAACACCACTGATAAACAATTGACAAAAAAACTTTGCATCTAAACTAAAATAAAAATTAATTTTTGCTTCAAAAGTGACCAATAATAGACTTCTATGAAGAACTACTTGACAAAGAACAAATTGAATCTCCTATTTCATATAAACACAAATTAAATACTTTACTTAATTGTATAAAAAAGGGGCATTATCTCACCCTCACTTATAAATTGAATGCAAAACGTACCATTTTTGCATCTTTTATATGCAACATGTTGAAAACAGAATAATATTGATTTTAACTATTAAATTTGTTTGACAATAGAACGCAAACATTCTTGGATGGCAAAATATATGCAACATTTTTGTTAGAACAGAACACGCCATACTAAAATTTGTGTGTTTCACTTTCACAAAATACAAATTTCAGCACAAGCCCGCTTAATGGAATTTTAGTGCCAAAGTATGGCAATGTTTAGTGCGTTTGTGTAGTGGAGGGGCCTGTTTTTGTTAATTCAGCAAATTAATTGAAAAAAATCAAAATTATTTTGGTAATGCTTTAACTTTCCATTTTGACTAACATTGGCATTGAACTTGTATTGAACATGCAGGTGTATGGCCTACATAACAAAATAAAAATCAGCTATTTTCTTGTGTTTTCCAGAAATGAAAAGCACACCAAAAACAGTTATATAAATTTTTAAATTTTCTACTCTGGCGAAGAGTATACCGGCATTTAAACGGTTTGGCATGGCATTATATAACTTTAGTTAGTTTAATTAATAACCCACAACAATAAAAAATCAGCTGTTAATTAAGTTTTTTCAATCTCTCGTTTGTCGTAATTCAACAATAAAAACTTGGGTTTTTTCTAATGATTTCGTTTAATATGAGTGTGTTTATGAATATATGAATCCATATCTATTGTTTGTATTAAATTTATGGCTTAAAATTGTTATATATGTAAAAGTGTAGTGTATCATGGATAGTTAATACATACACTCATATACCCAGCGAACACAAAAGTTTAATTGCAAATTAAGAATTATTAAAAGAAAAAAACTATGGCCACAGATCTTACACCCATATTCTGAAAAACACAAAACGTTTAACTTTGGCGATTACGATTGGAAATCGCAAAATAAATGTTCTGCAAAACGCAAAATGCTTAACTTTGGCGTTTTCAAACCGCAAGCACACACTGAAGTAAAGTGACGAATTTTGCAAAAACTAAGAATAAAAAAAAATTAAATGCTGCCTTTTTCCATAAAAATATGATTTTAGAAAATTTACTTTGATTTTGTCAATTTTATAAACTGGCGTTTTTCCATTCACATTCAATAAGAAAGACATGCTTTGGCGTTTTGCAAAATACTTTTCGTTTTTAAAACAAGTGTTTCTCACAACATGGCCGTTAACTCCTCTTTGAATTTTTTTTTTAAACAACACAAATCCGCGAAGCTTTTTTGCTTGTCTGCAGAAAACATCCAGGGTAAGAGCAGGAATCGAACCTGCGACCCCCAGATTGATAGGTTAGTACTCTACCCACCAGTCTATGGTTTCAATGCCACTAATTAAAAAAAAATCATGTTATTGAGAAAAAATTTTTTTATTTATTTGGATTGGCTTAAATAGATCTGATTTGCTCAAAAGTTTATAACTAGGGTAAAGGTTTTCATGCAAATGCATGTACGAGAATTTATTGAAAAATGCCATCCATGTTTTATGGCATATTATTTGGGCATAATTTCAATTCATTTCTAAATTTTTAATATTAAAAAGTTTCCACAACTTCACAAATGAAAAAAATCACACATTTAGCAGCATTTTTGTGTAACATATTCTTCTTCTTTTCTTTACCGTTTGAAACGTTTATTCGACACAAAAGAAATTTAAAAAAGTATTTTTGAAAAAGTAATTTTCCGATTATTTTTGTAGCCGAATTAGTGGCATATTTCTTATTTTTTGTGCGCACATTTTCGTTTTTTAAGTGCATGAAATTCCTTGCCCTGTTTATGGCGATTCGAAAGAATTTTATAATTTAGAAACATTGATTATAAAAGTTACTACGACATTAAAAAGAAGTCGTATGCTGTCTGACAAATCTTTTAAGTATTGTGCTCAATGTCAAATGATAAAATTGTCTTTTTTCAAGCAGTTTGCATCTTGTTTGCTGGGATGTACTACTTATGTATGTTGAATTTATTAAATATTGTACCCTTTTAATTTGTAGTACAAAAATGTCTGCCTTGTGCCTCTTCCCCAGATTTTTTTTTTTTTTATTTATAACACGCTAGTTGTTATACCGGTATCTGCCGTCACAGCTCTTTACAAGGAGCAGTACCAACAATAATAATCAAACACAGAAGGACAGAGAGAGAGAAAGAAAGTTCGTTTCATAAAATTCAAAACGACCACATAATAACAACAAATAAAAATAAATCATGTTAACTAAATACTATTGCGTTAAAGTTGTTTCCCATATTTTGCTTAAGACGCGTTGTAACCATTGACGACTTCGTGTAATAATTTTTTCCTTTTTATAATGGAATAGTTATGTAGAAAAAAAAAACCTATATACGTAAATACTTAGATAGTACGTATGCTTCATATTATCTCGTCTCTCTTTTTGTTACTGCACAAGAATTTACGAAGTTTCAATTTGACAATTCCCACTGCGACAACTCAGTAGTTATCTGTTGTATGAACACTACATGTGAATTAAGCTGTTTCCAGTCAAATTTAGCGATTTTTAAACTTAAAAACTTATTTCCAGTAAAAATACTTTTGCATCAATTTTAATAAAATACCTTTCATGCTTGTAAAAAAAAGTAGTAAATTTTTGAGCTTTTTATTTTAAATAAATTTTTTAAATTAATACTCGTACTAACAAATATTTTTCAGGCTTAAGATCTTAATAAATACTTGTTAATACCTATTAAATTTATGAAAGCAAATAATTATAAATTTTTTAAAAATTGAAAATTTCAAAATTTTGCTTAAAAAATGTGTTTTTTGTCACAATATTTTTTTTAATAAACTGCATAAATGCGCGAAGCTTTTTTCGAACCTGCGACCGCCAGATTGTTAGGTTAGCAGCACACTATCTACCAGTCTCCTGCAAGCAGACTACATACTTGAAAGACATTTTAATGCAGAATTTCGGATTGTCTTAACAAAATACTAAATATTTAATATTTTCAAAGAAAAATCTTGTGTTAATTTCTTCATTTAGAAGCTAACAATATATTTTGGAATTAAATTAAAAAAAAAATGAAGTGCTGATTTGGAATTAGTGTTAGTTGCTCTAGTCCTAATACAGACAAAAAACTTAACTTCTACCCTGTTAAATGTATTGGTTAAAGCAGATAAGAAAAAATTGTATTTGTTAAAATTTAAATTTTTTGAATTCACTGAGTCGTTGCGGAGGAAAATGTTCTTCATACAATGTTTTTTAAAGCAGTTTGAGCTCTTTTTTTGTAAGAAATACTGCAAACTACATTCGTATAAAAAATTTTCTTTTGTTGTGGACGAAAATTTTGTGCGGACCAAAATTTTGTTTTAAACAAGTTGGTCAATTCGACTTAAGTAACTGTCAAAAATAAAATTTTAGCAGCTTAATAAAATTTCAAAATTACTTACAGGAGTTTGAGAGAAGTACCAGAGAGTATGAATAGAAATGTCAAAATAGAAATGTTTAATATAGGGTCCGCCAAATAACTTTTCAATGTATGCGTGCGGGTTTTCTGTGCCCCAAATGCGACAATTTGGTTGTTTACATACTCGCCAAGATCAAAATGAGCTTCATCTGAAAAGATGATTTTTTTTTGGCAAAATCGGCATCTTCTATAAGTCGATCGCAGACTCACTTTTAGCGAAGCGAAAACACAATTATATTCTTTCAGCGGAAGGATAAATCTAATTATCTGTCAAATCAGACATGAGCTAAGTGTTACCATTCACGAAATAAGCACTAGTTGAAAAAAAAAACGTTCAATGGCGGACCCTATAGATATTATTTTTCTTTACTCCACAAGTTCTTCCACAATTTTGTTATTATAGTCAGAAAATATGATTAAAAAAACGCTGCAAGTTAAAAAAGAGTGTGATGTTTTTTTTTAAGAAAAAAGGTGTCAACAGTTTTTATGAGAAACTATAGTGCTTCGGATGAGAAGAGGCTCTTCAATAAATTTTTAGTTAATTGCTTTTTATTTGTTTATTTGTTTTGCCTTTTTTCAATTCGTATTCAAAAAAGTATACTTTTATTATTTACCTATTTTTATTTCTTATATTTCGCTCTTCTCTTACAATAGATTTAACTCTCTAAAGCTGTTGGTTTTAAACATATTTTGAGTGAACAAATTTATTTTTTGCGTTATATTTGTAGTAGGAACATATTTGTATTATTCTGTTTGTTATTAAAATAAAAACAATTTTGCTTGGAAAATTTAAATAAAATATTTTCTTTAATAAAATTAAAACAATTACTGACCTTTACATGCACAAGATTTTCAGGCATAAATTAAAATATTTTATGTAAATTACAATCTAAATAATACATATTTATTCGTATAGCAGTCTATAAAAAATTTTTGTAAAAAAAAAATTTTTTTAATTTTCAACAAGCTTTATCTTTACGTTTTTTGTTTTGTATTGCTGTTTTTTTTAGGATTCTTATTAATAAAATTTTTTCATTGTATATTAATTTTAATAATTTAAGGTTTAGATTTGTTTTAAATATGACTATCGATATATGTATACTTACTTTATATTAAACACTTTAAATACACACTCTCAGAAATGACAAATGGCCTAGAAAAATCAAATATACAACGGAAATTTTAGATTTTCATTAATTTTTGCTCGGTCTTATGCAAACGTGTATATATCTTTTAAATGCCTTGAGGGTAATAGGATTACGAATACCGACTGCCTGTCTTATATACAGAAGTGTGTATTCTGTATCGTTGTGATGGCACTACAGTGTACTAGAACTACGAATACAGGAATCTTATTGCAAGAGAATTTTTTGATATTTGGCGTTAATTTGAAGTTCTTTATTGATATTAAATATTTAATTAAAAACTGTTTGCATATTTAAATAAAATTAAATCTATTTTGCATTCCTATTTTATAACTTTCTTTTTTTTCTTCCTTTTTTTTCTTCCTTTTTTTTCTTCCTTTTTTTTCTTCCTTTTTTATTAATTTAATTTAATTTAATTGAGTGAATGCAGACATTTTATTGTTTCTAAAAATAAAGTTCTTAGAAAGTATTTTTTTAGAACTCGTTACTTTTAGTTTCTTGAACTTAAATTATTTGTAAAATTATTTCACCTTTTTTATTGTAACGGCTAGTTTATTAAGCTTGAGGTCGTATTATAAAAATTACGATGTTTCGCTCTAATAATCACTACATAGTATAAAACAAAGTCGCTTTGTCTGTCCCTATATCCCTATGTATGCTTAAATCTTTAAAACTATGCAACGGATTTTGATGCGGTTTTTTTTAGTAGATAGAGTAATTCAAGAGGAAGGTTTATATGTTGGAAATTTTATCTTGGAAATTTTAACGTCACAAATCCGCCCGGCAGGTAGCGCTATAGTCGGTATCTGGCTTATTTGCCTACTACCTGTTTCAACCCGTTCTCACACGGTTCTTTACTCTATAAGTACGATTTCTTAGTGTAAGAAGATCGAATATATAAAAATTTCAAGGCAAGACAACGTTTGCCGGGTCAACTAGTAAATAAATAATTTTTTATAATAAACTAGCCGTTTCAATTATACAATTTTTTTATTCTTTTTTTGTTTTTTTTTTTTTTTTTTTTTTGATATTTAAGAAGAATGTGGACAATGAAAAATAGGAATATTTGGCTAACACAGTGAAGAGTATAAAAGACTCGGCACAGCCGAATGTAAAATATAAAAAAAGTATCCAATAACAATCCAAAATAAATTAAATTTATATTAAAATTTTTTAAGCCAAACAAATTTCATTAACTAGAAAAATAAAAAACTTTTCTCTAGCATCCCTTTTCCAATAAGTTTTCTGTATTCGTAGTTCTATTACACACCATACATGAATTTATATGCGACCGATTACCTGGTTTCGTGTGTGCGCACACATGTATGCTTGTTACCTATCACTACTATTATTTCAAAATTGTTTGCGTATCGTACTCATCTATAAGTATTTAATTAGAATGGCAATGGCAAAATGTCCTAAGTGACCTTGCCATTGTAGGTATTCCTTTAGTTTTCTATTATGTATACTAAGGGGCTGCAAAAGCATACTTGAAATGGTTTCCACGCAATTTTTATTATAAAATATTTATTAACACATATTTGTGGCTTACAAGTATGCTTGTGCAGCCCTCTTTAGTGTATACATATCTACATACGTAGAAGATGAATTTACACTAGGTACCCACAAATATATCCATGTCTATAACTTTCTACTTAAAAGAAAAACGAATTATTAAAATTTTCTCTTTCCGCATTTAACTATTAAAATGTTTCATTAATTTACTCAAGTATTTATATATAAATATAAGTACATGCGTTTGTTTTTATTCAATTATTTATTATATTTTATTACTCAATGTCATTTATTATGACAACAACAAAATAAAAAAATACAATAAAAAATATCGCACTTTTTCTCGCCTTATTAAACTCGTTATATTTTTTTATTTATTTATTTTTTTTTTTTTTTTTTTTTGGTGAGTAAGTGAGTGTGTGTGCTGTTTTCTTAATTTTAGATAGTTGGTGGTGGTTAACATAACATACATACTTTCAATGAATTGAAATACATGTTAAGTAACAGTATGCTATGCAAATTCTCAACTTCCATCTCTCACAATATGTTACAGGTTGTTATTAACATGCGTTAAAGCAGCATATACATTTAATAAAAACAGAATTGTAGCTGTAAACGAATTTTTATACCTTTCATGTATTAGGTGCTGGAATTAATTCGTAGCGTTTGATGAGAGATGACGTGGTTATTATAGTGTTCTGTTTTTACCTTTAGAAACAAATTGATCGTTAAACAGCTGTTATTAGGTACTGTTTTTACGACGCATATTATTTTTAATTGTTAATAACAACAAGTGGCAGCTATTTAATTATGTCGAAATTTATACCAAATAAAGTGTTTTTGCGGGGAGTTTTATTACATTATTTTAATATGAACAAAAGTGCTGCAGAAAGTCATCGGATCTTAGTAGAAGTTCACGGTGAACATGCCGAAACGCAGAAGATCATGGGTTAAGCAAGGACAACCATCATCATCAGTGGCAAAACGCAATATTCATGGATCTAAGCTCCTCCTTTGTATTTGGTGGGATCAACAAGGTGTGGTTTATTATGAATTGTTAAAACCCAATGAAACCATCACTGCGTTTGAGTCGTGTACTCGAGCACGACAATGCTCGACCTCACGTGGCAAAACCAGTGAAAACATACCTGGAAACATTGAAATGGGAAGTCTTAACCCACCCTCCGTATTCTCCAGATATTGCCCCCTCGGATTACTACCTGTTTCGATCAATGGCTTATGATTTACCAGGGGAAAAATTAACATCTTATGAGGATTGCCAAAATTGAATCGATTCATGGATTGCCTCCAAGGACGAAGAGTTTTTTCGACGGGGTATTCGACAGTTACCTGAAAAATGGGTAAAAGTAGTGGCAAGCGATGGACAGTATTTTCAATAATGTAATTTTTTATTTTCATTTTAAATAAATCGTTATTTTTTAATAAAAAAAACGCTACGAATTAATTCCAACACCTAATATAAATATAATTATATTTTGGATCGTTATGGGTAGCCAAGTGATTTTAGCCATGTTCTGCTGCTTCCTTAGGTGTTGAAATCAAATTTATTAAGTAGAGAAAAGCACTGTATACCAATCTGTCAATTGTTACTTTCGTCAGGTTGCCAGTATAATTCAGGCCGATCAGTCCAAGCCGGTCAAAAAAAATTTTGCCTTCTTTATAAAATACATATTTCAAAAAACCGTTTTTGAAAGCTGAATTAACATTTGGAAGTATTTTTACAACTACTGTATATTTAGGCGAAGTTTAACTATAAAGCGCGATCGACTTTTTTGTTATAATTTTAAGAAACTGTGGTGCTAACTTATCCATTTTTCAATTAATTAAGCTCAGCTACTTAAAATGAATACAACAAATTGTTTATCTCAAAATTAAAAGTTGGCACCACAGCTGTTTTCACAGTTTAATGCATTTTGTTATTGTGTGTAAAAATTTGGTTATTTTTACAATTTCACATAGAATACAAGAGACTTTACACTGAAGCGTGAATTGCTAGTTAGTATTTTATAATCTAACTACTCGTACATGATTTTTCCCGGCCCTTTATTACGTGAGTCGGTATCCAAAATATAATTTTCAGATTTGTAGAGAATTCTGTTTACAAATAGAATTTTACTTTTTAAAAACACCTTCCAAATAAATATCTACAGCCATTTACTAATTTATAAAGTGATTCCTGTTTTTGTTAAGATTACTATCACAACCAAAGTGGTAAATAAAATATTACAAAGCATAATTTCAGGCTTAAATTAAATACGGACACACATATTTTTAAATAGTGGCTAATGCAAATCTTTAAAAAGTGGGCGTGGCCGGCTCAAAAATTTCTTGGAGTATAGAGACTATCAGACATGTTTCGAAATCACGTAGATTTTAAACCATGAACGATAAACAAAAGAAAAAAATTCTCCACACAAAATAAAGCGTATTTTAAAATTAATAAATTTACGGTTCCGTTGTGAAAAATAATTAATTTTTTCACAAAAACTAATAAAAAAAAAACAATTCAAATTAAATGTATTAAAATGCTTAAAATGCTCTGAGTGATTTGATATCTTAGGCAGTTAGCTGGCCGGTTTCAAATCACGAGATTGGAAATGATTTTCGTGATTTAAAATCACTTTGAGAGAAAGTGATTTTCAGAACATGCCTGATAAGCTGGATTATGCCGACCATATAATAAAAAAATTAGCCAAATCGTTTCAGCCTTTCTCCAATTTGAGAAAATATTTTAAAGTGGGCGTAGTAGTGGGCGTGGCAAAATTTTATTTTAATTAAAATATAAGTTGGGTTATGCCGATTATATAATAAAAAAATTAGCCAAATCGCTCTAGAAGTTCTCCGATTGGAGAAAAATTTAAAAGTGGGCATGTTAACGGGTGTAGCATATTTTAATTTTACGTGCATGTTCTGTGTTCCACACGGATTTGAAAAAATGTGGAATTAAATTTTTTTCTTCTTATAAAATGAATTTTTATGTTTTTTTAATTCAACCAATAATTTTGCACCCAAAATAAAGCAAAAACAAAATTTAAAAAATTTTAAAATGGACCACAGAGTAGTTATGAGGAGCTGAATTTTTCAATTCCGAATAAAATATTCGGATTCGGAATACAGAACAGTACTCTTAATAAAAATTTAAGTTGGGTTTTGGTGAAAATATAAAATTTTTATATATTCGATCTTTTTACACTAGGAAATCGTACCGAGATACCGACTGCTGCGTCACCTGCCGGTCGAATTTGTGACGCTTAACCTTCCAAAGCGTAACCCAAAGACATACACAGAAGTTTAATTAAATTATTCCAGTCGTTTAGGAGGAGTACAATGTCAAACACACGTGCAGTCGAATTTTATGTATTAAGATGATAAAAAAATATTATTCTTTTACAATTATGCCTTGATGTTTGTGTAATTTTAAACCAAATTTGAAATTGTATCCTTTTTTTACAACTAAATATTTTTTAGTATTTTTTTACCAAAACTAAACTTTTTTTTAGTAAAATTGTCACTCATCAATACTAAAAACCTACCTGAAGTTCATTTAAATGTGAGTTAAAAAACGCCCTCATTATTAATTATAATAAAATTTCCACTTAATCAAGCAAACAGAATAAGTCGTTGAATTTTGGATAAAACAAAAATTATCAAAATAAAAATTTCATTTCATAGTCTCTTCTAAGATTTCCATGTTTTTAACTCAAATTACATTCATTAAGAAAAAACAAAGTAAAAGAGTAGACAGGAATTTAAAAAGACAACACAAATACATGCGGTACTCGTACATGCATCCAAACATGAAATCTGATATAACAAGTATTTATAATCAAAATGTGTTTTAAAAACATATATGCATGTAAGTATTATGTACTGCAGAGAGGGGAAATTTGTTTTTCCGATTTTGATATCAATAATAAAATAATAAAAAACATTTTAAAGCCCTTTTTT
This sequence comes from Thelaira solivaga, assembly GCA_947397855.1. NCBI lineage: Eukaryota > Metazoa > Arthropoda > Insecta > Diptera > Tachinidae > Thelaira > Thelaira solivaga. The sequence continues at coordinate 79,548,477 of OX377610.1, forward strand.
AATGATGCCTGTTTTTTATATTCACAAATAGATACCTAGAACCTATTTTTATTTTGTTTAATTTAATAATGCCGCTGTACAAATGTTTACATAAAAAAATGTTTCTTTTGTTATTTCCAACAGATAAATATGTGTCTTTAAATATTATAAAAAATAAAGAAAGTTGGAAAATTATATTTAAAATATAACTTAATTTTGATTGTTTTACTTTTTTAGTCGAATGTATTATTAACTTGTGTTTGTTTTATTTTAATTTCTTTACAGATATAATGGAATCCTTAGGTGCTAATTTTAGAAATTAGGAAACATTAAACAAATATTTAAATAAAATCGTAAGAGTACAACAACTGCAACATTTAAGCAAATCCAAAAAATAAATAGAAAAGTTCAAAAGGAACTAGAAATTTTCCTTCTACTTAAGCCAGCAGCTGAAGAAGATTTATATTTAATTGCATGTTTAAAAATAAACATAAAAAATTGATTTCATGAAAATATTTAAAGTACAACAAGAGCACTTTAAAACGAGTTGTTGTTTAACAGAAACGAAAAAAATCTCCTTTTTATTCGACTCATGTAAAAAGAATGAAAAAAAAAATCACTCCAGTTCTATTAAGTAAAACAAATTAAATATTTTAAGTAAAATATACATACAATACAAATAAAACAAGAAAAAATAGTTTCAGAAACTAAAAAATAATATTTTAAGAATTCGGAAAATATTAAGCAGAGCCCCATTAAGCGCAAAGTTGAAGAGATACAAGAAAAAAATTTGCTTCAAAAGCAAAAAAGCCAGCTGTAAAAACTAAAGAGGAATCAACAAAAGAAGAGAAATAAAAATATAAAAACGTTTTAGACGTTTAAAATTGTAAAATGTCAAAATATTTTATTAACACAACTACAAATGCCAATGCTGCAGCGACTAATAACGTTTATCAAGTCAATCAAAATGTTGGTACAACAACAAATTCTTCTGTTTCAAGTACAGGAACAGGAACATCTAGTGCTATACGAAAATTATTTTGTGAAAATTCAAGAACACATAACACAAACACCTCTGCATCGGCTTCAACAAGGAGCTCGTCTAATGCTAAAACGACAAGAATTTTTATGACAGGAAATCAATCCCAACCGCAACAACATCTGCAGCAACAAAATACGTCCAATACCAATAATATGGCTACACATTTGTTAGATCATGGCTATGGCGTTACTCTAGCACCACCAACAGTATCGACAAGTGTACTGGTTGGTCAACAAACGGCCTCGGTTTTATCTACAGCATCAACCTCAATACCAACGTCGGTAACAGTTTCTGGTTCAGTCTCTACTAACACAATACCTGCCTCGCAACAACAACAACAAACACAAAAATTAAAGCCTACCGATATGACACAATATTATAAAGTAAGTTGTAGTTGACTGATTTTTTTTTTTTTTTTTTTAGTGGAATAATAATTTACGCATGAAAATAAATATAATTTTTTAAATTTATTTGTTTTGAAGGTAAAACGGCGTATACCTATGAATGATAGTCATCCCAAAAAACAGGCCAAACAAAGTCTACAACATCAAACACCTTATCAACAGCAGCAACAACAACAACAACAACCACATCAAAAACAAGTTGTTATACGTTCAAACACAAACACTAACAGCAAACAACAAACAACTCAAATACATCATCCACAGCAACAGCAACAACAACAACCACAGCATCAAGTTTCATTAAATTTTGCTACTCCATCACCACAACCGCCCAGACCACCCTCATCAGCCTCTTCCACGTCATCATCTTCAGCTCTAATGGCACCAAATTTTCTATACAAAATCGGTACAGCAACTTTAAATAGTCACATTAACAGTAATACAGGTTCCTCGGCGAAACGCACACCTGAGGGCAATCGTGCCGATACCTCTTTAGGTATATTAACGAAAAAATTTGTTGATCTTCTACAAGAATCGCCTGACGGTGTAGTCGATCTTAATGATGCCTCTGCAAAATTGGCCGTTCAAAAACGTCGCATATACGACATAACAAATGTCTTAGAGGGTATTGGCATATTGGAGAAGAAATCAAAAAACAATATACAGTGGAAATGTGGCAATTCACTGTTGACATCTGAACGCTCAAATGACATTAAATTAGAGAATGAACGACTCGAACAGAAGGAGAATGAATTGAATATGCTGATTGATGAAATACGAAATGAGTTGCATGGTGAAATATCAAGTAATGATCAGTTGGCATACGTTACACACAGCGATCTACTGAATGTCGATCTGTTTAAGGATCAAATTATTATAGTTATTAAAGCACCACCAGAAGCAAAACTAGTGGTAAGTTCAGAACAAATCAAAAATATTTAGTTGAATTAAAATATTACAGAAAAAAAAATGTACATTTAAACTAACCGGTTACAAAAGTATACAAGGTTTTCAACCAGAGCAAATGAAAAAATGTTTCTTTTAGCACTGATTTCACATCTGCACTTCGGTTTTATGTAAAGGTGACGATATACGAGGTATAATAAAAAAAATAACCGTTATTTTCAATTTTTAAAAAAGTATTTATATATTCATCAATAACTATCTTATCCCCTTCAAAGTATTCCCCCTCAGATATAATACACTTATGCCAGCGTTTTGTCCAATCCTCGAAACACTTGTGAAACGCACTTTTTGGTATCGCCAACAGCTCCTGCGACGATTTTTTTGGTCAAAATTCAGCAATTTTGGAACAATCTTCGCTGCCGCACGTTTCATGCCTAAAACATTCGTAAAAATTGCTTGGCATGAGCCTAACGATATGCCAACATCATCAGCAACCTCTCTAATAGTGATTCGACGATTATCCAAAATCATTTTCTTCACTGCTTCAATATTTTCATCGGTTGTTCACGTGCTCGGGCGACCAGGACGACCAACGTCATTGACATCTTCTCCGTCCTTCCTTACACCGTTTATACCACAATTGAACTTGTGTTCTGCCACAGTCAACATTTCAAATGTCCTTGCACATTTAATTTCATTTTTTACGCAAAACTTAATACAGTTTCTTTGATCCATTTTTTGAAATAGTAAAAAATCGAAGAGCACACCAAAACACGACTAACCTTTTTATCTGTCAAAAACAAACTGACAATCCAAAGTGGCTGATATTGTCAACATAAATAACAGACATGTGTACCAACATAAAAAAATGCGAAAATCGAACATACGTATCTCACGAAAATTTAAAATAACGGCTATTTTTTGATCATACCTCGTATATGAAATTTACTTAAAAACGGTTTGTTATATTTTATTAAAAAGTAAATCCGAAAAAATGCTTTGAAATTTCCTTTACATCGTTTTTAAATTGGCTCACTGGCTTCAAAGTTATCGTAGAAATTGTGACGGAAAAAAAATTTTTTATATAAAATTATTAAAGTAGAAAAAGGCGAAAACCTACCATTTTGTAAATTATGAGAAGTTTCAAAGAAAACGAGCCATATTTTATTAAAATTGATAACTGACTTTTAATTTTATTACGAATTAAAGTAATTAGTGTGATTAAATAATTAAGTGATATACTGCAATGTGACAAAAATTGTCATATGCGATAGTGCAATATGAAACACAGCAAAGACACTCTAGCGAATATATACGGCAACGTTGTTTCTAATAGTGTTTTTACAGATTCACAGCACATCTTAGAGGAATGCGTGGAAGATGTTGAAAATGAAAAAAGGTTGTTTACACCCACAACATCTAACATCTACCATCAACTAAACTGTCCAAAAATTAAAAAAGGAAGACGCATAATTTTTGAAAACAAAAAATATATGAAAATGAATTTAGAAAAATCATTTATTATTGAAAATTTTAATTTTTCTTTTGTTTAATATGTGTACATACTTAGACCAGAACCACACACGGCAAGTTTAGTTAGGCAATTATTTCTCAATTCTCTTTTAAGAATGGCGTTTTGTCCACTCACAAATTTTATGTTTCGGCAATTTTAGCCTTCTTATTCAGTCTTTCATTCAGCCTTCAAGCTACCTGTCTTTTTTTTAGATCTTTATAAAAGATACGAAGAGTGAACAAAAGGGAATTGGCGAGTACCAGCAAGTTTGTACCCCTTTAAATTCTTTTTTCCTCTCTCTCTCTCCTACAAAATCAAGAATTGCAAAACTAAAATTGCTGTGTGTGGTCCTTGTCTAACTGTGAATAAAATCAAAAATTATGCATTGATTTTAATAAAATATTTGTTTTATTTGCATCTTGTAAGGCTATAGGCTTGTAGAAAAAAACCAGTGGATTTTGGTCTCTTAAAATTTTAAATGATTTAAAAAAAATAATAAAACGTATAACTTTTACGATATTTTTAAAGCTACTGAACAGATTTAAAAACAACATAGGTACGACTTAAAGGAAATTTTGTCTCGGAATTTCAGATTTTCTTCTTTTCATAACATGTTGCCTCCTTCGTTTAGGAGACAAATATGATATATACTCGCACACCAGAGCCAATTAAAAAAAAGACGAATACAGATTTAAAATCAGCACTCCAAAATACAAACATAAAATAGTTTGCAATTGCTCTGGTCTCAACTTTTGTTCATTTAAAAAATCTCATTTTAACATTATGTGTTCCAGTTAAGCTTTAGACTCTTTTTTTTAAATTAATTATTGATACATTCCGTGTAGTTTGCAAAGTAAATTTTGTTCACAAAAAAATTATTTCTTTATAGGATATAAAATTTATTCAAAAGTTTATTCATATCTAAGATTTCTCCGTGTGTATTGATATAATTACAAAAAAACTAAGATAAAACTAAAATAAAATCTGGCAAAAATAAAACGAAAGTAACACACAACTCATATTATATTTAGAAATTAATAAAACTAAATAAAAAAATAAATTAGAGAAACACAAACATCTGCATATAAACTTTGCTTACTTACATACATACATATGTATGGATGTATGTATATTTGTAGACATTTAGATTGTTCTTGTTATTTTTCTTTTTTAATTCACACGGTATTATAATTAAGCGATTTTTTTGTTAGTCATCCAAGAAACAGTGGCCCCTTAAATTTTTTAAAAGAAATATTTCTAAAATAATTATTTTTTATGTACAATTTCTTATATTTTTTTTAGTTACCTGATTCTCAAAACCCTCGTGAGATACATGTAAAAGCTGAAAATAATGGAGAAATCAATGTTTTCCTTTGTCATGATAACTCACCGGAAAATTCCCCAAATTTTGGTTCCTCCTCTTTGACGCAACGCAATGCTACTGCAGCAATACAACAACGTCATCACGATCCCTTAATAACTGATGTGGAGAATAAAAGAAGACATAGATTAGGTAAGTGATAGATTAACAAAATAAACAAAAAATGTAATTGAAAGTTGAAATATTTTTGAATTTTAGGTTTAACAGCTGCAACAGCACAACCATTAGCATTAACATATCCGGCGCCTGCCACAAATTTGATACAACGGTCAGCTCAACGTAATCTTAGTAAATCAATAGAAGCAGCAGCCCAACAAGAGGCTACTACGCTTACTGATGTTAATTATACATCTCAGGGTCAGCAGCAACATCTGCTGCAGCAAAATGAGCAGTCCAATTCATCTGTGTTAAATGAAGATGACTTTAGTATGTTCCCTTCGATAACAAGACCCGTTATAACACAGGTTTTGGGTGATCACCAGCAGAGATCACGTCAATTACAACAACGTTCACAAGAACAGCAACGGTTATCAGCAGAAGAGGAAGATGCTTTGGTTTCTTATCAAAGTTTAATTGTGTGCTCTAACGAGCAACAAGAACAACAACAAGTTCGTTGTACTAGTGATAGCAATCCGGATAGTAATGATTCCAATCAAACACTTACGCTTACTAGTTGTAATAACACAAAGTTATCTAAAAAATCTGGTCTACGAAATGATGTCACTTTGGGGAATTGTGCAATGGATGATCAGCAACAAACACATCCTCAACGCAACTGTTTATTAACAGGCAGTACCTCCTCGTCTTCTGTAGTCTCGTCAAATAATTCCTCGTCGTCGACATCGCCACAACATCAACAGCAACAACAGCACGACAATTCCATAACGCAATTGAATTATGAAACTGTTACAAGCAACAATCAACAATTACCATCAACTAACACCGCTGGCGGTCAACATCAATTGCAACATAGTCATCAACAGCAGTTGCAGCAGCACCACCACAACCACCACCACCACCACCAGCAGCCGCACCAAGAACTGCAGCACCAGCTTACTAGCAATATTGCTGTCAACTCTGCAACGCATAACAATGATGATGTTTCACAAATGCACGTCTCAAATTCAAATTGTAATTCAGGCGTTCGGAATGCTTTAATTTCAAATAATGTCAATCTTAGTCCTACAACATATAACTGTAAGTATCCTATCTTATTTTGCAAAAATTTTAACAAGTGTTTTTTGATAACAATCTCTCATGTGTCATTAAAAAAATGCATCCGCCGCATCAATCACAAAATGGAAACGGAAACTCAGCCAACTATTTTAAATGAAAAGGAACAAAAATTTATAAAGAATCATTCTTGACGAGAACTCTCTCTGTGATTTGCGTTTCCTTAACATTGATTTGATTTATGCGAAAAGAAACTCATGCAAAACCAAAAACAAAAGAAAATGGTATCAATATATTCACTGTCATTATAAACTCATAATTGCACAGTTAATTGTCCATTTCTTTTTTAACATAAACAACAAACAACTACTCAAAATCATAACTCATATTCGCATCACAGTCTGAGTTCTTGCTGAGCGTGCATTCAAAATCTCTCTCATAAAAAAAAAAGAAGTGAAGCTAGAATATCGAAATTGTAAAAAAAATATAAAGAAAAAAAGTATTTATTTTAAGTTTTTATGTATGTTTTGTCTTTACAAATTTTCATTTATTTTATTTTATTTAACAAATATTTCATGTGTTGCCGTTCGACCCAGAAGTTATACAAACTTTTTAAAGAGCATTTTTAAATATAATTTTTTGTATTTAATAAAGCTTTCGGCCAAGTTTGGTTAATTTTGTGTTATATACGCGCTTTCAGTCCAAATTCGAATTTTGTTTCTTTTTTATTGTTTTATTTTATTAATTTTTTTTTTTTTTTTTTGCTAATGGAAATTTTTAACTGTGACCATAAATTACTTCATATGCGCAACCATACTAGAAAGATCTGACTTACAAGCACTTTTTATTATAAAATATTACACATGTTTGTAGTGATGTGTGGCTTCGAAGTATGCTTCTTGTGCAGTGCTCTAGTATGTATACACATACATATAATACGTATTCGTATTGCAATAAGCCTTCTGTTATTTAATTGTAAAAATTGCTCAAAAATCGAAATACGCTTTTAAAGCATCAGCCTAATTTTCTGAATTAAAATTCGGAGGGAATTTCTTTTATTTATCACTTTTTTTTACTTGATGAATAAGAATTATAAGAAAAATCCGCGAGAATATTCATCATTACAAAATAATTAGACAAGGCCCTCGAAGACGTAGCTAAGAGACATTCACGCTGTGCTCATAAATCTTAATCGAATGATAATAAATTACCTAAAGTGAACAGGAGTATATAATAAATTACGTCAATTCAGTGGCAATATGGAAAACTGTTTATTTGTTATTATATGGTTATCCTAGAGGACTACAATTTTAAAAACCCTAAAAGTTTTTCTTATAAAATTATTTAGATTTCAGCAAACATTTAATCTATCTTCCTGCTATTCCTTAACCACAATAGTAAAACTAGTGTGTTAATTACGACAGCAAGTCAATTTTTATTAAAATCGCCTCAGGTGATTTTTCCTTATAGATAAAATACTATTAAAACATAAAATTTCCGATTCGGATTTTCTGCTTCTACATTAAGAAATGCATGATTATGGTTTGGTTTTTTGTATACAACGAATAAACAGTTGTATTCTTAAGACTGTCTTCACTGATAAAACACACGTAAGATATTTTTGTCTATTTTTGTCCGCAAATAGAGAGAGAGAAATTACTTATTAAACACAAGATACGGTATCCTGGGGATAATGACCTTCAGGGCTTTTCATTGATCGTGAAATAATTTTTAATTACTCCATACTTTGATGAAGTTATCAGAGGTAAATCCACAAGAAATCTCCAGAGATTGTTAACGTTAAAAATAAAGCGGACTATTGTATTGACAGTCTTTTTAAGCTTTGGCAAATTAGATGCTGTAGTGTCAATGACAACTTCAAGAGTATATAGGCCAAGCGACATTAGCATAGATTAAGCAAATTTCGCTCTAATGTGTTGTGGAAGGACAACACATGTGTTATTATTTATAACTAATACGTTGAGCTTGTTGACAATTCCATGGGGTTACCATTAAGTTTTCTATCAAGATCTGAAACTGATTGAATTTTTAATTCAATCCAATTCCAAAGTATAACACGGTCAAGGGAGAAATTTATATTATTCACTAAGAAAACATCATTAGCATAGATATTTCTACAATATTGTAGAAATACAATACGAAAACCTTTAGCAAATAACATTTTATAATGTTACAAGGTGAAAACAAATATGAAAACAGCTGTCGTTAAATGGTGCCAACTTTTAGTTTTGAGAAAAACGTGTTGTGTGTACGTTTTAAGTAGCTAAAAATGAGCTTAACTACTTGAACAATGGATAAGTTAGCAATACTGTTGTTTATATTTTATTAGATTACAATCACAGGGTACCATTACAATTATCAGAAAAAAAAGTCGATCAAGTTTTGTAGTTAAAATTCACTGTATTCATATACAGTAGTTGTAAAAATATATTCAAGCGTTAATCCCACTCATATAACGTAAAAACAGATGTATTACAATATAAATTACGTACTTAAATATCCCTCGTAATTTCAATAAAGTATAATTTGGCTGGTAACATTTCCAATACTTTTTTTTTTTTAGCAATGACTACGGAAAAACAAAATTTAATTTCTTGGCATAGAAATTTCTTAATTTCATATAAATTTTCTTTTCTTAAAAAATACCATTTAATTTAAAAACTGTTTGTATTTTATTTTAAAATTCTTGTTTTGTTTTATATAATTTTTTTTTCTCGAATCAAATTTACAGTGAATCGTTAAATCATAAAATCACATAAATTGATAATAAATAGTAAATTATAATTTTAAAACAAACTAAATGAGAAGAATCTTAAATTCATTTTGGAACTGAACTCTCGTGGGTCTGCATGGCATTTACCACCAAAAACAATTAATGTTCTTGCTGCGTATACAACTTGTATTTGAAAATTTGTAGCACCATGAGATTCAGCTCTGGCATGAATTTCAAAGCACAAAAGAAATACACGAATTAAAATATAATTAACAAAATAAATATATATATATATATATATATATATATATATATATATATATATATATATATATATACGCGTTTGTATGTAAAATGAAAATATGTATATGAATATTACATTACAGCTATTTTTTCATTTTACATTAACATACACAATACAATGTAAGTGTTTTAAGGAAAAATAAAAAAAAATTTTAATTTCTGTTTTATTAAAAAAAAAAAAAAAAAAAAAAAAAAAAAAAAAAAAAAAACTAAATTATTTTATCTTTTTTTGTGTACATTTTTTCTTTTTTTTAATTTTAGATTTTGAAGACTTGCCGCCTTTGTTGCCCATTGATCCACCATTGGATGGCTTATATAATTTCTCTTTAGATCAGTCAGAGGGTCTTAATGATTTATTCCATGATTTTGTATAAACAACTTTTTGCACTCTTGTCTCTTATACAAACACTCTTCGAAAAGTTTATCATAAATCTAAAATTAGTTTTTTATTTTATTTTTTTAGTTTGTTAAATTTTAATTTAAAATTGAAAAAAAAAACAATAACTATTTTTCTTGCATACATACGTACATATACAAGTTCTTAAAGATGTATGTGTGTATATAAATACTTAAATTTTAAACAAAATAAAACAAATAAAAAAACTAGTGAAAAATAGTTAATAAAAACAAAATAATCCATATATGCAAATACATATAGTCTGATGCAAATGAAAAACAGTGAAAATTTAATTTAAATAAATAAATAACAAACTTTTAGTCATATATATAAAAAAAAGTTTTTATAAAGCATAAAATCAGGTTTTCAATTGAAAGAAAATAGAGAATAAAAATAAATCCAGGAAAACTTAACTCTACTAGTACTAATCTGCCAGTGTGTATGACAGCTTTGTGGAGATTTTAATGACCGATAATAGATAATTAAAACAAAATCAATTAAGCCATCATTACACCAGGAGATACCCCTTAATTATGCTAAAATTTTATTATCTCACCTAAAGTAATTTTATTTGTTAACATTCTTTTTATACGCAATAATCATATTTTTTTTCTGAATTCCTTTTGAATCGAAATATTTGCTTAACCACTAAAAAAAATTTAATACGCAAGAACTGCAATTTTTGTAGAAGTTATTAAGTAACACAACGTTTGCCTACCAACCATTAGATAAAAAAAAATTAGCAGCAAACCTGCTGGCATATGTTCCACCTAATAAACAGCGCATTGTAAGCATTTTCCTGGGTATTTTGTTATTGAAATTACTAATTCACAGTCACAAACTTTTAGCAACACATACGAGTACATACACATGTACGTACGCATATGAATGTAAATTACTTTCCAATGTAATTACGTTTCAATGTTTTCTTACAAAAAACTACATATTAAACTCTAATGCCTCTTTCAAAAACTCAAACGTTTTTGTTTTAAACAACACAAAGCTTTACTAATAAACAGCATCAATTGTTTAAAATTAAGTCAAACAAAACCAAGCGACATTATGAAATATGTAGTTGTCCTTCACTATTTGTAAATTAAACAAAATCATTTTTTTTTTATTAATGTAACACATTTTTAAAACACAAAAAAAAATTTAAATCGCATCATAAATATATGAAATTTATAAATAATGGATTTTTTATTCAAAAGAAAACATTTTTTTTATATATATTGATTTTATGTTCAAGTCATAACGCATTTTTTTAAACAACATTGCAAAATTTAAGTTTGATAAATTAAAATAGAAACTAAACATACATATTACAGGCCATAGACATTTGATGAGTTGAATTGAAAATAATGCTATAAACACAACTGAAACTAATTCATTGCATAAATTCAATTACGACGAAAAAGTTGTTGCAATCGTCAGAGTGCATAAAAATAAACGTAATTTAATTTGTTTAATTTACACTTCACATATAAATTTAATTTAATTTTCAGTTTGTAATTTATTTTCAAATTTCTCTTGTCTTCTAAATTATTTTTTTTTACTTCTTATCTAATTTGAAATAACAAAAATTAACGATGTCACAAGAAAACCAAAGCGGACGAAAACAAAGCACATTTGTGTTGAAAACAAAAAAAAAAATTTCGTTCATTGTTTTTGCTTTTTTTGGACATCGCTGAACAGGGCATTAATTAATTTTAGTTTATATGTGATTAGATAACTGTTTATCAGGCATGTTCTGGAATCACTATGATTTTAAACCACGAACGATTTTAAATTCATTAAATTTTTTGACAAAAACTATTAAAAAAACGATATAATCAATTTGTTAACGAATTCGAAGCAAAATGCTCCTAGAGATTTGATGTCGTAAGGTGGTTTTAAATCACGAGATTGCTTGAAATAATTTTTAGAAAAAGTGATTTTGAGAATATGCCTGTATATTTTGAAAAATACTTATAATTGCAAGAGAAAAATATAGCATAAGCCCCGTTACTATAATTTTCGATAGTTAAAGGTAGGATTTTATGGTTTAAATAACCGGTTTTTGGCTAAATTTTTTTTAACAAAATTTGGATGGTTAGTTAAAGACTCACTATCCGACATTTAACTTAGCGATATTTTAAATTTAATGTCCAACCAAAAGACTTGTAAAATCTTAATATCTTGTAATAAATAATGGCCCCAAAAGTGTTATTTATTCTCTGTTTTAAATTTAAAAGGACAAGATTTATTAAAATAAAATTTTTTTTTTATTTATTTAACAAAAGTCTAGAAGCAAATCATATTCAGCCTAATTATGAATACAAATGCCCCGGTAGTTTTTTTTTTTACTTTTACCTTTCCTCTTATCATAAAAAATATATCTCCCTTTTTAACATAGAAAATTCTCTAATCTAGGGAATTTTTTCCCAAAAACCAAAATTTTCTTTGGGAAAAAATTCCTAAAGACTATTCATGATTGGGCTGATTTATTTACTTTTAAATGAATATGCCTTGACTAGAATAATGCAATCACTCTACGACAATTTATTTGTCGTTCGTCGTCGTTAGAAATACAAATAAACCCATCTCCTAGTTTGTTACGCATAACGAATTTCGTAAGCAATTTCATATAAAAAATTGTATTTTATTTTCAATATCGTTCGTTGCAGTTGCGCTTATAGCATAACACAGAGTTGTAATTGGGAATAACACAAAAAGATTGTATTTTCAAAATTTCAACTAAAATAAAGTTGAGTTGTAAACAATAGAAGGGGCATAAATAGCTGTAGTCCGTAATAAAACAGTTATATATAGCCAATTAATTATTTCTTTGATAGAAATGTAAATTGATTTTAGTTTTATAAGAAAATTGTTTGTTTTTATAATAATTACTTATATCGGAAAATAAAGTAAACTTGATAATTGAACAAATTTTAGATAAAAGAAAAAAATAGTTTGCGTTACATTCAACCGCTTCGTGAGATGTTTATTGAACATTACATTTTATTCGATTTAAAATACATCCAGCCATGAGTTATGTGTTGAACAATAGTTTTTCTTCTCCTAACACCTGTTGTAAAAATTTATTTATTTATATTTTTTTTATTGCAAAACAAAATGTTTTTAAATTTTATTTTTTATTAAAAAAATAATATTCCATGAGAAATTCGTATAATGAATTTAAAAATCAAAAAATATTAACGAATTTTGGAATGAAAAAATTAATTTTTATTAAAAATTAAATGCATTTTTGTGTAAGTCATGTTTTTCAAATTACAATTTAAATTTTAAAGTGAAAACATAATGTTTATAGCGAATCAGCAGCAAAGCAAACAAACCTAAGATATCAAAACGAAAAAAAAAAAAATAAATAAAAAAATAAACAAACTTATTTTTTAATGCTATACGCTTATATTTTTATACATTTAAAACACATTATTATTAAAATAAATATATTTTGTTATTGTTAACAAATAGTATAAACAAAAAACCACAAACAAATGTAAATTAACAAACACCAATTATTTGAATACCTTTCTTACAAACATACATATACATATAATATATATAATTTGGTATACGTGTATATGTATTTATGTTGCTTCCAATTCTGTTTACTTAGTTTTATTATATTCCCATCGTTAAAGGTCAACTTAGACTATAATACATTTGATTTGTTTTTGTAGCAGCAAAATATAATATGAATTTCAAAGCAAATCAAAAATCATTTGTCACGTTTAGATTATTAGATAAAGTAAAATCACGCCAATTAGCAAAACATACAAAAACAAAAAAAAAAAAAAAAACTGCAAAATAATGTGCGAGATGTTAAAGTAATGTGATATAGTTTGAACTACATCGCACGGTTGCTACTGTTTAAATTCAAAGTACTTCTCTGGTAAAATGAAAAGTGTGTCATTTTATACATTAAAAAAAAAAAAAAAAATTTAAATTTCGTTACGCTCATGATGTAACTAAACCAGGTGACACAGAGACACCAGCTGAATGCTTTATGAGTGAAGCCCCTCCCGTCAAAAATTAAAAGAGATCAAAAATGGAAACAAATTTTTTGCACTTCTTGGTATCAACGACCGGAAATAATTTTTGAGAAGAGGGGCCTCGAAAGCAATAACGAAATGTATGGCCTTTTTGTAATGTTGTTCTTTTTGTATTTTTAAAGTTACGCTTGTCAAATTTTTTTACTCAACACAGTTTGCAGTTACACTATTTTATTACTTTATTTTTTATACTAATTTGTGGCAAATCGTAATACTTGTATTATAGTGTAAGAGTACCTTAAGTAACACAACAAAATTTAAAAAGACATTGTTGCCTTTTTGCCTTACTCTGTTAATATTATTTAATTTTATTAAAAATTCAATAATTAATAAAAAACAACTAATTCGTATTTTTATAACTAATTTCAATTTAAAATAACAATTGTTTTAGACTCAAAATAGAAAAGTTCAAGTTTCATGTTTTAATTTTAATTATGGAAAAATAAAAATTAAATTAGCGCCTGAAAGTCTGCTATATTTTTTTTAATTAATAATAAAAACCCTGCAAACTGCTAAAAATTTAGTTTTCAGTTTTATCTCGGGAAGTACGAAGTACGAAAATGGACTGTTGACCCTGTAGCTGTATCAGATTTTACGAAAATAAAATAATTCTATGAAAACATATTAATGTTCAAAAGGATAAAGTTTATAAAACGAATTTCAGTAGTTATTTTTTAAAACTTACCACATGTTATCGTTCACCTTTTTTTTTTTTTTACTTACAACGATAGCAATATCGCTGCTGATGATAAACTATGTCTAAATCCCAAGTTTCTTTTTTATGAAATTCAATAAAACTGAAAAGCAGTATGATCTGCTCCTAATACAGTTTAGAAATAAATTTTTCCATTACTACTTATTAATACACATATGTATAGATATCGTTTTGATAAAAACTGCATGCACCTTTCCTTATGTGGCCCATACACGAGAAAAGCACACACGTGCAATCAAGTGATAGAGCTAATAAGCTCCCACCACATAATATAAATACCATCAAACGAATTACAAATTTTGATTCGTAAAAATATTTTTTTTGCTTGCTTACTGTTGTACTTGGGTAAAACTCTTTCAAAAATTAGTAACTTTTGCAAATTGAAAACAACTGGTGCAAAGTATTAACATTTTTTTTTAATATTGACATTTTGTTATAATAAAAATATATAATCCTTGCTTATATTATGTGTTATGAATACATACTGGTGTTTGATTTTTTATTATACAAATTTAACTACTACTTATATCAGCCGTTATTTCATTTATTTGCTAAAATGTCAATAATCCTTTCTTTTTAAGAGTAAAATTATAGTTAAATAATACTAACAAACGAGAACTCTAATTTCTTAAAATTTAAAACAAAAATATCGATTAGTTCACCATATTCATAATATAAAAAACGTAAGTAAATATTGTAATAAACCTCACATTTAAAAATTATTTTAAATAAGTTACAAATCAATATATTTCATTTTAATAAAATATATATATTGTAATTAATAAATCATTTAAAATAACAAACTTTTTGTTATTTTTTATAATACAAAATACAATTACATTTTTAAAATTAATAAAGAATTACACATACATAAATATTATTTTGTAATATACAAAAAAAAAAAAAAAACATAAATGTAATTAATTAATAGGCAAAATATGTAAAACATCAACTGTTGGTACTTTTTATTTTTCTTTCTTTCTAAACTATAAATAAAGTAAAAAATGTTAAGTTTAACCTAAAAATTAATTACAAAAAAAAAAAAAAAAATATCACTCAAATCGTGGCTTCGCACGAAATATGTTTTTTAATGAAACAGAAAAGAAGCGTTTATTGCAAAATAAAATTCTTGAAGATATCCAGTAATTAAAATTTCCTATTTATATAAACTCGAAGGTACATATGTATGTATGTAGGTACATACAGAAGAAAGGTCACTGACTCCCGGTTTTTTTTAACCATGTACATATAAGAGCTCTAGTGTGTATATCAAGGGTAACACTCTACTTTCACCGGCTGTGCCTATTTTTGTTCTCTCTATATCAGTATATTGAACATACATGTTCTTATATTGAAAATAATTACACAATATTTAATTTCTCTAGCATTTTAGGTCTATAATTTATTTATACAAATTTCAAAACTATTGTTTTATTCAGATACTCCTTAATTGAATTATAGTAATACGCAAAAAGCATTATAATGTAAAAGAGAAAAATTAAAATAAAAAGTTTTTGTTCAATTATAAATCGTTGTTGGGAAATTGTTAACCTACCGCTACCGCAAAATAAATATGCCAATTTTACTACATAAAACAACACTTTATGATAATATCATAAATAATTAATTAAAAAAATGGGAATAAACACAAAAAAAGGTTGATATTTTTTTAATGTTAAAATTATTTGAATTTAACTGTTCATTCAACACATAACATCACTTTTTTTCCAGCTTGGCAGTACTGAGCACAGAAACAGATTTTTCGACTAGACAGCACTGCCACTACAAAAAAAGTTTTTTTTTCGAACAATTTTTTTTTACTTTGTAGTTTTTTTTGCTACATTTTGACAGCTAACGTAGAAAATAATGTCGTCCTTGTAATTGTTTGTGGAATGTGGCTAAGCTTTATAGCAATAGTAATACAAACAAATCTGTAACCCTTTAAACTTGAAATATAAACTAAATTTGCGCAACTAAAATTGCCGTGTGTGCTGCCGTACTTAGCACATCCAAAACAAAAAGTAAGTAAACTTTCACATTCAATGGGAATATAATCCATGACCATCTGAACTCTTGAGATAATGCAATTTTTGTACATTTCCAAAAGATGTAGCCAACCTATAAACAAAAGGATATTGAAAACAAATACATATATTTTACTTTGATTTGTGCTTTCACTTTCTTGCTATTACCTCCGGGTCACAAAGTACGGGCATTACAGTTGCCCGAATAACATTTGTAAATACAAATTCCGACGCATTATTTATCTTCAAAGACTCGATTTGCCTGCAAAGAAATGAATATTTTACCAAAAAAAAGGTAATATTTATAATTTTATAAAAAATATGTCGTAAAAATACAACATTAAATTATTTTGTACACTTGTAGATGGCATGTAAGGACGAAAGACAATATTGCACGTGTAAGGAGAGACGAGGCAGCAGCACGTGAAGAGGAGCATAAAAAACAAGAAAAATTGAAATTGGCAGTAAGTTTCCATACAGCCACTAAGTTAATGGGCCTTTATAATTCATTACATTTTTTATTTTTAGGAAAGTGAGGCTCGTGTCAATTTTTTACTAAAACGATCGGGTCTTCCAGAAAAGAATCACATAACAGTTGATGAGAAAAGACCAGTGAACGAAGATGCTGGCACATCCCAACATTTTGATTTGTTTGCTGATTACAAATCTCATGTTAAAGCTACAAATAAAGAACTAGAGAAAGAAAAAAAAGAAGAGCAAGAGAAATATGAAAAGAAAATTGGATATTTAACTTATTTAGGACAGGATACCAACGAAGTTTTAAGGCTAAAAAGTTGGTATGAAATTCCACCTAAACGAATAGCTGATGGGTCAGATAGAATAGAACAAAGTGAAAAAGACTTGAAAATAAAACACAATCATGATCCCCTTACTTTAATTAAAGCACTTTTGCCAGTTGATCCTAAATCTACAGTTAATTCAACATCGATAAAACGTATAAGAAGTCGTAGTCCTGTATTAGCAAAAGAAGAAAAGACCCCTGAAAAATCATCAAAAAAGAATAAAAAAGAATGTAAGAAACATAAGCGTTCAAAAGAACTCAAACACAGTAAGAAAAAGTCAAAAGAAGAAAAAATTAAGGAGGAAGAACTTCAGAAGCGTTTAAAAATAGAAAAATTAAGAAAGGAGCGCTTATACCGGGAAAGTAAAGAAAGAGCAAGACAAGAAACTTTGTTAAACCCGAAAGAATCGGTGAAAGATACGGCAACAGATGCGCCTAAAATTGTACAGAAATACAACAGCCAATTTAACCCAGAATTGGCTAAACAAAATATAAATAAGTAATCAAATACGTTAATTAGATACTTTGTTAGAAAATTAATCAACTTCATTTGGGACGATGGCATGGGATTTCCTAAATAGCCCCAATTTAGACGTCTGAACTTAAGAAGTAAAATAAATTAAAACGGCTGGTTTTGTAAGCTCGATATTTTGCTTCACCTTTGTGTAGCTTCTTCAAAATTAAGCACGAATGAAGATTGAATTTTGTTTAACTTTATAATTCCAAATAGTTTAACATGGTCTTCAGAATATAATTATAATTATGGCAATTTTAATAAAAGAGAAACTTACAAACAAGTAAATTGAACTTAAAAATACTTAATTTTTTAAATACACAATGTGTGCAACTCAATACTAAAGCGCAGAAACTCGGACTGAATTTTAAAAGCAACAACTGATAGATTGGTATGCTGAAATTTTCTGCACGTTGTCTAGGTACTTCAAAAAGTTGATTTCAACGACAATACAAACAGACAAACGGACATCGCTTAATCTCCTAGAATATATTTAGCTAATAAGCTGTCATCGAGCTTTAAGCCTTTGTTGAAGCTATGCCTCTATATAAATTAGTTTATAATTTCAATTAGACAATTTTTTAAATAAATACAAAGTGTGCTACATGTATTTACATATGCGGTGTAGAAATTACAAAATTATAACTTATACATACATTGTCATTCTTGCTGATCGAAAAGGTTATAATGAGCAAATATGACAAAGTCAGTAAGCTAGTTCAGAAGAAAGCATTACAGGTGCGGACTTTTGCATGTTTTTATATATTCAATTTATTTATGATTCAATGAAAAAATTTATAACAAAATATTTCACAATATGCACTCCTTCGGAAGAAAAATTATATATTTTTTTAAATCTGCATTAGTATGTAATAGGATTAATTATGGAAAAAGAATCTTAAGCCTAATAAAATAATAAAACATGTTTAACAAAAAATAAATGAAAAATTAAAAATATAAAATAAAAACACAATTCATCTATTCAAGGTCAAACTTAAAATAAATCTCTCAATGATATTGATGATGATTGACGGCATTACTGTTGGGATTTTCCAATTCCTCAAAATATTTTCTGGCATTACGTATATTAACCAATGTAGCCTCAGAGGGTATCGTGGGATCTGACATTACGACCATCACATAAGTATTACTAGTAAATGTATCTATGAATGCCGCAAAGGCACTATTGCGTACTTCGATGGAAAGGAATTTACCACCTAATTTGGAACAACTTAATTTAAATTGTTTTATTATGTTGGACACTTTTTCAAAACGATGTGAGTCACGATTCTTTTTACTTTGACAATGAGAAATTACCAAGAAAGTCGCTTTTTCGAAAAGTAAAACTTCATCGGCCTCAATGACGTTGGCAAAATGAGTGAGAGAATTCTCCAGAGCAGCTACATTTGGTATAAGCATTGTAACAATGCTAGACCAGGCTCTAAAAGAAAAAAAATTATAATTTTATATTGAAACTAATACTTAATCTTCATTACCTGTATAGAGTTTCATCCCATATACTGGTCCTGAAACAAGTAACATTGCCAGGCCGACTTAAACGTATTAAATCATCTTCACGGTCTTTAAATAGCGTTTCTCGTTGCTCTTCTGCCACTAAATCCATTTTGTGAATCAAACAAAATATTTTGGCGTCAGGGGAATTCTAAAAACATAAAAATATATTATGACAAACCTGATGGCTTCATTTCATTAAGGAAGTAAAATGTACCCAAGGTGCAACCATTTTTAATACAAAATCAAATGCAAAATTTTTTTAAACAAAAGTGAGCTACTCACTTGCAATAACGCTTCCAAACATGATTGATAATAGTGTACATCTCTTTCCAATTCACGGCTTTCAACATCAAACACATAAATGAGGACTTCAACATTACGAAATATATTATCGCGCTGAGACGCAAAATATTGTTGCATGAAACCTTCCTGACCACCACAATCCCATAAATTTAAAACTAAATTACCCAAAAATCTAACATGGGAATGTTCGACATCGACTGGATATAAAAGAAGATTAATCAGTACAACACTAAAACGTACTACATATAAACTTACTTGTTGCACCCAAGCGAGTTGTGTCTCTAGCTATATAATTGGCAAATATAATGGAACGCATGCTTGTCTTGCCGGAGCCACTTTTGCCCATTAGTAAAACCTTTAAAATAAAAACATTAAGCATTAATCAATATTTCAGTGCTAAATTTAAGTGTTGGCTGAAAAATTAATTTTTTTTGAAAAAATATACAAACAATAAAAAAAATACATTGAATTAATACATTTTGGTTAGAAATTGTAGTTGTGTTCTTCAAGCGTTACCTTTTTCTTCATGTTGCTTGTTTTGTAGAAAAATTTAAGAAAATGGGTTTAATTTTTTTATTATTGAAAATAGTTTTGTTAGATAGTCGCAATAAAATTTGACGCCCTTTCTCTAATTACAATAATATTTTTGTTTTATCAGCTGTTTTATTCGCTGGCTGTCAATAATGATGAATTAGCGTTTTACCGGTGAATCAGCGTTCTTGGTAGCAGCTAGCGATTTTTAAAAATATTTTAAAATTTGTAATAACGTTAGTGTAAGTACATATTGCATGTATACCGGAAATAAATAATTCACAATGACATTTGAATTTAAACGGCCTTAAATTAGAGATTGTAAGTAAACTGTTTCATTTGAAACTTTGAGGTGCTAATAATCTGTTTGTGTGTTGTGCTTACCTTTTATATTTTGTTTTATATAATTTTTTTAAAATAAAAAATAATTTTATAAAAATAATTAATAAAAATGATCTTAATTAAGCTCAAATAAATTTTACATAAATAATTTTTTTTTCTTTATAGATAAGCACTTGCTGCAGTTTTTTAATTTCCTATGTGTATAATATAATTTATAAAATTTAAAATGACATTTTATAGGGTATGTGTTGATACTGGCCAAATTACTATTGAAAAATTAGCATTACTGAATTGCTTAACATTTGCCAATGTTAAAAACAAAACAAAGGCCAAAATAAATATTTATATACCAATTTTTATATCGATATTTCGTGTCTTTAGAATATACAAATAAAAAAATCAAGTGCACTTAATTTTTTTTTGGTTTTTATCTTTTTATCTGAAATTAAATATATAAATATTTTTTAAGCTTTTTTCGTCTTTTTAGTATTTTAATTATTTTTAAATTATATTCCAATATTTCGACACGCCTTTGTGTGTCTTTCTCAAGGAAAATAATTTTATTCGACACGAAATGTAAAAAAGACGAAAAAAGCTTAAAAAATATTAATTTATGTATTTAGAACCAATATAATATTAAAATAATTTTAAAAGTTTAGGTAAGACACAAATGGAAGAATTGTTTAGGATTATGATTATTAAATACATGAACTAAATAATAAAACTTTACTACGTGATGGTAAAACCCACTTTCAAAAAGCGGCTTTTTAATATAATTTCTAAATATATATTTCTAATATTTATGTAATAAATATATTTGGTATCCAAAAGTTTAACAAAATTGTTTAATAAAATATTAATCTTTATTTATGTAACCCATAAAAGTGTTGGGTTACATATTTGAAATTTATTGTTTCCCTCATTATATTCTCATTATATGCTTATTGCAAAATTATGATGTGGATGTTTTTTTTTAAATTATAGTTTTTGTCAAAAGCTATTGGTTCAGTATTATAATTAAATTCTATTTATTTTAGAATGTGATTTTTTTAACGAAACTTTTTGTATTTTTATGTACTTAAAGTTATTTTCTAAAACTCTTTATCAAAAACATAAATAAATTTATTGCTAAAATTATATTTGATTTATTAAAAAAAAAATACATATTGTGCAATAATCTATTTAATAATAATAAAAAATTACATCGAAATCACTGTGTTTCATTGCCGTGAAGTTCTTCCACTCTTGTAAACATTGAAATTGTTGAAAGCATAAACCACAGAACATTCATATCATAACATTTACGGTTATTTTAAAATATAAACAAACTAACCCATACAAAGTAGAAACATAAATGAATGATGAAAAGAAAAGTCAATAACTGATAAACTAACTTAGAGTAAAAAAAAAAACCTAAGCTAGTGTGTCTTTTCTCTCCCTTTCCCTTTTTACTAAACCTAGTTGTTAACAAACCTGTATACACTTGAATGTTAAAATTCCTCATCAGCGTTGCCAGGAGCTAGAAAAAAAAGAAGCTAAATATGATTGAAAAAAAAAACTAGAAAAAGCTTAATCACTCACAAAAAAAGCTAGGAATATGTTAAAATTTTTTTTATAATTTTTTCAAAAAAAAAAAAAAAACAAAGGGGGTAGTTCATGGTAATTTTTGGCGAAAAAATTTTTTTCACTCTATCCAAAAAAATAAAAAATTCTAATTAAAGCCAATACGAATATCTATCCAACGCAATAGAAATCAAGTCGATATCTAGAAAACTAAGCAACTTATGACTAAAAAGGTAACCAGTTCTACTACTGCCTCTTTGCGGCCACTTTTTAGTAGAACTGGTTACCTTTTTGGTCATAACTTGCCAAGTTTTCTATATATCGACTTGATTTCTTTTGCGTTTTATAGCTAAACGTGCTGGCTTTAATTAGAAATTTTTTTTCTTGCGGATAGTGCAAAAATTTTTTTTATCATTTTTTCAAAAAAAACAAAGGGGGTAGTTCATAGTAATTTTTGGCGAAAAAAAATTTTTTCGCTCTATCCAAAAAAAATAAAAAATTCTAATTAAAGCCAATACGAATATCTATCCAACGCAATAGAAATCAAGTCGATATCTAGAAAACTAAGCAACTTATGACTAAAAAGGTAACCAGTTCTACTACTGCCTCTTTGCGGCCACTTTTTAGTAGAACTGGTTACCTTTTTGGTCATAACTTGCCAAGTTTTCTATATATCGACTTGATTTCTTTTGCGTTTTATAGCTAAACGTGCTGGCTTTAATTAGAAATTTTTTTTCTTGCGGATAGTGCAAAAATTTTTTTTATCATTTTTTCAAAAAAAACAAAGGGGGTAGTTCATAGTAATTTTTGGCGAAAAAAAATTTTTTCGCTCTATCCAAAAAAAATAAAAAATTCTAATTAAAGCCAATACGAATATCTATCCAACGCAATAGAAATCAAGTCGATATCTAGAAAACTAAGCAACTTATGACTAAAAAGGTAACCAGTTCTACTACTGCCTCTTTGCGGCCACTTTTTAGTAGAACTGGTTACCTTTTTGGTCATAACTTGCCAAGTTTTCTATATATCGACTTGATTTCTTTTGCGTTTTATAGCTAAACGTGCTGGCTTTAATTAGAAATTTTTTTTCTTGCGGATAGTGCAAAAATTTTTTTTATCATTTTTTAAAAAAAAAAACAAAGGGGGTAGTTCATGGTAATTTTTGGCGAAAAATTTTTTTCGCTCTATCCAAAAAAATAAAAATTCTAATTAAAGCCAATACGAATATCTATCCAACGCAATAGAAATCAAGTCGATATCTAGAAAACTAAGCAACTTATGACTAAAAAGGTAACCAGTTCTACTACTGCCTCTTTGCGGCCACTTTTTAGTAGAACTGGTTACCTTTTTGGTCATAACTTGCCAAGTTTTCTATATATCGACTTGATTTCTTTTGCGTTTTATAGCTAAACGTGCTGGCTTTAATTAGAAATTTTTTTTCTTGCGGATAGTGCAAAAATTTTTTTTATCATTTTTTCAAAAAAAAACAAAGGGGGTAGTTCATGGTAATTTTTGGCGAAAAAAAATTTTTTCGCTCTATCCAAAAAAAATAAAAAATTCTAATTAAAGCCAATACGAATATCTATCCAACGCAATAGAAATCAAGTCGATATCTAGAAAACTAAGCAACTTATGACTAAAAAGGTAACCAGTTCTACTACTGCCTCTTTGTGGCCACTTTTTAGTAGAACTGGTTACCTTTTTGGTCATAACTTGAAAAGTTTTCTATATATCGACTTGATTTCTTTTGCGTTTTGTAGCTAAACGTGCTTGCTTTAATTAGAAATTTTTTTTCTTGCGGATAGTGCAAAATTTTTTTTATCATTTTTTCAAAAAAAACAAAGGGGGTAGTTCATAGTAATTTTTGGCGAAAAAAATTTTTTTCGCTCTATCCAAAAAAATAAAAAATTCAAATTAAAGCCAATACGAATATCTATCCAACGCAATAGAAATCAAGTCGATATCTAGAAAACTAAGCAACTTATGACTAAAAAGGTAACCAGTTCTACTACTGCCTCTTTGCGGCCACTTTTTAGTAGAACTGGTTACCTTTTTGGTCATAACTTGCCAAGTTTTCTATATATCGACTTGATTTCTTTTGCGTTTTATAGCTAAACGTGCTGGCTTTAATTAGAAATTTTTTTTATTGCGGATAGTGCAAAAATTTTTTTTATCATTTTTTCAAAAAAAACAAAGGGGGTAGTTCATAGTAATTTTTGGCGAAAAAAAATTTTTTCGCTCTATCCAAAAAAAATAAAAAATTCTAATTAAAGCCAATACGAATATCTATCCAACGCAATAGAAATCAAGTCGATATCTAGAAAACTAAGCAACTTATGACTAAAAAGGTAACCAGTTCTACTACTGCCTCTTTGCGGCCACTTTTTAGTAGAACTGGTTACCTTTTTGGTCATAACTTGCCAAGTTTTCTATATATCGACTTGATTTCTTTTGCGTTTTATAGCTAAACGTGCTGGCTTTAATTAGAAATTTTTTTTCTTGCGGATAGTGCAAAAATTTTTTTTATCATTTTTTAAAAAAAAAACAAAGGGGGTAGTTCATAGTAATTTTTGGCGAAAAAAAATTTTTTCGCTCTATCCAAAAAAAATAAAAAATTCTAATTAAAGCCAATACGAATATCTATCCAACGCAATAGAAATCAAGTCGATATCTAGAAAACTAAGCAACTTATGACTAAAAAGGTAACCAGTTCTACTACTGCCTCTTTGCGGCCACTTTTTAGTAGAACTGGTTACCTTTTTGGTCATAACTTGCCAAGTTTTTTATATATCGACTTGATTTCTTTTGCGTTTTATAGCTAAACGTGCTGGCTTTAATTAGAAATTTTTTTTATTGCGGATAGTGCAAAAATTTTTTTTATCATTTTTTTAAAAAAAAACAAAGGGGGTAGTTCATAGTAATTTTTGGCGAAAAAAAATTTTTTCGCTCTATCCAAAAAAAATAAAAAATTCTAATTAAAGCCAATACGAATATCTATCCAACGCAATAGAAATCAAGTCGATATCTAGAAAACTAAGCAACTTATGACTAAAAAGGTAACCAGTTCTACTACTGCCTCTTTGTGGCCACTTTTTAGTAGAACTGGTTACCTTTTTGGTCATAACTTGCCAAGTTTTCTATATATCGACTTGATTTCTTTTGCGTTTTATAGCTAAACGTGCTGGCTTTAATTAGAAATTTTTTTTCTTGCGGATAGTGCAAAAATTTTTTTTATCAATTTTTCAAAAAAAACAAAGGGGGTAGTTCATAGTAATTTTTGGCGAAAAAAAATTTTTTCGCTCTATCCAAAAAAAATAAAAAATTCTAATTAAAGCCAATACGAATATCTATCCAACGCAATAGAAATCAAGTCGATATCTAGAAAACTAAGCAACTTATGACTAAAAAGGTAACCAGTTCTACTACTGCCTCTTTGTGGCCACTTTTTAGTAGAACTGGTTACCTTTTTGGTCATAACTTGCCAAGTTTTCTATATATCGACTTGATTTCTTTTGCGTTTTATAGCTAAACGTGCTGGCTTTAATTAGAAATTTTTTTTCTTGCGGATAGTGCAAAAATTTTTTTTATAATTTTTTCAAAAAAAACAAAGGGGGTAGTTCATAGTAATTTTTGGCGAAAAAAAATTTTTCGCTCTATCCAAAAAAATAAAAAATTCTAATTAAAGCCAATACGAATATCTATCCAACGCAATAGAAATCAAGTCGATATCTAGAAAACTAAGCAACTTATGACTAAAAAGGTAACCAGTTCTACTACTGCCTCTTTGCGGCCACTTTTTAGTAGAACTGGTTACCTTTTTGGTCATAACTTGCCAAGTTTTCTATATATCGACTTGATTTCTTTTGCGTTTTATAGCTAAACGTGCTGGCTTTAATTAGAAATTTTTTTTCTTGCGGATAGTGCAAAAATTTTTTTTATCATTTTTTCAAAAAAAACAAAGGGGGTAGTTCATAGTAATTTTTGGCGAAAAAAAATTTTTTCGCTCTATCCAAAAAAAATAAAAAATTCTAATTAAAGCCAATACGAATATCTATCCAACGCAATAGAAATCAAGTCGATATCTAGAAAACTAAGCAACTTATGACTAAAAAGGTAACCAGTTCTACTACTGCCTCTTTGCGGCCACTTTTTAGTAGAACTGGTTACCTTTTTGGTCATAACTTGCCAAGTTTTCTATATATCGACTTGATTTCTTTTGCGTTTTATAGCTAAACGTGCTGGCTTTAATTAGAATTTTTTTTCTTGCGGATAGTGCAAAAATTTTTATTATCATTTTTTCAAAAAAAAAACAAAGGGGGTAGTTCATAGTAATTTTTGGCGAAAAAAAATTTTTTCGCTCTATCCAAAAAAAATAAAATATTCTAATTAAAGCCAATACGAATATCTATCCAACGCAATAGAAATCAAGTCGATATCTAGAAAACTAAGCAACTTATGACTAAAAAGGTAACCAGTTCTACTACTGCCTCTTTGCGGCCACTTTTTAGTAGAACTGGTTACCTTTTTGGTCATAACTTGCCAAGTTTTCTATATATCGACTTGATTTCTTTTGCGTTTTATAGCTAAACGTGCTGGCTTTAATTAGAAATTTTTTTTCTTGTGGATAGTGCAAAAATTTTTTTTATAATTTTTTCAAAAAAAAACAAAGGGGGTAGTTCATAGTAATTTTTGGCGAAAAAAAATTTTTCGCTCTATCCAAAAAAATAAAAAATTCTAATTAAAGCCAATACGAATATCTATCCAACGCAATAGAAATCAAGTCGATATCTAGAAAACTAAGCAACTTATGACTAAAAAGGTAACCAGTTCTACTACTGCCTCTTTGCGGCCACTTTTTAGTAGAACTGGTTACCTTTTTGGTCATAACTTGCCAAGTTTTCTATATATCGACTTGATTTCTTTTGCGTTTTATAGCTAAACGTGCTGGCTTTAATTAGAAATTTTTTTTATTGCGGATAGTGCAAAAATTTTTTTTATCATTTTTTCAAAAAAAACAAAGGGGGTAGTTCATAGTAATTTTTGGCGAAAAAAAATTTTTTCGCTCTATCCAAAAAAAATAAAAAATTCTAATTAAAGCCAATACGAATATCTATCCAACGCAATAGAAATCAAGTCGATATCTAGAAAACTAAGCAACTTATGACTAAAAAGGTAACCAGTTCTACTACTGCCTCTTTGCGGCCACTTTTTAGTAGAACTGGTTACCTTTTTGGTCATAACTTGCCAAGTTTTCTATATATCGACTTGATTTCTTTTGCGTTTTATAGCTAAACGTGCTGGCTTTAATTAGAATTTTTTTTCTTGCGGATAGTGCAAAAATTTTTATTATCATTTTTTCAAAAAAAAAACAAAGGGGGTAGTTCATAGTAATTTTTGGCGAAAAAAATTTTTTTCGCTCTATCCAAAAAAAATAAAATATTCTAATTAAAGCCAATACGAATATCTATCCAACGCAATAGAAATCAAGTCGATATCTAGAAAACTAAGCAACTTATGACTAAAAAGGTAACCAGTTCTACTACTGCCTCTTTGCGGCCACTTTTTAGTAGAACTGGTTACCTTTTTGGTCATAACTTGCCAAGTTTTCTATATATCGACTTGATTTCTTTTGCGTTTTATAGCTAAACGTGCTGGCTTTAATTAGAAATTTTTTTTCTTGCGGATAGTGCAAAAATTTTTTTTATAATTTTTTCAAAAAAAACAAAGGGGGTAGTTCATAGTAATTTTTGGCGAAAAAAAATTTTTCGCTCTATCCAAAAAAATAAAAAATTCTAATTAAAGCCAATACGAATATCTATCCAACGCAATAGAAATCAAGTCGATATCTAGAAAACTAAGCAACTTATGACTAAAAAGGTAACCAGTTCTACTACTGCCTCTTTGCGGCCACTTTTTAGTAGAACTGGTTACCTTTTTGGTCATAACTTGCCAAGTTTTCTATATATCGACTTGATTTCTTTTGCGTTTTATAGCTAAACGTGCTGGCTTTAATTAGAAATTTTTTTTATTGCGGATAGTGCAAAAATTTTTTTTATCATTTTTTCAAAAAAAACAAAGGGGGTAGTTCATAGTAATTTTTGGCGAAAAAAAATTTTTTCGCTCTATCCAAAAAAAATAAAAAATTCTAATTAAAGCCAATACGAATATCTATCCAACGCAATAGAAATCAAGCCGATATCTAGAAAACTAAGCAACTTATGACTAAAAAGGTAACCAGTTCTAGTACTGCCTCTTTGCGGCCACTTTTTAGTAGAACTGGTTACCTTTTTGGTCATAACTTGCCAAGTTTTCTATATATCGACTTGATTTCTTTTGCGTTTTATAGCTAAACGTGCTGGCTTTAATTAGAAATTTTTTTTCTTGCGGATAGTGCAAAAATTTTTTTTATCATTTTTTAAAAAAAAAACAAAGGGGGTAGTTCATAGTAATTTTTGGCGAAAAAAAATTTTTTCGCTCTATCCAAAAAAAATAAAAAATTCTAATTAAAGCCAATACGAATATCTATCCAACGCAATAGAAATCAAGTCGATATCTAAAAAACTAAGCAACTTATGACTAAAAAGGTAACCAGTTCTACTACTGCTTCTTTGCGGCCACTTTTTAGTAGAACTGGTTACCTTTTTGGTCATAACTTGCCAAGTTTTCTATATATCGACTTGATTTCTTTTGCGTTTTATAGCTAAACGTGCTGGCTTTTTTCTTGCGGATAGTGCAAAAATTTTTATTATCATTTTTTCAAAAAAAAAACAAAGGGGGTAGTTCATAGTAATTTTTGGCGAAAAAAAATTTTTTCGCTCTATCCAAAAAAAATAAAATATTCTAATTAAAGCCAATACGAATATCTATCCAACGCAATAGAAATCAAGTCGATATCTAGAAAACTAAGCAACTTATGACTAAAAAGGTAACCAGTTCTACTACTGCCTCTTTGCGGCCACTTTTTAGTAGAACTGGTTACCTTTTTGGTCATAACTTGCCAAGTTTTCTATATATCGACTTGATTTCTTTTGCGTTTTATAGCTAAACGTGCTGGCTTTAATTAGAAATTTTTTTTCTTGCGGATAGTGCAAAAATTTTTTTTATAATTTTTTCAAAAAAAACAAAGGGGGTAGTTCATAGTAATTTTTGGCGAAAAAAAATTTTTCGCTCTATCCCGAAAAATAAAAAATTCTAATTAAAGCCAATACGAATATCTATCCAACGCAATAGAAATCAAGTCGATATCTAGAAAACTAAGCAACTTATGACTAAAAAGGTAACCAGTTCTACTACTGCCTCTTTGCGGCTACTTTTTAGTAGAACTGGTTACCTTTTTGGTCATAACTTGCCAAGTTTTCTATATATCGACTTGATTTCTTTTGCGTTTTATAGCTAAACGTGCTGGCTTTAATTAGAAATTTTTTTTCTTGCGGATAGTGCAAAAATTTTTTTTATCATTTTTTCAAAAAAAACAAAGGGGGTAGTTCATAGTAATTTTTGGCGAAAAAAAATTTTTTCGCTCTATCCAAAAAAAATAAAAAATTCTAATTAAAGCCAATACGAATATCTATCCAACGCAATAGAAATCAAGTCGATATCTAGAAAACTAAGCAACTTATGACTAAAAAGGTAACCAGTTCTACTACTGCCTCTTTGCGGCCACTTTTTAGTAGAACTGGTTACCTTTTTGGTCATAACTTGCCAAGTTTTCTATATATCGACTTGATTTCTTTTGCGTTTTATAGCTAAACGTGCTGGCTTTAATTAGAAATTTTTTTTCTTGCGGATAGTGCAAAAATTTTTTTTATCATTTTTTCAAAAAAAACAAAGGGGGTAGTTCATAGTAATTTTTGGCGAAAAAAATTTTTTTCGCTCTATCCAAAAAAAATAAAAAATTCTAATTAAAGCCAATACGAATATCTATCCAACGCAATAGAAATCAAGTCGATATCTAGAAAACTAAGCAACTTATGACTAAAAAGGTAACCAGTTCTACTACTGCCTCTTTGCGGCCACTTTTTAGTAGAACTGGTTACCTTTTTGGTCATAACTTGCCAAGTTTTCTATATATCGACTTGATTTCTTTTGCGTTTTATAGCTAAACGTGCTGGCTTTAATTAGAAATTTTTTTTCTTGCGGATAGTGCAAAAATTTTTTTTATCATTTTTTCAAAAAAAACAAAGGGGGTAGTTCATAGTAATTTTTGGCGAAAAAAAATTTTTCGCTCTATCCCGAAAAATAAAAAATTCTAATTAAAGCCAATACGAATATCTATCCAACGCAATAGAAATCAAGTCGATATCTAGAAAACTAAGCAACTTATGACTAAAAAGGTAACCAGTTCTACTACTGCCTCTTTGCGGCTACTTTTTAGTAGAACTGGTTACCTTTTTGGTCATAACTTGCCAAGTTTTCTATATATCGACTTGATTTCTTTTGCGTTTTATAGCTAAACGTGCTGGCTTTAATTAGAAATTTTTTTTCTTGCGGATAGTGCAAAAATTTTTTTTATCATTTTTTCAAAAAAAACAAAGGGGGTAGTTCATAGTAATTTTTGGCGAAAAAAAATTTTTTCGCTCTATCCAAAAAAAATAAAAAATTCTAATTAAAGCCAATACGAATATCTATCCAACGCAATAGAAATCAAGTCGATATCTAGAAAACTAAGCAACTTATGACTAAAAAGGTAACCAGTTCTACTACTGCCTCTTTGCGGCCACTTTTTAGTAGAACTGGTTACCTTTTTGGTCATAACTTGCCAAGTTTTCTATATATCGACTTGATTTCTTTTGCGTTTTATAGCTAAACGTGCTGGCTTTAATTAGAAATTTTTTTTCTTGCGGATAGTGCAAAAATTTTTTTTATCATTTTTTCAAAAAAAACAAAGGGGGTAGTTCATAGTAATTTTTGGCGAAAAAAAATTTTTCGCTCTATCCCGAAAAATAAAAAATTCTAATTAAAGCCAATACGAATATCTATCCAACGCAATAGAAATCAAGTCGATATCTAGAAAACTAAGCAACTTATGACTAAAAAGGTAACCAGTTCTACTACTGCCTCTTTGCGGCTACTTTTTAGTAGAACTGGTTACCTTTTTGGTCATAACTTGCCAAGTTTTCTATATATCGACTTGATTTCTTTTGCGTTTTATAGCTAAACGTGCTGGCTTTAATTAGAAATTTTTTTTCTTGCGGATAGTGCAAAAATTTTTTTTATCATTTTTTCAAAAAAAACAAAGGGGGTAGTTCATAGTAATTTTTGGCGAAAAAAAATTTTTTCGCTCTATCCAAAAAAAATAAAAAATTCTAATTAAAGCCAATACGAATATCTATCCAACGCAATAGAAATCAAGTCGATATCTAGAAAACTAAGCAACTTATGACTAAAAAGGTAACCAGTTCTACTACTGCCTCTTTGCGGCCACTTTTTAGTAGAACTGGTTACCTTTTTGGTCATAACTTGCCAAGTTTTCTATATATCGACTTGATTTCTTTTGCGTTTTATAGCTAAACGTGCTGGCTTTAATTAGAAATTTTTTTTCTTGCGGATAGTGCAAAAATTTTTTTTATCATTTTTTCAAAAAAAACAAAGGGGGTAGTTCATAGTAATTTTTGGCGAAAAAAAATTTTTTCGCTCTATCCAAAAAAAATAAAAAATTCTAATTAAAGCCAATACGAATATCTATCCAACGCAATAGAAATCAAGTCGATATCTAGAAAACTAAGCAACTTATGACTAAAAAGGTAACCAGTTCTACTACTGCCTCTTTGCGGCTACTTTTTAGTAGAACTGGTTACCTTTTTGGTCATAACTTGCCAAGTTTTCTATATATCGACTTGATTTCTTTTGCGTTTTATAGCTAAACGTGCTGGCTTTAATTAGAAATTTTTTTTCTTGCGGATAGTGCAAAAATTTTTTTTATCATTTTTTCAAAAAAAACAAAGGGGGTAGTTCATAGTAATTTTTGGCGAAAAAAAATTTTTTCGCTTTATCCAAAAAAAATAAAAAATTCTAATTAAAGCCAATACGAATATCTATCCAACGCAATAGAAATCAAGTCGATATCTAGAAAACTAAGCAACTTATGACTAAAAAGGTAACCAGTTCTACTACTGCCTCTTTGCGGCCACTTTTTAGTAGAACTGGTTACCTTTTTGGTCATAACTTGCCAAGTTTTCTATATATCGACTTGATTTCTTTTGCGTTTTATAGCTAAACGTGCTGGCTTTAATTAGAAATTTTTTTTCTTGCGGATAGTGCAAAAATTTTTTTTATCATTTTTTCAAAAAAAACAAAGGGGGTAGTTCATAGTAATTTTTGGCGAAAAAAAATTTTTTCGCTCTATCCAAAAAAAATAAAAAATTCTAATTAAAGCCAATACGAATATCTATCCAACGCAATAGAAATCAAGTCGATATCTAGAAAACTAAGCAACTTATGACTAAAAAGGTAACCAGTTCTACTACTGCCTCTTTGCGGCCACTTTTTAGTAGAACTGGTTACCTTTTTGGTCATAACTTGCCAAGTTTTCTATATATCGACTTGATTTCTTTTGCGTTTTATAGCTAAACGTGCTGGCTTTAATTAGAAATTTTTTTTCTTGCGGATAGTGCAAAAATTTTTTTTATCATTTTTTAAAAAAAAAAACAAAGGGGGTAGTTCATGGTAATTTTTGGCGAAAAAATTTTTTTCGCTCTATCCAAAAAAAATAAAAAATTCTAATTAAAGCCAATACGAATATCTATCCAACGCAATAGAAATCAAGTCGATATCTAGAAAACTAAGCAACTTATGACTAAAAAGGTAACCAGTTCTACTACTGCCTCTTTGCGGCCACTTTTTAGTAGAACTGGTTACCTTTTTGGTCATAACTTGCCAAGTTTTCTATATATCGACTTGATTTCTTTTGCGTTTTATAGCTAAACGTGCTGGCTTTAATTAGAAATTTTTTTTCTTGCGGATAGTGCAAAAATTTTTTTTATCATTTTTTCAAAAAAAAACAAAGGGGGTAGTTCATGGTAATTTTTGGCGAAAAAATTTTTTTCGCTCTATCCAAAAAAATAAAAAATTCTAATTAAAGCCAATACGAATATCTATCCAACGCAATAGAAATCAAGTCGATATCTAGAAAACTAAGCAACTTATGACTAAAAAGGTAACCAGTTCTACTACTGCCTCTTTGCGGCCACTTTTTAGTAGAACTGGTTACCTTTTTGGTCATAACTTGCCAAGTTTTCTATATATCGACTTGATTTCTTTTGCGTTTTATAGCTAAACGTGCTGGCTTTAATTAGAAATTTTTTTTCTTGCGGATAGTGCAAAAATTTTTTTTATCATTTTTTCAAAAAAAAACAAAGGGGGTAGTTCATGGTAATTTTTGGCGAAAAAATTTTTTTCGCTCTATCCAAAAAAATAAAAAATTCTAATTAAAGCCAATACGAATATCTATCCAACGCAATAGAAATCAAGTCGATATCTAGAAAACTAAGCAACTTATGACTAAAAAGGTAACCAGTTCTACTACTGCCTCTTTGCGGCCACTTTTTAGTAGAACTGGTTACCTTTTTGGTCATAACTTGCCAAGTTTTCTATATATCGACTTGATTTCTTTTGCGTTTTATAGCTAAACGTGCTGGCTTTAATTAGAAATTTTTTTTCTTGCGGATAGTGCAAAAATTTTTTTTATCATTTTTTCAAAAAAAAACAAAGGGGGTAGTTCATGGTAATTTTTGGCGAAAAAATTTTTTTCGCTCTATCCAAAAAAATAAAAAATTCTAATTAAAGCCAATACGAATATCTATCCAACGCAATAGAAATCAAGTCGATATCTAGAAAACTAAGCAACTTATGACTAAAAAGGTAACCAGTTCTACTACTGCCTCTTTGCGGCCACTTTTTAGTAGAACTGGTTACCTTTTTGGTCATAACTTGCCAAGTTTTCTATATATCGACTTGATTTCTATTGCGTTGGATAGATATTCGTATTGGCTTTAACTAAAATTTTTTTTCTTGCGGATAGAGCGAAAAACATCTTTTTCGCCAAAAATTACCATGAACTACTTCCTTTGTTTTTTTGTTTTTTTAAATATAATAGCAACTTAATTGAACATTGTGCAGACTAAATATTAATTTAAACCAATTCAAGCTTGAAGTTTATAGAACAAATATTTTGTTCAGTAATTTTCTTTATCCTTAGTTTGTTTGTGTGATTTCTTTTCATTTTTCCAAAACTTAAAAAAAAGAAAATTATTCTATTTTGAAAATGAAAAAAGACTGGGAAAAAAGCTATATTCTAAATCATTGATTTTAAGCCCAAATGCAAGAAAAAAGGCTAAATCTAGTCTAGAAAAAGCTAAAATGGCAACGCTGTTCGTCATCAATGTTAAATCATAGCATTTGTTAAATGTTGTACAATAACATAATATACACAAATGCTCTTGCATCAATTTGCAAATAATCAATACGTAATATCAATAGTTTATATTTACTCTACGTATGCAACACCTCCAGCCAGAGTTACCATATATATTTTTTTAATTTTTTATTTAAAAAACTTTCTTCAAAAACAACTTTTTTTCTACAAAAGTGAAAAATTTTAAAAGAACTCTTAAAAATGCAATTCCAATTAGTTTTATTTAAAAAAAAAATAAAAATTAAATTAAAAAAAAAAAAACAAAACATTTTTTCCCATTTAACCCAAAAATTAACTACAAGGATCTTCTTATAAAAAAAAAAAATATAAAATAAAACTTATATTAGGATATCCTTAAAGAAAGTATCCGTATTAATAATTACATTTGTATTTTGGAAAAAAACTTATTTTTAGCCAATAAATTTGAATATTTTTGGCATCTCAAAAAACTTAAATAAGGAAAGCTTGACAAATGGTAACACTTCAGTGGGAAACAATTCTAATTTTTACCAATCAACTGTGACGCAAATTTTGAAAGCATTTTTTGACTTTTTTTACAAAATTTTTTATTTCGTTATTTATTATTCTTTTTTTTTGGAAAGTTCAATAACAACTAAATTATTTTGAAATAAAAATTAAGTTCGTAGCATTTTTTTTAAATAGAGATAGTTGCGGTTTTTGAGTCATAGCTCCGCCATTTATTTACCGATGCGGCTGATTTTTAATAATAAATCAAATGCAAAAACAGCTGACAGATTGGTGTGTTAAACTCTTCTGTAGGTCTTCTAGGGACTTCAGAAAGTTTTTATCAACGACTACACGGACAGACGGACATCGCTAAATTGACTCCGCTATTTATAACGATCCAGAATATGTATACTTTATAGGGTGCCCCATGAATGGTGTAGAATTTACACACGGAATTACAATCTTTCTTGCTTACACTAAAGGGTATAAAAATTTTTGTTGCGGACAAAATTTTGTTGGGAAGAAGTGGGTTAAGCGCCTGAATATATTTTAGCTTTCTAAATATTTTTTTTTTATTTTATTAATATATTCGTTTTAAGAGAAAATGTAAAAAAAATTACGAATCGTAGTGAATGAATTCACTTGTGACTTTTTTAATAATTTATTTAAGTAAATTTGTGTTTTACTAGATTTTTCTTTATCAAATAACACAAATTATTAAACAATCCTTTAAAATTTAATAAATACCTTGCCAATCGTGTATTATAGCCTATTCTTTTACATGTTAAATTCGTTTGTTCATTGATTTCGTATACGACAAAACTAATGAAGCTTAAAACTTGCAGCGAATACAAACAACAACGTTGGCAGTAAATAGGTAGTTTGTACGAGTAAAAAAATATATTTATTTTTTTTCAGTGTTCAGAGTGCGGAGAGTGAGTGAATGGAGAAGTTGATTAAACAAATAGTTCGCTTTTCCCAAAAACCTGAACTAAAAACATGTATAAACTATTATTGATATAAATTTTGTATTAATTAAATAAATTTAAGAAGAAAAAAATATTTGTTTTTTATACACGCGTAGTGTTATTTTATACGCATTCAGTGTTGAGCGTTAACTGGCTCAGCAACAAAGAAAGAACTTTAAAAACCTTAACAAAAAATTCATTCAAAAGAAAAAAATTAAAATGTTTAAGAAAACAATTTCTTTGTTGCCGCTTATTTTAGCCATGTTTGCAGTTGTGTTATGCAAAAGCCAGCAAATACCAGAGGCAAAGGTACGTAATTTTTTTATTTTGCTGATTAAAAAAAAAAAAAACTATTTTTAAATACATACTTAATGGGCCGCAATCATAGTCACAAAAAAATATGCTTTTATTAAGAGTTGACTTTTGCTAATAAGAATTTTATAAATTTAAAATCGTTTTTAATGTCACTATGATTATGGGACAATGATTTTATGGTTTTTTATTAAATCTATTCTTAATCCTTTTATTTTTTTTCAAGTTAAAAGTTTTGGTTTTATATGAATCTCTGTGTCCAGACAGCGTACGCTTTATAGATCGTCAGTTGGGTGTCAGCTATGATGAATTGAAAGACCATATTGATATCACATTGGTGCCATTTGGTAAATCTTATGTAAGTATGTATGTACTTACATACAAATGTATCAAGTTATTTTGTAAACTGTCCTAAGGTAAGTAATTAATTTCAGTTCAAAACACTAAAATTAAAGAGTTCTAAGAAAAAATCAAAAATCGTTTCTGAGAACCTAATTTTTAAAAGTGCATACAATATTTTTTGTCTGTTTTGTATTTTAGAGAAAATACACAAAAAAACCACTCAGAAAAATGGTAAAAAAAAAATAAAGGTAGTATAGGTTTTACGCTCATAGCACCGCCATTTATCGACCAATCGGGCTGAATTTCAATAGCAACCTGAAGAGAGAGTAACAACTGACTCTTAAACTTTTCTGTAAGTTGACTAGGGACTTCAACGACTACACGAACAGATAGACAGACACATGGACATCGCTAAATCGGCTCCAGAATGTGTATACTTTATAGGGTGGCACGGTGTAGAAATTACAAACGAAATCACTTACAGTGAATCGTTTAGAGATAATTTTTATTTTAAAACTGGCTAAAGTAAAAACAACAATTTAAAAGACGTAAACAAATTATAATTTGACAAAAAAAAAAAAAAAAAAAGATATTGTATAAATTAGGTCACCTCAATAAAAAAATTTTTTCAGATAAAATGCTTTTAGGTAAAATTGATTTTAGAAATTTTTTGTCAAAGAAATTAATAAAAACTTTTACTATCTGGCTATAAAAAGTTTCTTTTATATAGAATTAAATATTTATCAAATATTTATAAAAAATAAAAAAATAAGTAACATCATGATAATTTGATTATGGATGAAAAACTTATGAAAAAAAAAAAATTATACTAAAAAAGCTTACTCAAGTTTACTATTTTGATTGATCGATGGTCAAAGTTATCAGTGCACGTTACCAAATTTAATCTTAGAATTAATTTCTAATATTAAATATTAATAATAATAATAAAAAAACTCTCTTTAGATTTTACACTTACACGCTCAGAAATTATTGAATCGAAAAAAAAACAACAAGTCCCTAGGTGAAGGTTATGGTGTAATTAAACCAGGTGACACTGAGACGCCAGCTGAATCACGCATGATTGAAGCTCATTCTGTCAAAAACTAAGAGATATCAATGTGTTAAAAAGAGATCAAAAGCGGAAACAAAATTTTCATTTCACTCTAGCACATTTCTTAATATCAACCACCGGAAATAATTTTTGACAGGAGGAGCCTCAAAAGCAATAACAGAATATATGGACTTTTTTTTGTAATGTTTTGTTATGAAAAAAATCACCTTATCCAAAAAAAAAATCGTTTTAGAAATTTCTCATAAATTGTACTTTAAAGTCTTTCTAATTTTTTATTTTTTTTTGGATAAGATAAACAAAAATTTAAATAATTATAATTATGATTATAATCACACAAGGATATCTATAACTTACCTATAATTAATACGATACATAGAAATTAAAATTAAAATTTTGGTATTTTTGTTTATGTTTCAGTATTGCCGCAAATTAAAAATTGTTAAAAATTAACAAAAATCGTTTGATTACTTTTAGTCGAAAAATAATGGTGCCCAATTCTTTTGTCAACATGGTCCCCGGGAGTGTTTAGGCAATCGTCAACAATCTTGTGTTTTACATCAAACCAAGGATCAACCTGCTCAAGTTAAATTTACTGTCTGCCAGATGACTATACGCGACAACTCTAATATCAAATACGTAAGTGTTAAAAGAAAACAAACGCATTAATTTTTTTCTGTGACCTCATGAAGGAAGTGTTATGCCCATATTACGGCTTACAACTCAACTCTACTTCAGTCGAAATTATAATTTTTGTGTTATTACCGATTACAATGTTGTGTGTTAGACCAGGATTTCAATTCTTGATTTTATGGAAGAGTGGAAAGGGGTACAAACTTGCTCGCACTCCGCAATTCCTTTTTCTTCTCTCTTTATATCTGAAGACAGGTAGCGTGCTAAAATTTCCAAAACAAAATTTCTGTGTATAGACACAGTGGCAATTTTAAAAGAGAATTAAGAAAGAATTGCGCAACTAAAACT
Source organism: Thelaira solivaga (assembly GCA_947397855.1). NCBI lineage: Eukaryota > Metazoa > Arthropoda > Insecta > Diptera > Tachinidae > Thelaira > Thelaira solivaga. Next base: position 79,587,225 of record OX377610.1, read on the forward strand.
GCCGCAATTTTACTCATGTGGTAGCTCTACGACCCTCTATAAAATTTTTTTATATTTTAACAAGATGACCAGGCAAACGTTGTTTTGCCTTCCAATTGTATTTATATTGAAAAATAATTAAAAAGAGATGAAAAATATAAGTTGGGTTTTGCCGAACATATAATAAAAAAATTGGACATATCGGTGTAAAAGTTCTCAGATTTGAGAACAATTAAAAAAGTGGGTGTGGTCTATTTTAATATTCATAAAAATTTAAGTTGGGTTTTCACTAAAAAATAAACTTTTTGTATATTGATTTTCTTACTCGAAGAAATCGTACCGGGTAAAAAGAGGAAGTAAATATATAAGCCAGATACCACCTGCAGCGCCATCTGCCGGGCGGTTTTGTGAAGGTAAACCTTTCAAGGCGTAACACAAAGGCATACCCAGAAATCCAATTAAATCGGTCCAGCCGTTCAGAAAGAATACATTCTCAAATACACGTACAGTCGAATTTTATAAATTAATGGCGTTTTCTTTTCAAACAAAAATGTTGCATATTATCTGCCATCTAAGAATGTTTGCATTCTATTGTCAAAAAAATTTAACAGTTAAAATCAATATCACGTTCTGTTCTTAACATGTTGCATATAAAAGATGCAAAAATGGTAAATGTTTTGCACTCAATTTATAAGTGAGAATGAGATAATGCCCCTTTTTTATAACTGTGTCAACTACTTGTTTATATTTACAATTAAGTAAATTATTTAATTTGTATTTATGTGAAATAGAAGATTCAACACTTTCTCCGTCCAGATATTTTCCATAAAAATCCATTATTGGTCACTTTTGAAGCAACAGTTTTTTGTCTCAATTGGTTATCAGTGAGATAACCAATCGCGGTAACCATATAAAACGCTAAATATACAATAGCATTAAATGTTGCATGAAAAACTTATTTTTGTTCTATTAAAACCATAAAAAAGTCCTGACTTTTAATAACGCAAAATATTTTTAATTTCAATTTTTACTTTAGTGCGCTGAATCTGCCGGTTTATCAAGTGACATTGACACCTGCTTAAATACCGAATTGGGAACATTACTACAATTGGAAGCTGAACGCATAACCCACTCATACAGTATCAGTTTTGTACCCACGATTATCTACGATGGTGTATGTGTTTGCAATTTAACACTATGAAACAATAAAAAGTTTTATTAAAATCATGTTAAAAATCTGCTCACTCTTAATTTTATTACAGGTTTTCGATCAAGAACTGCAGGACCGTTCGTTACGTGAATTTCGTGGTACAGTTTGTGGTTTGTTACAAAAGAAGGGCAGCATTTCCTTTAACGATACGGTGTGCCAATAACGTTTAAAAAAATGAACAGTGTATTTTAAGTTTGAATCAAGTTTTTTTTTATTAATGTTAAGAAGATAATTTTAAAAAGCAATAAAAATGTAAATAAAAACAAAAATTGATTTAAAACAAATCTTGCTTCATGAGTCTTCTTAACTTTTTTTAAGTAGGTCAATTTAAAAATTGTTGTCGGTTAGCCAGTGCGGTTCGTCTGCTCTGTCTGCTTGTTATGTCTTTTCACGTATGTAGTTATTTGTGCAAGTACAATTTACTTAAATTTGTATGCGATTTTGATCTCATCTACACAAAAAATAAAAAAAATATATTCATTTTCTATTTTTACGTTTTAGTTTGTGCATATTTTAAGGTGTTATTTAATTTAAAAAAAAAAAAACTGGATTCGATTTAAAATTCCAAAAAAAAAAAAATTGTGTTAATTGTTTTATTTATCAAATTATGTATGTTCGCTAAATTAAACAGGTTGTGTGTACAATTTATTTGGAGGTTATTGTGCAATTTTTTTTCAAATAATTGAAAAAACACAACACACTACACATGTCAAGTGTCAAGACAAAAGCGTTATGATACATTGATTTTAATTTTTGTCCGATCCAGCCTAGGCCCATTGGTGCGATTCAGTAACTTTTATTACGAACATTCGTATCGAAAAAAAGTATAACGATATTTTATCGAATTCGGTATTCAGTAATTTTCCAACAAAAATATTCGGTACGATAAAACTCGTTATTTGCGATTGATATTTATGTGCTGTTAACTACGTCGCAAAGTTTATATACATAACGCAAGTCGGTATCTTTAAAGTATAGAGAGCGTATGACCAAAATTTTGAGAAATTCGTTTGCAAAAGAGACTGTTATTTATTAAAAACCCTTTGAAATAAATGGAGCCGTTTACAACTTTAAAATAAAGTGGCTCATGCCTTTGCTAGCTTTATTAACAGAGGTGAAATGGTAAATATAATATTTCAAAGCATAATTTCAGGCTTAAATAAAGTACTGATCAGCGGTGAGTGAAAATCGTTGAAAAGTGGGCGGAAGTGGTCTAGAAGTATTCGCAAACTTTTCTCGGAGTATAGCCCTTTCCGTCCCGGCCTACACAAACGTGCAGATAAATTTAACGTATTTTGAAAAGAGAAGTTAATGTCTCATTTTTATATATTTATATTTTGCCCAAGTGAAATCCTAAGGCACACATATGTATATGTCTAAGAAATAAATTTTTACGTTATTTTAGGACGAATTATCATATACCGAAAATTTCATTGAAATCTGTCAACTTTGAAATTCCTTGGGACTGAAGGTGTCCAATTTCAGACAAATTCGTTGCAAAAAAAATTTTTGTAAAGCGACCTAACCAACAAATAAATAGAAGATGAATTTTATTTATATAGATTTCGATATAGCTAAAAAAAATAGCTATTGAATATATTTTTTATTTCTTTTATCGAAATAAAGAAAAATATTTGGCAACATTTTCACAAGTGCTGACGAACTGTAAGAAACGATATTATATTTTCTTTAGTTTTTTTTTTTATAAAAATTGTTAATGTAATAAAGAATTAAAAAAGTTTTGAATTTCAAGCTGTAATTTTTTTCTAGCTTATTTTTTCGGCGTGATTTTTTCAGGGAAATATAGCTTGGTTTTTCTAGCTCCTGGTAATGCACAGCTAGAAGTGCACAAAATTGAAAAAAAAAATTTGTACAAAAGTATTCCACACGGATTTGAAAAATGTGGAATTATATCTTTTTCTTCTTATTAAATGAAAACTTTTATGTTTTTTTTTTAATTCTACCAATAATTTCGCACCCAAAATTAAGCAAAAACAAAATTTTAAAAATCTTAAATGGGACTACAGAGTAGTTATGAGGTGCTGAATTTTCGGATTCGGAATACAGAACAGCACTGTTTGTTTTTTTTTTTAATTTATTTTCTTTTATTAAAAATTATATAATTTCTATTAAAATTTCTATACAATAAAACTTATATAAAAACATTAAAATATCAAAAAATAAATTTTTTTTTAATAAAAAAGTGATGCAAGTCAATAACTTCATTTACAGCTAAACAAACAAATCCACAATATATTTCTTTAAATGTGCGCAAAGCTATAGAAATATACAATAAAATGAACTGTTATATTTGAAAGTGGTATAAGTCCATTTAAAAAAACAATGTTTACTCATTTTTTAAAAAAAACTGGACTTGTAACACTTTCAAATAAAACAGTTTAAAATTAATATAAATTAATTGTTGTGAATAAATGAATAAAAAAAATAATGATAATGATAATAATGATGCTGGGAAATATAATAAAAATCAGTTGCATAAAATTTATTAATTAATTTAATTATAAGTATGCATTTTTAAAAATAACATAAACAATTATTATAAAAATTAACTTACAAGGAGGCGTGTAAATTGTATTTAATATTTTTAATAAAAAATAATTAAACAAACAAAAACCAACAATATAAAAAATTACTTAATAATTAAGATAATAAATGATTAAAATAATGAATGTAGTTTTACATTAAAAAGAAATCTTATTAAAATATTTAATTGAACAAACTCATTAAAAGTAAATTTCCTAAACAAATTTAAGGCACTAAGTAAAAAGACAATGAAACTAATGAATTTAATCAATAATATAATAATTGAAATTCGTATTTTTTTGTGGTGCTTAATTTGGTTCATATTTAAACTAAAACAATTTTAGAATAAAAAAAAAATAAACAAAAATACTATGTAAATAGAACTAATGCAAATCAATATTCATAATTTTTTCAAAGGTGATGCTTAAGTTTTGTTACTTGTTTGTTTTCAATTGCTTCGATTTGAGGAGGTTTATATCAATGAAATGGTTTCTGGCAACATATACCTCTTGAAGTGAAAACTATAGCAGCCCTCTTTTAATACGGTACTTCTACAATGCTAAATTGAGAAATTTCTTTTCATTATTTTTTCTATGGTCTTGCAAGGCTGACTGACAGATGAGTTTTGAAGTAAATTCGGCCCTATTACGAATGTTGTTTTTGTTGTCGAATTTAAGGCAAATTAATATAAAACCACTCGCAATCCAGTGAAATATCACTAATTGGGGAGTTGCCAGAATTTCCCAATTGAAATAAGTGTGAGTCTTTTACCAGGCATTTCCGTAGCTTAACAGTTGATGACGAAGAGGCTTTCATTTATTTACTCCATTTTGCACAAGTCCCCATGGACAAATATAGTGTTCAACAACCTGTAAATTAGGTTCTGCTTGAAAATTTCGGATGCATGCCAAGCAGCAAAAATCGCTGCCGTTAAAACGAACTCAAAATTCTCAAGCACACTTTGTTTTATTCGAGTTTAAAGAAATATCCCTTACGAAACGTTTCCGTTTTTCTTTTTTTACTCACATAAAGTGCTTTTGGAATATATGGCGTTATAGACGGGATACCTGCTGCATTAGAACATCTTGGCTGAGAAAAATTTCAATAGGTTTAAACTCAGTAAATCAGTTCCGTATTACAAAAAACGATTCAATGAATCTTTTGTGAAATGGAAATGTGACTTTGTAGAGGGGTTGTAATTGCAATGAATTTAATTTAAAACTGTTTCGTAATTGGCTTTGCTATAACTTCAGTATTTTCTTAAATATTTTTAAAGAAATTTTGTACATATTTGTGATTTCTAATTTTTAAAATTCTCTGCTTTAATATTTAAAATCTTTTTTACCGAAATCTAGGAAGAATAGGGTGCTTATGGCTTTTTAAATGTTAAAATAGACTTGAAAGCAATAAAAGACATGCATAAACATGTATTTTTTTCAAAACAATTTTCGGTTTTATGCACAGTGGCAAATTCAGACTTTAGGCCAAAATATCTGAAATATTTTTCTTTTTAAAACTAAGCATTTCTAAGACCGAGAGAATTAATGTAAAAAAAACTGCAGCTAACTTAACGCAAATGATAGAAGTCTCTACCTATTTCTCTGAAACACGCATGCGCACACAGATAATACTGCGTCTGGTTTACAAATTTTACTTAAAAACAAAAATTTTTTTTAAAAATTTCTCTAAAATCCCACAACTTTAAACCGTGGTCGTTGTTGGAATCGTTGCCGTAGTATTATGCTGTATGTTTATAAATCGCCTTGGCATGGGCTTTGGTGGTATTTGAGGTTTTGCAGGTATTTGAGGCTTTGGTTGTTCTATTTTATTATTAAACTTTTCTCTTTCTTGATATTCAACATAACCGGATTCGTCGCTGCACTCGGAGTCCGAATCCTGCCTGACATCCCGTTGTCTACGCATACGTCTAGGACGTTGGGTATTTGCAGTTGATATAGAACTATGGGAGGGTGATAATTGTGGACTATCATCATCAGGTAAATTTAGGCCGTGCAGGGAATTTGTAGGGGATGAGCCCATTTTCAGTGTTATGGAACTGGAACTGCTAAAAGTGGTAGCAGCATCACTGTTATTTCGGTTTTGTAAACGTTCGAAAATTTCCTCATTTGTTAAAGTCGGTGAATGCAAAGAAGACAAGGGTTCCGGCTCCTCCAAGTCATGCACACCAGCTTGGAATTGTTGTAGCGTTTGTCTGTATTTTAATGATAAATCATCTTGATTGTTGGTAACAGTGCTAGCAGTTTCACAACCACTTGATATAGAACCATCATCAGCACTATCTGTGCTAATACGTTTAATAGCGGATTGTTGTGGTGTTACTGAGACGGAGGATACTTCGGAGGATATAGAAGATTGCTGTTGGTGTTTATAATGAAGTTGCATAGCCCCATTAGAATTCGTTTCTAAGCTACTGCTGCCTTCGTCACTGCTCAAAGAAAGATTTGCCATTTTGCGCATAGACTGACGATGTAACATGTTCAATATGGCTGCCTGACGAAAATACATATCATCCTCTTCTTCACCCAAAAAGTCATCTTCACCATCACTGCATACACCTGCACGTCTCAGGGACACAATCTGCTGTATATCTTCGCTAGGATTTTCTATTAAATGATTGGGATTGAAGTCGTTAAGTGGATCTGCATTGGGATCATCGTTTATGCAAGGCAATAAACTTAAAGGTTCTTCCTCTTCGCGCTCCTCAATCTCTGAATCCTTAAGGTCACTTAAGCTGCCGCAGCTATTGCTTATATTTTTATTCAATTGTCTTTCAAAGTAAGGCAACAATTCATTAGTCAGTGAAGCATTGGAATCGTAATCATTGTGTTTTAATATCTTTTCGAAATCATCTGAATCGTCTGAGGAACCATAATTTGTATCTCCTGGCTTTTTAATCTGTTCCACTTCTTTTGTTTCTTTGGTTTCATTTAAGGTTTGTTGTTTACCACCACAACAGGGACTATTGCTAGAGCCGCAGCTAACTGGTCTTGATTTGCCAGTTCTGCGTATAGAATGACCTTTGCGACAACGGCGTCGTCCTAAAGTCATGGCTGGATATAAAGAATCCTTTTGACAACAGGATTTCATTTCAGGTTCATTAGTTTCTTCAATTTCTTCGCCCTCCTCGCCGATGGCCTCTTCAATGGCCATTAGTTTTGGTGCCGATTTTGAACGTTCCAATGGCGGGCGATAATTATTGCTGCCTACACTTAGTAAAATCTTTCGACGCGGTAAGCTAGGATTATCATAGACCGCATTCGCTAGACTTAAGCGAGCATTCTGTTTTAGAATTTTTTCACGTTTAAATTCACGCAGAGCGCACTCAAGATTGGCCTGTAAAAAACAAATATTATTAAAACATTAGACTGGTTACAATGTTTCCCCTTCTTTTGAGTTATTTACCTTTAAAGTATCACAGATTTCTTGTACTTGTTTCTCTTTACTACACAATACCGCATGACATCTTAATTCATGCTTCAGTTTTCTACCCTCGTGACGATAAATCCAACAGAAAACTCTTGGATAATTCTTTGGGGCGCAACAATGTGTGATACGATTGGCCCAATACTCTGTTAGCCCGTGTTGTCTGGTTGTCGCTTTCAAACCAGAAGCACAAACTTTTAAGCGCATTACCACGTCTGGTTTACTGTTTTGGGTATAATTGCGCCATAGGGTGTTTAGCTGCTTTTCCACGCAACCCTCACCTGAAAAATGCCAAACAAGAAAGAATAACTTCTTATTTAAGGATGTAAAATTATTAAATTTATGTAAGAGAATAGAATAGAATAAAATAGAATAAAAAATAAAATAAAATAAAAAATAAAATAAAATAAAAAATAAAATAAAATAAAAAAAAAAATGAAAGGAAATTAAATAAAAAGGAATGGAAACTTAATGAAAATAAAATTTGGAAACTTTAAGTATTAAAAATGAATTTGGCTGGAAAACTTGGAGTTTTTTGTTTTGTTTGCACTTACCTTTGGCCCATCCTGTCAAAACATTGCCTAAATATGACACCTTAAACTCAGGATCTGGCAAGCTTATATCCACGCTGTGTGTACGTTTCCACCACAATTTGCCCAAACCACGTGATATCGTTCGCAAGGCTTTTGAACCCAGAACTTCAGAATGTGATTCTTGGAAATGCTCCAAAGACAACATTTCACTATCCAATGTATCTGAAGTATTTTTTGTTTGTAGTGTTGTTTTCTCGATTAGCACAACAGACGTTACCAAATCGGTATCATCTTTGGCATAACGTTTAAATCGTTCCAAATAGGGGCCACCCGTACGACGCCTACCACCATAAGTATTAAATTTTCCCTCGGCAATCTTCTTCTCTTTATCAAACTTCTTGGCATTGTAAGTGTTACCCAAAAGACGTGATATTGAAGAACTCTTAACAAACTTATTATGACGTGGCGGTGTGCCAATGGGCACTGGTGTGGACTGACATGGAAGACCTGAGTCTGTAGTGCTTGAGCTTTCCTTTTCTTCCGGTACTTTGTTATTTTTTAATTTTTCTTCTTGTGTTTTAGTTCTTTTACTAAAACCAAAAATTGTTAAACGTTCCTTTGGCGTTTTGCTGCTGTGATTGTTTATTGTTTTTGGCACTTTTTTATTAATTACATTGTTTATATTGTGATTAATGTTATGATTTTTATTATTATTATTAATGTTATTATTATTATTATTCTTGTTGCTGTTATTGTTGTTGTTTTGGGAGACTTTAACAAAATCTACTTCATCTTTGGATGCAATTTCCTGTGACAAATTTGTTGTTGTAGCCATATTGAAATTATTTTGATATAAATTTGTACTCAAGTTCAATTATTTTCGGTTTAAGCTGTTCCCCAACAGTGTCTATTTATTTATTTATGTAAAAGTTTCTTTACTTTTTGCTGCTGATTCGTATCAATTTAGGTATTCATCTCTACAATTTGTATATGAATTGATGTTTTGTTGTTGTACACATACACACACAAAATAATTTTTAAAACAAACAAATTTTGTTTGTCAATAGAAAATTTGATCAAATTTAAGACGCTGCAGCATTTATGTAGTTACACTGTAAAGAAATAGAAAATATTTCATTTATGAGTTTTAACAATCATTTTTTTTTTTATTTAAATAGATTTTAAAGTAAATGGAATGAATGGAGCTGAAGCCAGAGTGTGAGATTTATTTAAGGAACAAAAATTCGTGTACAGCACTTGATTAAATCATGTTCGACACGATGTGGGGCCCAAAAAAAGGTGAATAAAACAAGGGAAAAAATATTTATGATTAAGGCAATTTGCAGGGAATTCATTTAGGATTGATATCACAGTGAAAGTCAACAAAATTCGAGGGAAATGATAGCAGTGTGTAGGTACGTATCAAATTTCAAAAAAATCCGTTGGTAAGTGTTTAAAAAAACAAAAAGTGGGCGTGGCAGAATTTAAGATATTTTCAAGGTTTTGGAATAAGTGACCATATATGACTAGCAGCTATTCAGCGTGGTCAACTTAGTGCTTTTAGTAATTGTTTTTATTTACTTTCGGCCATCATCATAGTCCCAAAAAAGTAGCCTTTTATTAAGAGCTGACTTTTGTTCATAAGAATTTTATGAATTTAAAATCGTTTTAAAAAGATACCGACTTATTTGAATAAAACATAATGGAATAAATTATAAAAAAAATATTCAAATTAAAAACAGAACACATTCTAACCCCCTTATCAAAAAAAAAAATTAACGTAGACTTTAAAGTCAACGTTAATAAAATTTTTCATAAATTTTACTTTAAAGTCTACGTGAACTTTTTTTGGATAAGAGGGTAAAACTGTAACTATGATTATGGGCCTTTGTTTTCTTCGTCAAAAGAAATGATTTTAAACAAAACAAGCATATGAATTTTTTTAAATGTTTCTTAACAACATTTTTTGATGAAAATAAGTCGACTTGAAATTTGTTAACTGATTATTTTAAATCTTTTGTTAGAAATAAACACTCGAGAAAGTTTGTTAAAATTCTAGTGGGTTTTTTAAAATACCGGTTTTTTTTCTTCGTTTCGGTGCTTGACAACACAAGTATGAGTGATTACAGAATATTTAATTTGTGTTTTTTTTTTGTTTCAATTTCCAATTAGCCTTTTTAATTTTATCAGCTTTATTTGTATTTAATTTAATTTATGAAAAGACAAAACAAATGTCAAGTCCTTTTGCTTCATTTTATAATAAAAAACCATTTTTATTTATTTATGTACTTGTTTTCCATGTTTAGTTTTAATTTAGTTTCGAATTTCAAATTAACACAATTATACTTTAAATAAAAATTTAACAATAATGAAGAAAAAGCTGCAGATGTAAATAACTTTTAATTTTATTCGAAATAATTATTTATTGCTTTACTTTAAGGCATAAATATTTCTGTTAAATTAGAGCCGATTTTAGTGCGTCAGCAAATGTGCGATTGCCATCAAAATGAGTTGTTTTTATTCTTATAATTTTTCTTTAATTAAAAATAAAAGTGGGCTTTGTTACACCAAATGTAAAGTAAGCATATCGCGCCTACTTTCCATGGAAGCTATTTATGCGGCGAAAATTATGTATTCAGGGGTTGACCCACTATCTTCGTCAACAATACAGATGACATTTTTTTAATCGCGTATCTCTCTGCTTACAAAATGTGTGTAGATGTTTCAATAATAGTAGACAAGAAGATTACGCCTTCAGAAAGTTATTTTTCTGTTTACAAAATTCTGTGTTTAGATTTAAGTCACATCTGGTTGTGTGTATGTATATCAAATTCAATAGAAAATAAGAGAGAGCAAAAGCTTTTTTCTATTGTTCTTGGTCTGGATTGACGTCACATTCAGCAGATGCAGCTGATATACAGAGAATCAACAGTTAAACAGTAACGCAATGAGTTTTAAAAAATTTCTTTTTGAACATTTTTTATAATAATTGTCATGAGATCGAATCAGAAGATATTTTTTATGAAATCTTTTTCATGAAATATATTCACCCCTATCGGCAATAACATGTGAAATATTTTTCCCCAAGAGATTTTTCTTTCCCTCGAAGTGAAAACTGCTATCGTGAATCTCCCATGAAATTTTTATAAGCTGTCAGCTCACATTGATAGTTATAAACCAGAAGAACAAGCTGATTGTAAAACAATTTTTAAGTTCAAAACAAACAAATTCAGTAAAATAATGTTATTACGGGAGCAAAAAATAGGTGCCTACGTTTACGCCATTCATCTAACCCCTTGGAGTTACCTGATGCCCTGTAAGTGACAAATTTATTATAATAAATAATTTAATCAATTTCTGTATTAGATTTAAACAAATTTATGGAGTTGATTAAGAAACTTTTTTTTTATTTTCTGGATGTAACGTCTCCTAAAAAATAATTTGGTATTCCAAGTCAAGCTTGAGATTTTTTGAAGAGCGATGATACCAAACGGAAGTAGCAAGAGATTATGAAGTGGGTATGTCACAATTTATAATACATTCTGCAAAATGCTTTCACAAATATTGAATGTTTTAGAGAAAAGTCTTTGTCACCAGTGGATAAGAAGAAGAAGAACGCAGACTTACAGTTGATGACTTATTCAACCCAATTATGACGGTAGTTTTTTTTTTTACTTTTCCTTTTCCTCTTATGTTTTCCAAAAACCAACATTTTTCTTAAAAAATAAAAAAAAAACAACTGAGGAATATTCATAATTCTGATAGTAAATTTGGAATACCTGCTGTTGTGGGATGTATTGATCATGCCCAGAACTAAAACGATTCCCCCGCAAATATGAAGTGAACAAATATTAGGGAAAAGTGAACAAATTTCATGGGAAAAAATTATTTGCGATAAGGGAAAATTTCTTGAATTAACATTTTTTCATGTTGTCAATCTCAATTGACAGTTGTTCATGATTGCAAATATGTGAAATAGAAATAAATTATGAGGGAAAAATTATTCATGATGATTTTGTCTAGCATTTTTGTAGATGTTCAATATATAAAAATATCCTCTGTATGAATCCAGTTCCATCGTCGAATTTGCCAATTCTTTTTTTGTTTAAATTTTTTATTTAGAATAAAACTTTTTTTATAAATGGACGTAGCCGGTACAAATAATTATTGTCACCCTTATCGCGAATTAAAGTAAAGTTCTTGTTCCTTTGACATTTTCATTCTCCTCGAAGAGAAAATTGCTATCGGGAATCTCTGGTGTAATTTTGTTCACGTTATCAGTACATAGTGAATGTATAATAAAGAAGAATTTATTAAATTTTCTAAAACAATAAATTTTTGTAATTTACAAATGATTCTTGTGTTAAAGGTGTAAACTTTTGTTCAGTGCATGTAAAATAGAGAATTTCTGAAAATTTATAAGTTTTCTAGAGAAAAAATATGTATTTTTTTACTGGAGCAATTTATTTAGGGTCTTGTGGTAAAAACAATAACAATTTTATGTTCACTAGCAAAAAGTAAGCGAATAGATTTAATAAAAAACTGAACAAACCAAGGGAAAAATTATTTACGATAGAGGGAAGTTGCAGTGAATTCATTTTTGATTGATATCACGGTGAAAGTGAACCAAATTCGAAGGAAATGATATTCATGATACTGGTGTGTAAGTACGTATCAAATTTCAGAGAAATCCCTTGGTTTGTATATTAAAAAACAAAATACGAAAAGTGGGCGTGGCAGAATTTAAGATATTTCAATAGGTATTTTGCAGAAATGAATCAAACATATTAGATATAATTAAAAATTATCCAGCCATTCTTGAGTTATAAATGGTGTAACTAAATCGACTTGTTTCACAGATACGGATGAATGATTGCATTTTTTTTTTTTTTTTTTTTTTTTTTTTTTTTTTTTTTTTTTTTTTTTTTTTTTTTTTTTTTTTTTTTTTTTTTGTTATTTATAAATATTTTACTTTAAACAATTTTGTACAATAACCCATAAAATGTCTTTTTAATAATTTTGTTTTAAGTTTTAATACCTTTTTTTGGGCAAAAGAAATTTTTTTTTTAATTTATTAAACATTTTTATTTTATTTAACACTTCACTTTCATCTAATCGTTGTTAAATTTTTTTCACACGATCTTCGAAATTTAAATAAAAAAAACTCGTTTAAAAAATGATCACTTTAAATACTAAGTTGCGAACAAAATATTCTCTTTTGTTTAGTTGCAGTTCTATAATTTCCGTAAATACGTTCTGTAACGATACATGCCGACTGTTAAACTGCCTGATTTTTTTTAATTTCTCCAAATAAGTATTCAAAGCGTTTTTTAACGTTTTTATTTTTCTTTTTAAAACAATAATTCTACAATAACAAAACACGAGTATAAAAATAATTTATTTTATGCTCTTCTTACTGTTGTTGTTGTTTTTTTTTTTATTACACTTAATGTATTATCCCTCTTCTAACGAATGAGTAGTAAATAAAAGTAGAAAATTTAAACGACATTGTTTTTGTTTTTGCTGTAACCACTAAACGTTAAATTACTAAACATCTGAATAAGTATACAAATAAATAAAAAAAAAATACTTACTCGCTCACAGACATATTCGTCATCTCAGCCAGGGTTCTTTAAATTTGTTTGATCACGTACCCCGACCACAAGAATTTTCTATAAAACAAGACTAAACACAAGAGAAGATTCATTTGACCAGCAATTAGTCGCCAAAGCAGAAAATAGTGAGAGGTCTTCAGATTTAAATATTGAGCGGCTTGAGATAGAATATTTTTATTTACGCGAGTGAGAAAGTTTTAATATTTAGACAATCACCCATGCTCACGAACAGAATACTTGTATTTTTATTAGAATCACGCACGCTTTCAAACAAAATATTTTAAATCACGCGTGACAAATTTTTATTAATTTTTTTAGGAGTGACAAATTTTTCAGATTATCACAATCACCCATACTTACGACAGAATACTTGTATTTTTATTAATGAGTGACAAATTTCTAATATTTTAATCACGCATGCTCACAAGCAAAATATTTTTAATCACGCATTCTCATGAACAGAATATTTTAATTTACGAGTGACAAATTTTTGAGATTATCACAATCATTCAGGCTCACGAACAGAATATGTACTTTTAATCACGCATCACAAATTTTTATCAAACGGCAAAAATAATTAAAATTTAAATAAAATGAATTTTGAAAAGATTAAAAAGTGAAGAGAAAAATTAGAAGGACAATCGCTATGTCGCAGGCTAAGAAAGTTTTGCATCGATAAAATACAAATAATATTTTTTATACTCCATTGAACTGATGACCAGCTTACAAACAATCGGTTATTCAATACTGAAAGTGGCCCAATTCATACTCTATCGCATAGCACACAGTGCCACTGTTATTTCCCAATAACTTTTGAATGGATTAATATTTACGTTGACAAGAACATGTGCATACTTTTACTTTATTTACTGGAAATTCTACTTAGCTTTCGGGACAGTGAAGTTCACTGTTACACACACTCATGCTTGATTAGCAATGTTGTGGTTTACTGCCAAAATTACAAATTTTTAGCTGGCTTTAATCTATCTGGAGATTCTTCCAAATCAAAGCACATGTCATGAGAGTGAGTGATTGGTTGTTTGAAAATGTATCTGTGGGTTGCAGAAGATTTTATTTTAAGGATGTCGCACATATGACGTGGGAATATCACAGGCAAATAGACACTGTGTGTATATGCCAAGTCCTATCTGAGCTTATGGCAAATAGACACTGTGTGTATATGCCAAGTCCTATCTGAGCTTATGGCAAATACTGGAAATTGCAAATAGGTGGGTAGTGATTCACTGAAGTAGAGAGAAAAATAGCTAGTGGTAGCACGGAACTCAATAGATAGTCGACCGTCAAAGCTGAAAATCGTGATTTATTTAAAAGGGATCGAAAATGAACTAGTGGTGCGCTTCGGTATTCTCCCGCTATGGATTCGTATAAGTACACTCTGTTTGAATTTATCTTAAGCAAAAAAAAAAAAATGTATAAATAAAACGTTTATAAAGTAAATACGAGTGCCCACATTCCGATAAGATAAAAATGTCAACAAAAGTAAAGCACAAAAAAAATAAAAACGAAATCGTAATAAAAAATTATCCTGATTTGTTATTTTAACGATTTGATTTGAATGCTTGAAAGCAATTCACTGATTTTTCTGTTGAAATTTCATTTCACATACTTGAGAGATAATTTTGTTTGTTTCTTATTAAATTAACTAAACGAAACGATAATAAAATTAAAATTTATTATTTAAAAGCAAACTGCTGTTAATTAAAAACATTAAATGGTAAAATTTACTACAAATTTTATAATAAACAAATAAACTATTGAAACGTATTGCTCGTACATAACGTCAAGAAAGCCCTAAGTTATAATTTCGGCTTTTTATTGTATTATAATGAACTGAATCAATTTACATGTTCCTGTAAAAATTTTTTTTTTAGTTCTAAAATCAAAAATAAAAGAAAATTATCACAGTCGGTATTTTTTAAAAACGATTTTAAATTTATGAAAGTCAGCACTTAATAAGAGGATAGTTTTTTTGTGACTATGATTATGGGCCAAAGTTTTTAAAATGAAGCTTAAACAGTAAAAATATTTGAGAAAAATTTAATAGTTCCTCATAATAGAGATTTATTTTTATATCTAACTTAAGGCTTTTTTGAAATCAGCCCAATTATGGGAAAACGTAAAATTTATTTTATACATTCGCTTTGATATTTTTTTCAAATCTAATCTTATCTAATCTAATCTAATCTAATCTAATCTAATCTAATCTAATCTAATCTAATCTAATCTAATCTGATCTAATCGAATCCAATCTATTTTCTAATCGAATCGAATCTAATCTAATCTAATCTAATGTAATCTAACCTAATCTAATTTAATCTAATCTAATATACTCTAATCTAATCTAATTTAATTTAATCTAATCTAATCTAATCTATTGAGCTCGGTACAGAAGCCTGCAGCCTTGTGCATGGCTTTGACCTATCGTACTGCACAAAAAGCGACTGTTTTGACTTATTGGTTCTTGAGAAGAAGAAAAAATAAAAGCATAGAGCTCAGCAAGAAGAGCGGATAACACACCCTAGAAGCCTTTAAACAGAAATTGAAAAACGAGAGGTATCACTGCAAATGTGAATAGATAGGAGTATTGGAAAAATTAATTATTACCTGACTCAATTTTTATGGGGGCACGGGTATTTTCGTAAGTACCTCCATAGAATAAGAAAAGCAAGTGGACCTATATGCCTTTATGGTGATGCACGCGTAGATGATGCTGAGCATACAGTGTTTAAGTACGAGCGATGACAGGAGGAAACGACAAAACTGGAGTAACATAGAAACCAACTAACAGTTAAAAATATTATCTAGGCTATGAGGGCACAAGAACCCCGTATTTCGCTGACAGAGCACCACAGATGGCAATATTTGAAGACATTGAAAGGATAGGGCTTGACGAGCCATGAAAATAGATGAGGCCAAGAAGGCCAAAAGATGTATCCATTACAAAGTAATACAATGAGTAGTACCCTCCCCCTCACATACATACAGAAAACGGGTTGTGGGTTTAGTTGGTAAACATAACCTGTCGCTGAGTGAAGACCGTACAGGTATGCGCAACAGAATAAAAAAAGAAATCTAATCTAATCTGTCACTATTACCAAATATTGAACTTTTTTCAGCACTTTTCAGTCGGTTCACTAAATTATTTAAGCCAAGTAATCTGCTTACAACTTCTTTACTTCAATGGTGATTTTGTTGTAAAATTTTTAAATTTTTATGTAATAATTTCTATTTGGAATTTAAAAGTTTAACAAAATATTAATCTTTATTTGTGCTTAGTTCCAGAAATTAAAGATTAATGTTTTGTTAAATTTTTAAATTTTATTTGGAAAAAAAGCATTTTTTTGGATAAAGCAAGATATTGAGAAAAAAATTTGAAAGTAAATGAGCAATTGATTGCGCCTAAACCCCTAAAACTAAATAAATATATATTTCCCACTAATTTTATATAAAGTAAAAAAATTCTCAAGCTGAATTTTAATAAACAAAAACAACATATGACAGTTTAAAATAATTAGTCTTAAAACAACAAAACAAAACAAAGAATCACATCATACAAGTAAGAGTTAAACACACTTAAACATCATATCATACACGTGCCATAATTTAATTAAAATTTTTCTTGAAAGTGAGCGTGATTTGTAGTCTTATTATATCGTACAGGTTTTAATGGGCTTTTATTTGAATGAAACACGGCCAAAGAACCCCCCTTTAATTTTGTTTTGTCATTTAAAAAATTTTACGATAAAAATTTGATATTAATGAAAAATAATTTATAAAAGCTTTTATATTTGCATATTCATTTGAAAGTGTTTTAAGTTCAAAAATTTACTTGAATAAATTTAAATCAATTAGCGTGCAATAATAGACTTATGCTATTTTCAAAAAAATCAAGTTTGTGTGGCAATAAATTAAAATAAAAATATAGAAGTTTAATTCTAAGTATAAAAAAAAAAAAAAAAAAAAAAAAAAAAAATAAATTGAATTGTAGATAAAAAAAATTCTCAAACAATTTGATTAATTATAATCAGAATAAAGTGTAAATCAGATATGCATAAAATATAGCAAAGAAATGCCAACAAATATTGATCAATTGGCAAGAAAAACATAAAGTTATTCGTGTCATGAAATTTATAGCAAAATTATTTTAAAAACAAGTTAAATTCGGCACATTGCCGACTCTTATATACTCTTCACTGTAGCCAAATATTCAATTTCCCACATTCTTCTTTAAAAAAAAAAAAAAATATTTTGTAATTTAAATAAATTTATTTCCTCATACGCACGTTTAAATTAATATTTGATGCGACTCACGAGATGGCCATACATTGTCATCATATTGATTTGGTGCGGTTGCTAATGAATTTTTAAGTGCGTATGGTAGAATGGGCTGCAATATGTCCATAAAAATTAATTTCCTGCAGTCACATTTGAACTTCTTCCCAGACTGGCGCTGAACAAAATGCACAAAATGATTTCAGAATATTTTGGTCACTGATGATGCTGAGTTAAAAAACTGCCAAGCAAACATTTTTTTAAGAGAAATGGCCAAAAATTTTATTTCTGGAAAAAAATTTTTTAATAAAAAGTTTAATAACTCAGTCAATTTTTAATGGATTATAAAAAAAAAAGAGTTGGATTTTATTCATAAATAAAATTATTTTGAAAGTAAATTCAAAAATTTTACGGTTCCTTTATAAAATACTGTGTGTAATCGTCTCCAAAGTTGAAAAATAGCGAAAAAAGTTTGAAAAAATATATATTTGGTTGAATAATGCGAACAGATTTCTCTGGTCTACTTAAATGATGTATATACTTCAGTGTTTTCTTTCTAAATCCGCCGAGAAACTTAAAATCAGGTGATATTTAATTAAGCCACGAAAAACCGGTTCTTTACCAGTAACTCAGGATTTTGGGAGAGGTTTGGCAAATTCCAAAAAGAGATTATTGTTCTACTCGATAGCACCAACTAGAAAAAATATATCACTTAACAGTTATTTTTTTTTGTCGCACAGTGTAATTAATAAAAATGAGCTCAAGCCCAAATAAATTTATTTAACTTACAAAATGCAAATAAGAAGATCGAATAGTAAGAAATTATAAATAAATTTCTAAATAATGAGGGGATTTTCTAGTGTAAATCGTGAAACCTGAAAGCCGCTCTATAATATTTAAGGTAAATTACAAAGTTGACTTTAAATTGCTTATTTACTGGTTATAAATATTCTCTGGGAATTTGTTTTTCAGGGAAAATTTTGTTTTTAGGAGAAAAAAAATCCCAGAACCAGATAATTTTTTATAATAAGAAGTAGAGCCGTTTTGTTGGTAACAAAAGGAAAGGGAAAAATGAAAAAAAAAAAAAATTAGAGGTGAATTTAATTCATAATTGGACTGATAAACTTGTCGATGCTTTGCTTACTTGAATTGAAAGATATTGGGGGAATGAAATGACAGATCATCTAGCTAAAAATGCAGGGGTAGTATTTTCTTTTCTAAGGCTCAGCATCCTTTTGCGATATAAAATAAAACTTCATATGTGCCTTACCCCATGTAAAGGAAAAATTAGTGCGATTTCCAAAAACACTTAAGCCAGAATATATTAACGTAGAGGCTATTTAATTGGAATAATAAACTCTAAATATGAGTAAAATTTGTGTAGTTCTGAATGATTTCTCTCACCTCTGTCAAGAAGTATTAAATATGTAAATAATGGAGAAGAAATTAAAAAACAAAGTTTTGTGTTCAAAATCCAGCCTTGGGTGCAAAAATAAAAACGTCATAGCTTTAAAAGCGTGAAAAGCTCTAGAGGTATCAAATGTGTGCTGTGTATCGTCACCTTAGCTCTTTCCAGCGATAAAAACAGGTTGTAAGAAACTGGCAGCACAAAACTCAAGTAAAATTGAGAGAACAACAAATCTTGCAGACCACGAAAAACAAATTTTCCATCTCGGTAAAATTATTTAACACTACATTTCATATTGCAAAAAGATGTTTTTCTACTTCTGTGGCAACATTATTAAAATTATATATTAGACCATAACAGCCCATATATATTTTGCCTCGCAACTCAACTCTACTTTAGTACACAACCTATTTGTGTTATTACTGATTACAACTCTGTGTTCGTGCAGTTAAGAGAAACTTACAAAAATGACAACTCATCAGTAGAAGTAGTTTCCACTACAACTCAACCATAAAATGTTTTTAAATATTTTTTAAACCGAACACATTTAATTAAATATTTAATATCAAATGAAGAATTTCAAATTAACGGCAAAAAACAAAAAAATTTCTCTTCCAAAAAGATTCCTATCGAATGAAAACTCTCATAATTTTAGTATTTTTGTATGAACAATTTTGAAAAGTTCGATACAAGTTGCTCGTTATCGAATGCGGTGATTTGGGCCCTGCATTCGTAGTGCCATCACTACGACATAGAATACATAAAATATACTATATTTATATTATAAGAAAAACAAAAGCAAAAGAAAAAAAATTTATGAAAATTTAAAATTTCGGTTGCGTTTTCGATTTTTCGCGACCAATTGCTCTCATTCTTTGCACAGATATTACAACTGTCGTTTTTAACAAAACTACGTACCACGTGTTTTGTTCATTTTATAGTTTAGACAAATTACGCAAAAAATGCAATTAAAAAAAATTTTTTAAAAATAAAGCTCATAACTCAGTCATTTATGAACCGATTGAACTGAATTTCAGTAGGAAAATGAAGACAGGAAGTTCCAACAAATTGATATATTAAACTTTTCTGTAGGTATTCTAGGGATTTCAGAAAGTTGATTTCAACATCATCACGGAAAGAGGGACATCGCTAAATTGACTTCGTTAGTTATAAAAGGATCCAGAATATATATACGAGGGCGGATTAATAAGTCCGTGACTTTTCCAACTTCCCTCTTAGTTATATGAAATTTAACACTGTTCCCATCAAGTACCACCTGTTAATAGACTACTGTCAAATTTTGAGCAAGCGTCGTCATTTACTTTGCGTTTAACAGCTGTTCAAAGCCCAACCTCTTGTATTTTTCTAAAAATGGAAAAAAGTGAATCTCGAGTGCTCATTAACCAGAATTTTTTGCGAAAAAAAAACAGTCAATCAAAACAAGGAAAAGCTCGATGAATACTACGGGGACTCTGCACCATCGATTTCAATGTTAAAAAAATGGTTCACTGAGTTTCGTTGTGGTCGCACAACGTTCTGGACGGCCAATTGAAGTTAGTATACCCGAAAATGTCGAAAATCTACGATATGGTGTTGGCCGATCGAAGAGTAAAAGTGCGTGAGATGGTTGATGCCATAGTCATTTCATATGACAGTGTGGTTTCGATTTTAAATGATCAGCTGGGTTTAAGAAAGTTTTCTGCAAGATGGGTGCCGTGTTTGCTCTCAATTGACCATAAACGTAAACGTGTGCAATTTCAATGACAAAACTCTATGAATTGGGCTACGAATTGGTACCTCATCCACCATATTCTCCGGATTTAGCCCCTAGTGACTACTTCCTATTTCCAAACCTAAAGAAATGGCTCGGTGGAAAGAGATTTAGCTTCAACGATGAAATTATTGACCAAACAAATGCTATTTTTTGGAAGGGATACAAAAACTAGAGAAACATTTTACTAAGTGTATTGAGTTAAAAAGAGATTATGTTGAAAAATAAATTTTTGTTTTGGAAAAAAAACTGTGTTTCCGCCCTCGTATTTCAAAAAGTTTTAAATTATATTGGCTTTAATTTGTTTTTATTTCACTTTCTAGGCTTAGGTATTATTTCTTGAGTTATTGAGAAAAATTTTATCTTTATTATTGACCAAACAAATGCCTATTTTAAGGACCTCGAAAAATCCTATTTTTTGGAAGGGATACAAAAACTAGAGAAACGTTGGACTAAGTGTATTGAGTTAAAAGGAGATTATGTTGAAAAATAAATTTTTCAAAAAGTTACGGAGTTATTGATTCGCCCTCGTACTTTATATAGAAATAAGACACGTAATGACAAACTTCACTTTTTGTGAAAGGTATAAAAAAAAGAAGCCTATTATTTACGTTATAATAGAAATTCTAACATTTAATTAATTATTAATTGTGGATTAATTACGAGTATTGGTTAATCATTTCATAGGCCGTACTGCTTTTTTACCTTTTGCTGATATTATTCGTAAAATAAATTTTATATTTTATTTAATTTTTCTGTACTTCAATACTTTTTTGTTTGTTTGTTTGTTTTTTAATTTGTAAGCGAAATATTTAATACGTGAAAATCGTACCCAATTGTTTTAAGATAACAATTATGCTATTGTTGTTGCCAATAAAAATATTTTATGCATATTTTATTCTTTATTTAGAATAACAAGGAAGAATCTTTACTTTACATACATACATACATACATACGAGTACGTACAAATTGTCATATCAATAACAATAGATTATTGTCAATCAACATGCCAGTATGAATACAAAATATCCACTCGACTGCAAAACTATCTGACGGACTATGATTTTAGTGCAAAAAAATAAAAGTCATTAGACTCATTTTATGACCATTTGAGGGAAGGCGTAACAAATTCAACCTAAAATAATTTTAAATATTTTTTTAAATAATTTTTTTTTGTTGGCAAATAAGCCAACGAATACGTTTAGTCCAGTGTTTTTTCCAGTTTTTTTATTCTGTTTAGTCTAAAAATTTCTACACACATTCCGCCCTGTGGCCAAGACCGGGAGAAACCGGGAAACAGCTAGTTCTATATAATTCTACAATTCTATCATATCTTAATATATAAAATTCGACTGTACGTGTGTTTGACATTGGGAATTTAAGGGAATTTCTGTGCATGTCTTTGGGTTATCTACTACCTGTTTTTATCCGGTCTTGCACGGTTGTTTACTCTATGAGTACGATTTCTTCGAGTATTTAGAAAGATCGAATGTACAAAAATTATATATTTTTATCAAAACCCAACTTATATTTTAATGACAAGAAAATATGCCACGCCCATTACCACGCCCACTTTTTAAATTTATCTCAAAACGCAGAACGATTAAATCAATTTTAGTTTTATTATTTTCTTTTTAATTATTTTTCAATATAAATAAAATTTGTAGGCAAAACAACGTTTGCCGGATCAGCTAGTTGTAAAAAAGTTATTATTTTATTTACTGAAATGTTAAATAATCTAGTATTTCTTTTAATGTAAACTTTCTGTTTGTAATTAATTTTTATTGCCTAAAGTTCACTTGTTTTATTACTTTACACTCTATGACCTTTAAAGTTAATATAATTAAAGAAAAAATAAAAAAAAAATGCAAAAGGGAAAAAGATAAAACAAGTAGATAGATACTATATATGTACTCGTACATGAAAATAAAAATAAAAACATACATACATATAGACTTAATAATAAAGCTTTTAATTCAGGCACATAATGCTCAGTCTTTTTAATGTATAATTTTTATATAATTAAAATAATTTATTCTAGCCGTATAATTTGTGTGTTAAGTCTGAAATAAGCGATCATTTAAATTCATATTAAGTGTCAATGAAGTGACTGTACGTCAGTTAGTCGTTTAGGGAAATGAAAATAAGAAAAAACTCTACTCCACCTAGTAGGGAAAGATAGCAAAGAAAAAAAACATAGAGTTTCAAATAGGGTTTTTTAGTGCTTAAAGCAAACGGTCTTGCAAATGCAGAATTATATAAAATTACCTAGAGCGGGCAAATAATTTTTAATTTAAGTGTTTCTGTTTTCACAAAATCATTTTCTTAATGCAATAAAATTAAAATATACTGTTTTTGGAAATTTTTTTTTAATTTTCTTTTCAAGTAATATTCCATTGATAAAAATTTTTTCATTGAAAACAAAAAAAAATTTTTTTTTTGCTTTAAATTGTTTCTATATTTAGATCAATAAAAACTTATTTGATTTAGAAAATTAACATTAATTTGCATTTAAATATTGATTTTTATTATTGTTGTGCAAATAAAAAATTTTCACACCTACGTATTATAGTTAGACGCCATTAACACTGTTTTACAAATTAGCGAGTAAAAAGCTGAAAGTGATTTTTGTACAGAAATCTTTAGTAAAGTAATTGGGGTTTTCTTTTTTTTGTTAGTGGTAGAAAAGTATATTAAAATTAAGGGGAGTGTAGGGGCCTAATATGCTAATCAGCTGTTGACTTTTATAGGGGGGCAAGCAAATAAAACAAATATTTACAAACTTTAAGGTTGAATTCCCTTACTTGTTGCCAATATAATTTTTGTTCTCCCAAAAAAAAATTTTTTTTTCAAATGGGAGAAGACTCAAACTCTGAATGTATAAAAATTTTGTTCGGAACGAGTGCCACGAAAAGCTTTTTGTGTGTGTATGTCGTAAACTAGCAAACATTTCTATAACCTGCTAATTCTGAGGCTAAATTTTAATTTAACAATTTAGCATTTTATTTTTTATTATTACTTTGCCAAAAAAAATTAATTTTAATAACAAAAAATAAAAAATAAAATGCAAACAAAATATTTGGTTAAGTAATTTGCTGGATATTAATTTTTATTTCAAGTGATAGAAAAAGTTTCCACTCTCATATTCACCAAAAAAAAATTTAATTTTTTTATATATATTTTTACCAGCTAAAAATATCATAAATTTTTATCTACTGCTTTTAAGCGAGATATTTTTTGTGTAAATTTTTTAAAGCTTTTAGCGAATCAATATACCGCACACCAGGAGAAAAAATGACACCTTCCATTGTCAAATTAACCACGAATGGTGTCAATAGTGTATCAACCACGTTTGTGATCATTTTAACAACGCATTATTTATAACATAGCGCTGATGAATTGACAAGGTTAGGTTAGGTTAGGTTAAACAGGTCGCCCGAAAAATAAGAAAACAAGAGTTGGGCTCACTTGGGTCCTCTGAAGTGGTCCCTTTGTGATACCTGTATAGAGGAAAATAAAGAAAAGGAAGGATAGTAACAGAAGAGTGAAGGGGAGGAAAGAAGATAGAGAAAGAAAGTGAGTTAGTCCGTCACAAAAACCAACCGCTGCTTCTAATAAAGTCATATAGCATGCCGACACTTGCATTCGACAGCGCAGTGAGACCCTGCAGACGTCGCTCACCGAAGTGGATCATGCGCCGCTCTTTCAGGGCCGGACACTGGCAGAGAAGGTGTTCCACAGTTTCCTCCTCCTCCTCGTCCTGACAACTTCTACAGTAGTCATTATAACGCAAACCCATTCTCCTAGCATGGTTGCCAAAATTGCAGTGTCCCGTTACTACAGCCACCACATTTTTCAATCGGGCTCTTTTGAGCCCCAATAAATCCCTACTGAATTGACAAAGAATGGTGACAAATTGACATCATACTGGTGTCGAAATGATACCATGCGGTTGTTGAAACTACAACATGCGTTGTCAATTTGATTACGTTTGTTAATAAGTTGGAAATTTGACAACAATCCCACAATATACGTTAACAAATTGACAACAAGCGTTGTTAAAGAAGTAAAATCGTAGCTTTTTTTTCAACTCTGGGTGATTTGTTAAAAAAATTTAAAACACGGGATGGTGCCAAATTGACCACATACGTTGTTGATAATGGAACGCGATTTTTAGCTAAGTGTCTAATCTTGCGTATATGAAACTACATTTGTCATAAGACCACCGTAAATTTTTGCAATGCTCCTAATGACTGAAAACTTGTTTATTTCGATTGTTTTTTATTTATCTTAAAATTTAATTAAAAGAAGCGAAACATTTTTACTGTCTCAAGTAGCAAATAAATATTACAAAATGTAATTAATTAATGATTGACATAAGCTGCCTACAAAAATTAATATAAAATATTTTTTGTCACTGACTACGTTTTTCTTTTATTTAACCAGTCTAAACCTTTAAACATGGAGCAAATTTCCTTTACAAATAAAGGAAATGAAATTGTTGGTGTTGGATATCGGCGGCAGTAATCAGTGTTTGATGCAACGCAACATTACAAATTCCACATAAAATTTAATTAAACATTTTACCATACATTTAGACTTTTTGGACTCCGGATCAAATTTTTGTCTCAACAGTTTTTTTTTAGTAGTTTGATGTTTCTCTTTGAAAGAAAAAGAGACTAATCGGTTTGTTAGGAATGCGGATATTTCCTACCATACGTAAACGGAACATGTCTCCTTTGCTAATAAGTGCTTTTATGTTAAAATGAAAAAGTGCACTCTTACTGGGATACACTTTTAGAAATTAAGGTTATTTTATACACGCAAAGAAAAAATATGGTTGAGGCAACCATATCCTGGTGGAAGCATATTTTTAAATCGGAGATATTAAAAATACCTTTCAATTGCAGATGTTGCGGTTCAACCCAGGGTCAGGGCTAAGATTTTTTTTATTATTTTTTGTAATATTATACATAAATACTTTTAAAAAATTTTTAATATGAATTATTAAATTTTTTTTTATTTTTTTTTTTTAATACAGACATTTTTTATATAAATATTAAAAAAAAGTTTTATATGTGCATTTAAAAAAAATGTTAATATAATTTTTTTGTATAAATAAAATTTGTTTTATTACATTGACTTTTTCATTTCTATTAATTTATATTTATTTATTACATAATACATCGGCTTTAAATTTATTTTTTTAAATTTTAGTTGACTCTACCAGGGCTCGAACTTGCGAACACTTAGTTAAGAAGCATTAACTCGCCACTTAAGCACTTCAGCCACAAAGCTCAGTTGAGTTTGAACGATTAAATTTTTGTTTTATACTCACTTTATTTATATGGTTACGGAAAAGACAAAATAGAAAATAATTTTCTTTCAACCATATTTTCCTCATTATTATGTTTACTATAAACATATTTATGGTTTCAATTAAAATTTTATAAAAAATAATATGATAATGATATGGTTGATCTAAGACGGTAAACATATGAAGGTTAAAAATAACTAGAAACATGTTTATCGTGATCGTAATAATGTTTAGATGCTTCAAATTAATAATGAAATTTTTGTAAAAAAAAAACTATGTTTGCGGTGACCATATTCAACCATCTTTTTTCTTTGCGTGTGGTAGTGCTCATAAAACTTGGCTCTAAATGAGTTATTTTTGTTAGCTGACAGGGTTATTCTTAAAAATTACAAAACCATATCACTCATACAATTATTATTTTTTCAAAACGTCAAAAATAAATTAGAAAATATGTGAACAGCTAATTTCCGAATATTTTCATTACGAATAATTTCGTAATTCCACTCGTTTTAATTTCACGCGGAGGACGGAACAGCGACTTATATAAATTTATAGTTTAGCCCCCTTATCCAAAAAATTTAACGCAGACTTTAATGTTAAAATTATCCAAATTTTTCATTTATTTTTTTTATAAATTTTACTTTAAAGTGTACCTGAATTTTTTTTTTTTTTTTTTTTTGTAGATAAGAGCATAAGGATTTGTCGTCATAAAGCACCTTAACATCGTAAATTAATTTAAAAAAAAAAATTAATTTTAATTTAAAATAAATTTCTTGCAATTCAACAAGACTATTTTTGATTAAAATATTTTACAACGACACGAATTTCATCCGTTTTTAATCATCACATGCATTTAATGAATAGATAAAAAATACCTACAACTAGTGCATTGATGATTGAATTTGATGATAACAATGAAATTCGTTTTATAACACATAATAAGTATGGGTAATTCCACAGAAAAACCTACTTCCGTTTTAATGTTTTAGTGTAAAACCAGCCAGTCAAAGAAACTTAATAAATTTTTCTTTGTTATTAAAAAAAAGAGTAAACAACTGCTATTGATGAGTTGGCATTTTTGTATGTTTTACTCAACACAGAGTTGTAATCATTAATATGTAACACAAACAGGTTGTATTTGATATCAAAATTACAACTAAAATAGAGTTGAGTTGTGAACCATAATAGCGTCATAAAAGAAATTGAGTTTTCTATTGAATTGCCCATATGCAGAGCGCGATTTTGAAGTGGGTGTTTCTAATTTTCTAACATAACCTTAAACTTATATTTTCTAAACATTTTTATTTTTCATTGATGTTGTAATTTTCGTGTAATTTGAATTGTCGTGATGCAAATTAAATTTATTGTTTTATTTATGGCTTTTGGATAGCAAAAAAATAAATAGGCTGGAGTTTTATTTGTAGTTCCATGTCTGTATGTTGATTAAGTTTTATAGCATTTTGACCCCATAAATAAATGAAATAATAAAATGGGAAATGTATGTCAAATTATTTAAATAATTATAAAAAATATTTAAAAAATATTGTTTTAACTTAACACTACGCTAAGACTTCCATTTATGAATTAATAAATAAACTTTCGTTAATTCATGAGAAACAAATGCACGAGCGTGAGCTTTAATTTTTAATTTTCTATGTCAGAAAGTATTCTTTGAACACGATTTTCTATAAATTCTATAACCGAATGCAGCACATACGAGTATGTTGTATTATATTTCTTAAGCTGCATCCTTTGCTGAATAATATCACGAACATGTAATAGAGTTGACGCTGAAAAATAATTATAAAACCCAAAGAGCACTCAGGGCCAGGCTAAAATCGAAATACATAGGTCAAAATATATACTTGTAATAATAAAATATCAAAGAATTTCAAAAGTGTTATCGCATGTTTCTTTTTTTTTTTTTTTAATTTACCATCAAAGTTGGGTTATGCATAAACAATTTTGTTTTACTAAAGAATTGTCTTTTGTGGTAACGGTATGTCGCATACAATAATGACATTTAAACAAAAGTCTTGGTGCATTTAAACGTTCATATCTCTCTTAATATTCTACTCAAAATATGTCAGCCGGTTCCAAAATTTATTTGAATTTCAACAAGAACGCAAGATTTTAATTTTAAATAAATGACTGATGCAGCAATTGAATTGTTTCTCTGGCTGTATGACATGTGGCGCCGTTTTGTTGAAGCCACAAGCCCTCCACATTCATTTCTTTAATTCTAGGCAAGAAAAAACTGGTTATCATTTCACGATACCGAACACCATTGATTGTTTGCGCTTGACCTGCCTCATTTTCATAAAAAAAGGTCCAATGATTCCTCCAGCCCAAAAACCACACCACACAGTGACACGTTGAGGATGCATTTGCTTCTCGTGAATCACTCGAGGATTTTCCTCACCCCAAATGCGACAATTCTGCCTACTGAAGATGATTTTATCGGCAAAATCAGCATTTTCATGTTGTCTCTCCAATACCCAGTTAACGAACTCCCTTCGCTGTCCATGGTCATTTTTTACTAACCTCGTGCCTTCTACTAGCAAACAATAACAATTGTTCAAATGTCAAACAATGACACTTCGAATGGCGCCAAATTTAAGTCTTGCATTCTTGTTCGGACACCCTTTATAACAAACCTAAAAATGTAGAATTTTCTACTAAATTACTTTGGTGCAAAGAAACCTTAACTAAAAAACTATTTAATATATTTTAATAGAAGTGTTTTCTATAGGAAAATTAAAAAAAAATTTCATGACAGTGTGGGGACTGCCACACGCGTAAAACAATCGATTTATTTTAGCATGACATGAAAGACGACTCTCTTTCTGAGACAATCTATGCTTTAAGAGTTGCATGAATAGTGAAAAATAAAAAAAATTCCCTAAATCAATGAAATTTGTCATTGTACATGTTAATGAAAAATTTCATTCAAACCATGAAAAATTATCAACGAACATATTTCATTAATTAAAATGAATGATTTTTCTCTGAGTGAATTAATGAGATCAGGGACAAAAATCTGTTCTGGCATCCATCCTTATTTGTATGAGCAATAAAATAGCTTAAAGGTCACAAAAGAAAATTTTTAATTATTAAAAAAAAAAAAAAACTCTTAAAAAGATACACAATAAGAATGAGCAATAAATTTAATTTAATTTAAAATTTTTGCAAAAATATTTTCTACTAAACATGTTACTGAAATAAATTTCAATTTCAAATAAAGAAACTCAAAATAAATTCTTACTGTAAGATTTTTGTATTCGAAGGTGTATTATTTACATACAAGTCGCAATTCACTTATTTCGAATTGAATTTGTGTAAAATTTTGAATTTCGAAATCAATAATAAAATGGGAAGCACAAAATATTTCTCCAAGCAAAATATAAGGCTGATTCATTCCTAAAAATTTTTTTTTTTTTTTGCCCGAATAAAATTTTTTGTCCGAACAAAAAACTTTTGTCCAAACAAAATTTTTTTTAATTGTGTTTTTAGGTTAGAAAGAGAGACAATTTCGTGCAAACAGAAATTTTGTTCAGTATAAGTGGCTGAGTTTAATTTTTACATTTGTTACAAAAGATATTGTGGACACAAATTTAAAATGGATTGTTTGCGCAAAACCCCAATTTAAGAAATTTGGGTTTGGTGACTCTTCCGGTAGTTTGATGACTACTCTCGGCGGTGGCAGTTTAATGACGAAATACCTCCGTTTTTTTAATATTATTCTTCGTTTGTCTGTATTCGTGCTCGTCAGCAAAGAGTGTTACCGTGGGGTATTTTAGTGTAGTCGTGTCGGTATTTTTTTGATTGATATTAGTAAGTTTTATTTGACTTTTTTCCTTTTGATTAAAATGGCTATTTTGTTAAGCTTGAGGTCTTATTTTTCAAAATAGTCATTTTAATTTTTTAATTGATATTTAATATTATAAATATTTTTTTCAACCTTTATTTGTTAACTATTTCAATTTCAAAAATTATAAATTTTTTGTGTTTAATTTTTCTACTTTCCAAAACAAATGCAAATAAGTTTCTAAGACTTTTTCTCAAAAAATTAAAATTAGTGGCGACTCAGTTCAAGTTTGTGCGCACAATATATAAAATTCAAGCTGAGGGTTTTTCAAAAAAAAAAAAAAATCATTTGCCTCTTTCTCAAAGAGCAACTTCATTGTTCGGACAAAAAATTTTCTACGGAACAAGTGGGCAAACTCAAACCAAATAAGGTAAATGCTTGGTTTTATACTTTTTTTTAGACAAAAAAATTGTTTTTGTTCCGTAACAAAATTTTATTTGCAACAGTTTGGTGAATTTGGGCTTAAGAGGCCGCATAAAAACTCTTAGTAAAAATAATTCTCTGCCAACCAAAATTTTGTTGAAAACAAGTGGATGTGAATTGGAAGAAAAATGCTGCAACTGTGACTTGTATTACACCACTAGTAATACACGTTTTATTTTAACCCTTTTCCCTTCTAACCTTTGAGTGAATAACACGTTTAATAAATGCATTAATTATATTGAATCGAGTTTGGTTAAAAAGGTAATCACGCGAAATTCCATTTCGTTAATCTTTATTAGAACAAAAAGTTAAATTATTTTCATGTAAATTCTTTGTTTTATTTTGATTTGAATTACAAAGTTCCTGTTAAAAAAAACCCCCTGCAAAATAGATATTTGAAATTATTTAAAAATTGCACTCTGCTACATCAGGTGCCAGAGAAAAAAAAATGTATCAATTGCAGCAATAACCTGCCTTTTAAAGTACAAAAAAAAATTGATGGAATTTAAAAAGAAATCTAGAACATAAGCGCCATAAAAATGCTATTAAACATTTTTCTTCTTTATTCGTTTTTATTTATAAATTAAATTGAAAATTTCAATGCTAGTTAGTACGTACGTATGGCAAATGGTTTGAGCAAATCTAAAAAATCCAAACCAATGAATTTGGAAATCTAGTAAAAACAACAACTGGCTACCTTTGGAAAAACCAAACGCTTGTTTAAATTGCAATCTTTGCACGCAGACAAACAGACCTGCAGCAGTTAGATTTAAGCAGTCTTACGTACAATTTACTTAATGGCCACCATGCAACAACCGACCAAGGTTTTTCTTCTTTTTGTTTTTGCCCCCAAACAGTTTTTTTTTTACTGTAGGAAAATACCAAATCCAAACTGCTGGTGTATTTTTGCAAAAGGTATTGAATTGTTTATAGTCTATTAATTTGAATCAATTGAAAGGTGTTTTTGTTTACTTACTTTTTTTTTAGAAGGGGACACACAACAAAAGCGATAACAATAACAAAAACTATTGCACAAAGTTTAAAAGTCATATTATTTTGCAGAATTACGTGAGAAAATGTTTTCTGTTCTTAAAAAACAATTTAAAAAATTTTAATTGAGCTTTAAGCAAATTAGAGAAAAAAGAATTTTGTGATTTTAATTTTTATCTCGATAATTAAAAATTTCATTGGCAATTTAATTATTATTTACTAATTAATAAATTTACAAGTATTTATATCAGGCATTTGCAGGCATTTTTATAAAATTTATGACATTTCAAAGCATTTGTGGGTTTAAAATCACAATTATAAAAAAATAAAACAAATTTTTTATATTTCATAACACAAAATATGATTTTCAGAACACGACAGTATTTCTGAATTTTTTTTTTTACTCTAAGGGCCAATATTACAAGTTACCGATAGTTAAAGTTAAGATTTTCTAAGTCAAGATTAACAAACTTTTGGTTGGAAATTAAATTAAAAAAAAATTAATGTGTATTTAACTATTCAGCCAAATTTGGTTAGAAAGTTTTAGTCAAAACCAGCTATTTGTCTTACAAAATCCTGTCTTTAACTATCCAGCTCAAACAGTAAAGAACAGGACGAAAGAATAACTAGTTTAAAATAAATTTGAAAATTTCAAAAGAACTTTCTCGATATGAAAGGTGCTGCTTTGCTTTGCAGTATATTTGCCAGACATGAATTCTTGCCCATAATGCGGGTTTTACTCTATAATACTAAGAAAAAATTTAAATAAAATGAAAAAGTAGAATAGTGTGAAAACAATACCTGACAGTCAGTCGCATGGCTCTCACCATTTTTAGAAAATTTTCTAAACGTTTATACTTTCCATCGTATCAGAGCTGAATTTTTGCATACGAACAAACGAATACCAAAAACAGCTGACAAAATCCAATGAAACTTTTAATCCACATGCAAGTGCAAGTTCGAAAAATTCAATAGACTCACACTTTTTCACTAACACTTGCAACTGAACTGGCAACGAAATTCTCTTGCAAGTAAATTGACAAATGAGAAACAGTGTTAACGAGTATGAGTTTTAAATTAATTAATTAATTTAATTTCCGTTAGTAAAAGAACACAATGATACAGCAACACATTTAAAAGTTAAATTTAATTATCAATTTCATATATTTGACTTACAAAAATACTAACAACAAAATTTTTAGTTGGTGTTCACAGTGTTGACAACGCGGCAACACATCGTTCATACATTTTTATTCTTTATATCAATGGCGCAGTCATTTTATCATTAAAAGTGAAGCCGTTGCCGATATTTTAAAAATGAACTTGCACTATTGTGTGTAGACAATCCTACAATTTGCAAGACTTTCGACTATTTTTTCGGCTTTTTCCTAGTTAATGCGTATAGCCAACTTGCAAGCAATTACTTGCATGTGGAAACGGGAGGTTGAAGTGTAAAAACTCCGTACGTCGTATCAAATACCATATGATTTTGTTGTTTCAAAATCTAATGAAAATCTTAAAACTTTTATTATAGTGTAAAGGCCGCATAAGTAATTTTTTTCCTGCATGCTCGGTACTCAAAGATGACAGATACTTCAATTTTTTAATTGGTAGCCGAACATACACACACATTTCTGCATAAGAGTACTATGCCAATTATGAATATTCTCAAGGATTTTTTCACTGGGAAAATTTTGGTTTTTGGCAGAAAATTCCCTAAATCAAGGAGAAATTTTGGAAAAGGAAAAAAACTCCCGGAGAATTTGTGTACATGTAAGTACATTCCTGAGCACTTGTGCTATTACTCCCAGAAATGTAGTATAATAGATACATACACAAACATAAATATGGACGCATTGACGAATACAATTTCACTTTTATACGATGTGTCTATGACAAAACTAAATAAATATTTGATGAATAAAAAATTCATACTGTAATTACACATTCTAAATATTTTTCCATAATTGTCTTTACGAGCGTGAAACTAATAACTTTAAGCAGCTACAGCTGTATGTATGTATCTAAAGGGTGTTTTTTATAGACGTATAGAACTTTAAATTGCAATAAAACAACGATGGATTATTCGATTGACATGAATTTTATTTATCCGAAAGATAATCTTGTGGCATTACATTTTAAATATGATTTCTGGCATATGACCGCCACGGCTGGCTCGAATGTAGTCCAATCTGGACGTCCAATTTTCGATGACTTTTTCCAACATTTGTGGCCGTATATCGGCAATAACACGGCGAATGTTGTCTTCCAAATGGTCAAGCGTTTGTGGCTTATCCGCATAGACCAATGACTTTACAGAGCTCCACAGAAAGTAGTCTAGAGGTGTTAAGTCACAAGATCTTGGAGGCCAATTCACAGGTCCAAAACGTGAAATTAGGCGGTCACCAAACGTGTCACACAGCTCGAGCTGTGTGACATGTTGCGCCGTCTTGTTGGAACCACAGCTCCTGGACATCATGGTTGTTCAATTCAGGAATGAAAAAGTTAGTAATCATGGCTCTATACCGATCACCATTGACTGTAACGTTCTGGCCATCATCGTTTTTGAAGAAGTACGGACCAATGATTCCACCAGCCCATAAAGCACACCAAACAGTCAGTTTTTCTGGATGTAACGGTGTTTCGACATACACTTGAGGATTAGATTCACTCCAAATGCGGCAGTTTTGTATGTTGACGTAGCCATTCAACCAGAAGTGCGCTTCATCGCTAAACACAATTCGCTTTTGAAAATCGGGAACAACGGCAATCTCGTTTTGGGCCCATTCAACGAATCTACGCCTTACTTGATGATCGTTTGGCTATTCATGATGATTTACAGACAGGGACTACTTCATTTAAACACAAGCATGTATAAACAATCGCATAAAAAAACATTATTTTGGTGATCGTGCGTAGTTGTAAGGGCCTACAACTGTACGATGTAATGCGAAAGCATCGCATTTATTTTCTCTGTATACATTTAGCTTATTTTAGTACTAGTACTAACATAAGTGCCTGTGTCGGTCGAATAGCCCCAATATCTGCAGGGTACTTGCAGACATAAATTTCTATACGAATTT
Source organism: Thelaira solivaga (assembly GCA_947397855.1). Classification (NCBI taxonomy): domain Eukaryota; kingdom Metazoa; phylum Arthropoda; class Insecta; order Diptera; family Tachinidae; genus Thelaira; species Thelaira solivaga. Next base: position 79,621,704 of record OX377610.1, read on the forward strand.
ATTTCTTTACTTTTTTTTTTTTTTGCTTAAATTTATTAACAATCCAAAACAAGTTACATACATTGTTGGTTTTATTATATTTTTCGCATATTTTTGTTTAAATATGGAGAAGTATTTTCATTTAATTCTTTTTTTTTTTCTTTGCTGTAACTTTTGTTTTTGGTTTGCAATTGTTGAGAAGGTTGATGCTCGTGCTTAGAATATTAATTTGATTAATGAGCTGAAAACAAAGTTTGACACATTTGAAATTATAGACACACAAGACAAAGAAAGAAGAAAAAAATTATGAAAACATCTTACAACTACGTACGATCAATAATATAATGTTTTTATGAAAACTCTCATGTTAGCAAGATTTAAGGGCCATAAAAACAATTTAAGGAGGGGTTTTTAACCCTACTTTCCATTATTTTAATCTTTTGTTTTTAACTACATAAGGTATTTGGCAATAATTAGGTGCTAGAGGATTTTTTACCCCAAACTAATTTAATTTCTCTTAAAGGGTATTATAGTACTGTTTCTTGAGTTAAACAGGCTCTTGTCGATTATAAATTACTAGATGTTAATGCCCGGTCTCGCCTGACCTGGTCCTTTATTACATAAGTCGGTATACTTAGAGAGTACAGAGAGTGTATGTACCAATTTTTAGAGAAATATGTTTACAAATAGAATTTAAATAGTCTATGCTAGCATTATTAGCTGAGGCGCCAACTAAAGTGATCCATAAAATATTTCAAAGCAGAATTTCAGGCTTAAATTAATTGCCTGTCAAGCTTAATGCGAACGCAAGTTTCTTTAATATAAATAAATAAATATAAATACATAAATAATAAAATAATATACGAAAATTTGTTTTTGGTTTTAATACATTTATACCAAAGAGGCTTTCGTTATCATCTATATGAACAGTGGTGAGTGAAAATCGTTTAAAAGTGGGCGTACAAAAAGGCGTGGCTGGCCCAAAAGTGTATGGTGAACTTGCTTAGAGTAAAAAAATTTAAATTTGAGAGAAATTCGTTGGAAAAATAAAATTTGCATAGCAAACAAACAAACAAACAGAGAATTAATTTTATTTATAAAAGTAGATGTATTAGGTAGCCCCATGAATTCAAAAACTCCGTATCTTTGTAATCATTATTAAAAATAAACAAAAAGAAACAAACTTTGACAGCTGACATTTAAAAAAAAAAAGGAAAATAAAATATATTTGGCTGTACGATTGCGGTTACCTGTGGCTGCTCGTATTTTTTTTTTTTTTTTTTTTTTGTGATTCTGTTCATACGAATCATTATTAGGAGTACGTAACTGCTGTGGTGCCTGAAGGTGCCTCAAAAATATTCTATTTGTGAACATTGTACTCGTATGTAAGTCAAAAATTTGTCTTAAGCAGAGAGGCGACCATTTATTGATTTAAAAAAAAAAAAAATTATGTAAAACAAATAAAATATTTTTATTTACAGGCTTCATTTGATGGCATTTAGTGCACGTTTTCTGTACTCAATTGCTTAGAATTAATATTCAGTTGCCATAGAAGTTCATTGTAGAAAAATAAAAATGTTTTAAATTTTATGTTGTTTTACTTTACGAATTAAAACATAAACTCGTTTTTTTCTATGCGAGTAAAATGAAAATCGTGATGGTGTTTCAACAAAAATAAAAAAAAAATACATAATGCACACACGCTTACATACTTGTATGATTTAGTAAATTGATTGGCTATTTATTTATAATATTTTTAATCATTGTATGAAGTGATATGTATGTTTGTATGCATGTTAATTCAGTTGGACTGAATTAAAATTTCAAATTAAACTAGAATTTGTTTTTTTTTTAAATGCAAATGTGTGAGTCCACATGAATAAAAAACACGACCAGGTGACATTAATTTTTATTAGAATTTTTTAATGGGTTTTACAAGTTGTCGTTATAATGCTCGAAAAACTAAAAAAAATATGCTTACAGGCATACATACAGGTACTTGAAAAACGCACATCATTGCAAACATGTATAGTATTTTATACTTGAAAGCGGTTGTAAGCCATTTCAAGTATGCTTGTGCAGCCTTTTAGTTTTTACACACTCCTTGTAACATTTACTTAATACATTTTATACAGAAATGACGTTAGATTAAGCAAATGAATTATATAAAAAATGCAATTTATCAAAATAATTTTGGTTATTTTTAATTTAAACTTAAACGACTACAAAAAAAAAATTGTTATAAATCAGTAACCACTGATTACATCTCTATTAAAGGGCTGCACAAGCATACTTGAAAGCCACACATCACTACAAACATGTGTAATATTTTATAATAAAAATTGCTTGTAAGTGATTTCAAGTAAGCTTGTGCAGCCCTTTAATCTTTATATCTGACGCGCAAAATAGAAAGGGACCTAAGGGTAAAAACCGGTTTTGTTCAGGAGAGCCATTTTAAAGATTTAAATACGTGTACCTTTGATGTACTTCACTTTCATAAAACGCACATATCTCTGGGAGAGAACACTTTTGGGGCATGGGATCGGTCTCATTCGATGCTCAGATGTTGTCCACATCAAAAAAAAAAGTGAAAATTGATTTTTTTTACCCTTATTTCCCTTTCTCTATGCGCTGTCACATATATAAAATTCAACTGTACTCCTCCTAAACGGCTGGACCGATTTAATGGACTTTCTGTGTATGCCTTTGGCTTACGTCTTGGAAGGTTTAGCGTCACAAATCCACCCGTCAGCTGGTGCTGCAGTCGGTATCTGGCTTATTTATCTACTACCTGTTTTTACCCGGTCTTGTTCGGTCCTTTACTTTATGAGTACGATTTTTCAGAGTAAGAAGATCGAATGCACAAAATTTCATATTTTGATCAAAATCCAGCTTATATTTTAATGAAAATAAAAATTTGACACGCCCATTACTACGCCTACTTTTTACATTTTTCTCAAATTGGAGAACGGCTGGACCGAATTGGCTGCATAGCCCATTTAATTTTTTTAACTTGTATTTTTCTTCTCTTTTTAATTATTTTTCAATATCAATAAAACTTGAACGCACAACAACAATGTTTGCCACGTCAGCTAGTACACATATATAAAATTTCATATAAAAACTGCTTGTAAGTCATAAGCTGTAAAAGCATAGCTTGCTTTTGCAGATCTCTAGTGTATGTACACACTTATGTATACATGTAATATCATACTAAGGGCCATTATTACAACTAAGCAATAACTAACGGCAGGATGTTATCGGACAAATAAATGGTTTTTCGTTATTACAAGTAGACTTTAACAAGAAGTGCTTGATAATCTACTCATAACAACCGCCATAGCTTTCACACTTTTCTCTTAAATTACACGCAAATAACACAATAAAATAACAAATATTAAAGTAAAATTTTAAAAAGTATTTAAATTCTTAATTATTATTCACGATTTAGTGGCTAAAAATTGTTATGGGATTATTGAATTGTCGAAAATGAACTAAAGCGTGAATAATAAAATTACTAATTAACGTTAAATTTACAGTTCAATTGATATATGGTATACTTGGAATTATTCTTAATTATTTTAAAATTAATTAACAAAAAAAAAAAAAAAAAGTATGCCGCAATCGATATTTGCAACAGTGGTTTCATATTAAAAATATTAAAATATTATTTATCTTATTGGGAAGTTGTAACAAAGGAAATAAGTTAAAGGTTACTTTAGTGTTCATTATAACTACAGTTTTCTATAAACATTTGAGGCCTCATTGGCAACTTGTAATACAGGCCTTAATACTCTTTCTTTTGCAAGCTTTTTAACTTAATAAAGCTACACTGAAAAAGTCTTAGAGCCATTATTAAAACTTACTTGTAAGGTCTCCAATAGCTATAATTAACTTTAGTTAAAGTAACTGATAAAGTGATAAATAACTTTTTTCCATTATTACAAAATCTCAATAAGATAAATATTATAAAATTTTTAATGTGGCACCACTGCTGTAAATATGGATTACTTTTCGTTGCTATAAATACATAGTGGCAACGGCATGCCTTTTTTTGACGATTATTTTTTAAATAACTAAGAAATTCTTTACTTTTAAAATTTTATTTCAATATTTGATGCTTTATTGTGTAATTGTATTGTTTAATTTTTGTGTATTAATAAAAAAAATTATTCAATGTCTATGGATGCTGAGGTTGCCATATCTAAAATCGAAAATATGGCAACTTTAAATGCTTCAAGTTCACGTTAAAAGTTAGTAGCAACACAAACCTATCTTTAGCTTATCATACACTTTTTACTTAAAGTATGTTTGTAATAACCAAAAAGGTTTTATCTGTTCGATAACATCGTACTTTTAGTTATCGTTAGCCATACGGGCCATTATTACAAATTACCGATAGTTAAAGTTAAAATTTTTTAAATCAATTATGAAACTTTTGGTTAGGCATTAAATTCAAAATATCGATAAGTTAAATATGTGATAGTGTGTCCTTAAGTATCAGCCAAAATTTGGTGATAAAGTCTTAGCCAAAAAATGCATACGAGTATTTGCCCCACGAATCCTAAATTTAACTATCGAAAGTTGTAATAACGCGCCTTAAAGTTATTTTGCCAGAAACTTATAAAAAAACTAAATTCGCTTACCTTTATTCGTTACAATTGTGTGGAATATTTATTAAGATTTTAAAATACACAACTGAAAAAAAAAGAAAGAAAATAAATTAATTTTGCGAAAAATTGCATTATTCTTCTATATAAATAAATCGCCAAAAAACCCAAAACTCGACAACGGCCTGAGGAATTTGGCTAATTTTAGTTTTCATAAGAAAGTTTTTTATGGAGAGAAAAAACGCAAAATGGCCAGGAAAATATACACACAAAGCCAAAATATGGTTGAGTCAACCATAATCTAGGGAAAACATATTATGGTTAGATTTATTATTCCATCTCATCATATATATTTTTAAGTTAAACATAATAATGCTAGTATTCACGGTTTTGGACCAGAACAAGTAGAAACTGCCATTTAAAATTTTAACTACGGATTACTTTGACTTTGAAAGGTGGAATTAACATTCATTTTTATTTAACTTGATTTGTATGTATGGGAAGTTGGAATCTTGCAAGTTAAATTTGATTCACTTCCCGGTGTCCGATTGATCTGAAATTTTACATAATTCGATTTGAATTGAAATGGTTTTCGAAAAGAATTTACAATTCGAAAGAAAAATCTAATCCAGCAGAGTTGTATAAACAATTCTGAAAATTCTTTTCGAAAGCCTGTTGGATTCAAATCGAAATACATAATATCTACCCTGATCCAGCACCGTTGAAAATGCATGCTGCTGCCAGGATTGGCTTCAAACAAGGGAATTCCTCAAGGTTTGAACCAGTATTCTAAAAAACAGCGTTTAGCAAATTTGGTGAAACCTTTTTCAGCACTAATCTTCCTTTTCTGTTCAGGTTTATGTTTGACATTTGCATATGGGGCGCCATGTGCTCCAACAAAATTGGGAAATATTAAAAACTTACTTTCAAAGTAGTTTTTTTTTAGCGAAGCTTCTTGGCTTGTCTGCAGAAAACAAAAAAGTTCTAGGCAGGGATCGAACCTGCGACCTCTAGATTGATAGATTAGTACGCTACTTACTAGTCTACAGGGGCACCCGTAGTGAGTCTTTAACGTAAACTGGAAGAAATTTATGAGGAAAATTTTCGAGAAGAGTTTGTGCGTCAATGTCTAAAGCGAGTTCTTGAAAATGGATGGTTATTGGAGAAAGCACCTGTATTCGTTCTCGTCCAGTGCGTTCAATCGAAAACATTGCTGCTGTGGCTGACAATGTGCTAGAACATCCCTCAACATCAACTCGTTTGCGTTCTTAGTAACTGAACATTTCTCGTTCTTCTGTGAGAAGAATTTTGTATAAAGACCTCGGTAAGAAGGCTTACAAAGTTCAATTGGTCCAACAACTGAAGGCCCATGACCATCCGATGCGTTTTTGCTTCGTCCACTGGGCTAAATTTGGCAGGAGATGAAGAATTTAACAGAAAAAGATGAAGCTCATTTTCATCTCGGTGGCTACGTAAGTAAGCACAATTGCCGCATATGGGGTTCAGAGAACCCACACGTGACTATGGAGAAGCCAATGCATTCACAAAGAGCCACTGTTTGGTGTGCATTTTGGTCCGGCGGCATCATTAGGCCATTTCTCTTCGAAAATAAGCAAGGAGCCGGTGTTATCGTCAACGGTACGATGCTCTACGAATTTTTGTTTCCAAAAATTTAACACAATGGCATAAGCGACATTTAGTTTCAACAAGACGGAACCTAATGTTACACAGAAAACGTAATCATCGATATTTTACGAACTGTTTTTTAAAAACAATTAATCAGCCGAAATTGCGATATCAATTGGCCGCCCCTGAGCTGTGATTTGAGCCCTTTGGATTATTTCCATTAAGTATAAATGTTACGCAAACCAGCTAAAGACAATTCAAGCGTTGAAACATGAAATCAAAGTTGCCATTGAAGAAATTCGAGCTGAAACTATGGAAAATGTACTGAAAAATTCTGTTAATCGAATGGGGTACTGCCGAGCCCGTCATGGTAGTCATATACACAGTATTATAGTCCGTTCTTAAATGACAGAGTTTAACTTTTCCAATAAAATGAGAAATTTGAAACAAAAATTAGTACTTTTTTTATAGCCGATTCAAATTAAAAATTTTAAATGGCCCCAAAGACTTAAGTATCCCAGTGATTTGCTTACATGGATTTGCTCAGAATTACTAAAACGTCGATGAGAGCAAACATGGATTACTAAGTGGACTACGCAATTTCCTTTTTAGTTAGGTTTTGTTAGGAAAACAAAGAGAGAAAGCAAGTGATGGACGATTCAGTCTTTATACATTATTTGTTACTTGTTTGCTTACAGTTTTCAGTAGTTTTGATCTAAGAAAGAGTTGACTTAAATTTATAAACTTGTGTCATGCTGTCCAGTCGTTTGTGTTACCAAAACATCTTAGTAATGGCAATTAAAGTGATTTACGTTTACATTCGCTACCAAATCCTTTTTTAAGAAAAAAATAAATACTCTAAACTGACAAATGGAGGTTACTGATCGAACACTTTAACTAATAACCAAAATCAAATATCATTAAGCCAAAATGGCAGAGCAAATTAAGAAAACCAAATGCGCTTAAAAATGTTTTTTTTTTTTTTTTTTTACTTTTAATTAGCTTTATTTTTAACTACATGAGTAACTCTGTAAGCAACCAATTCAATTAAAAATGTTATTTTTAAAACCATTAAAATCTTAATAAAATGACAAAAATTACTTTAAAAATTTTTTCGCAAAAGAAAATTTAAATTTTAAATGTGCAGATTACCAACCAGACATAAACATACAACAAAATTATAAATAATATTTGTTTTTTATTTATTTTTGCCACATTTGGCCTTAAGGTAAATTTTTTATTGTTTAACGAACGCACTTAAAAAGATTTTGAAATAAAATTTTTTAATTTGTGTGTGTTTTCACACAAAAATATCTGCTTTTAAAACGAAAAAAAAAGAAATATATAAATATTTATTGTTGGAAAGCTTTATTCAAGCCAGCAAAACCAAAAGTCAAAAAAAAAACATTTAAATTTTATTAGCCAACTTTTACATTGTGAAAACAAAACAAAAACTTGGGCAATTTTTTTTTTAAATAAACCTGACCGACCAAATAACTTTTTTACTTGTACGTAGTTGGCCAACTTTTTGGACATTTGCGCGCATGCATTATGGGAATTTAACTTTAAACTATTAGTTTTGTTTTTGCTTTTTTTGTTACAACTGCATTCCATTGAAAAAACAGTTGGCAAAGGGTGTAACGAAATGCTATTAACTTACATTAAATAAAGTTTTTTAAAATTGAAAGTCTATTCTTATTCTTCTTAATTGAGTTTTAGGTCTTCAGCCGAGGTTAGAATGGCTCTTCAGGCGTATTTTTTACTCTGTACTGCGATGCGAAAGCTAAACGTTTTTTGTTTGCTCTTTGCTTATCGCAGTGTGTTGACATGCGTTTACGCATTACAGAACGGGGTTCTACCAGACAAATGCAAAAAGTAAATGATCAAACACATTAATGATTCGATTTCATACCGTTTTTCTCGCATCGCAATACAGAATAACTTTCTTGATATTCTGGTAATGAAATGCTTTAAAAATAAGCATTAGCGCCATACACATGGCGTGTGAGGAACTTTACTTTTAATATATTTTTTTAACAAAAAAAATAAAAAATTATTGTAATTAAATTGGAATTAAGCAGGAATAAAGATTAAATTTTGTTAAACTTTATGATTCCAAATAATTAAAAAATTATATCACAGAAATTTTTAATAGTAATTATGGGCCAAAAGTTGAGCATCGATTTCAATGAAGTATGGAATCATGAAAATAATGACCGATTTTTATTTCGATTTTTTTTTTTTTTTTTAATTAAAAATTTTTAATTTTTTTTTGCAAAAATGTTTGTTATTTCTGAAAAACCACTGACTCAATTTAAAAACAATATAGGTATGACTTAAAGAGAATTTTGTTATAAAATTTCGGATTTTTTTAAATCAAATTTAACTAACCGTTTACAGGTAATATTTATATAAACCGTTCCGCTATATAGGAAATAACGATACATAAAATTGAAACGCTCCAATTTTTGTAGCTTCTTCAGGATATAAATTAAGCAAATTATTAAAAAAATAATTTTTTTTTTTTTTTTTTTTTTTTTTTTTTTTTTTTTTTTTTTTTTTTTTTTTTTTTTTATATCCTGAAGAAGCTACAAAAATTGGAGCGAAATATCGATATAAAAATAAATTTTTGAAAAATAAGACCTCAAGCTTAACAAAATAGCCATTTTAATATTATAAAAAAGTCCAACGTTTCAATTTTATGTAAGTTGGAGCGAAATATCGATATAAAAATAAATTTTTGAAAAATAAGACCTCAAGCTTAACAAAATAGCCATTTTAATTAAAAGGAAAAAGGTCAAATAAAACTTACTAATAAATTTTTTATAATATTTTTTTTTAAATAAATGTGTGAAAAAAAAGTAGGTAGCCGAGCTTTTTGACTAATAGCTCAGACATTTATCAACCAATCCGACTGCATTTAAATAGCAACTAAAAGACAGAAACAACTGACAAATTGGTATGCTAAACTCTTCTGTAGGTTTCCTAGGGACTTCAGAAAGTTGATTTCAACTACTTGATGGACAGACAGACAGACGGACATCGCTAAATCGGCTCTGCTAATTATAAGGATCCAGATTATATATATATATATATATAATTTATAAGGTATCCCTTATACGGCAAAGAAACTACACACTTAATGACCAATTTATGTATACCCTTTGCACTTTTTGTGAAGGGTATACAATTTTTTTTTATTAAATGACAAACCAATATACCTTGAGACAATATTCTCACTCTCAAATCGATCTAAGAACGAAAAAAACGCATTCAGACCCATCGGTTAATAAAAACCGCGACTACTCTAATTTTCCTTTAACATTTTTTGCGTATAATAATTTTAGTAAATTATTCGATCTTACACTGCAGTCACACACACGATCAAGTTTTTTTTACAATTCTCTTTCTAGAAATTTACACATACTGCTTGTCAAAATTCACAAAAATTGAAAGCTGTGACGTAGGCTGCACGCAATTTCAAAGCAAGTTTTTCAACAAGATGTTTTTTTTAACCTCTTCCACCGACAGTTTTGTTTCGGCGGCAATAGAGTTATATGCCTTTATTTTTAAATTATTCCGTCTATATGCAGGAATATTCATGTTCCACAGAACTTCATGCCTTCTGTATATCTCTATGAACTGCAAAACGTCGTTATATTTGTTTAATTTGTTCACAAACATATTTAAAAAAAAAAACAAAATAATACTGGCGGCAGAATAAGAATTCAAATTTGGAATAAAAAAACTGCAGTCAGCTGTTTTCTTGACTGTAATTTGAAACACTCAATTGAACGAAAAATTGAAAGCAAACTCTCAGCAAATTTTAAAAGTGTGAGTGTATTGGTAAAAAAATGAGAGAAATTTTAAAATTTGAATGAAAACTTGATCGTGTGACATCCAAGTTATAAATTTATTATTATTTAATATCAATCAAGCTTAAGGTCTCAAAAAAATTGTTTTTATTTAAATTAACTTTTTCCCTAAAGAAGACTTTCAAAAGAAAGTCGACATATTGGAAAATTTAAATAAAAACAATTTTTTAAGATCTTAAGCTTGATTAATATTAAATAATAATTTTTTGCGTATTTTGTCTAAAATATATAACGGACAAAAAAACGTGGAATGCAGTTTTGTCAGAAATGCCAGTCAAATGGCCGAGAAAATTTAAAAATACAATCGAAGTTTTAGATTTTCTGCTTTAGTTTTTTATGGAAATTTTTAAGGCAAACATGAGGTGCGCAATGTATGCCCACACACTCGTATTAACGTTCTTATGCAGGTGGGTTTTTAAATACCTTTTGTGTAATAGAACTACGAATGCAGAAATTTTATTGCAAGATATATACAGGGATGAAGCGTTATGCTATGAAGCCCGAATATGCTACTCGCTGATAATGTAAAAAATGGTGAAAGAATTTTTAAAATCGGTTCGGCATTTTTACAGTTTATCTATTAAAAACAAAAAAAATTTCCTCTTTATAATGTAAGTACAGATAAATAACTGTTTTATGTAACTATTGAAACACCCTTTACAAAAGAAATCTATTTAGTTGCCACTTGCAACAAGTGTGTGGCACATTAAAGTGTTGCAATTATGTATTTTGTTTTCTAGTTTAAGTTTTTTTTTTTTTATTTACAGTTTATTTGGTTTTATTTTAAGGTGTGTTTTAATTTTTTTTTTTGTTTTTTTGTTTTTTTTTTTTAACTGAATACAAGTTGTTGGCACATTTAAACAGAATAAAAGTTAATTTTGTTCTCAGATAAAATTGATATTAAATTGCAAGTAAATAAAATAGAAATGCTGGGCCTGTAAAACCTTTAATTCAGAAACAATTTATTTCAAATAATAATTAAGAAAACTTTGAATTTTAGGCTGCAGCTTTTTAACTTTTTTCTAGCGTTTTTTGTCGGTGTGATTTAGCCTTTCTAGCGTTTTTTTTTAGCTTATTTTCCGCTTATTGGCAGTGAAGTGGATGCCCATCTGCCTATGTAGTTGTAAAAATCAATTTTTTGAACATGTTTAAATCCTTTCCTAAAAAGTGCAAGAAATATAGGACGACTAGGAATTATGAAAATAGATAATTTGAGAGTTTGCTCGTTTTCTGATTTTTCTTTTTTAACTATTCTTTAAAATGACTGCACTTTGTTTTTAGTTTCTTAGCACAGTCGACTCTAATAAATAGAAATTTATTTAAATTTTGAATGATTTCGCTTTTTGTTGTCTTTCTCAAGCATTTGGCTAATCAAATAATCAGAAGTTTTAATAATAGAATATTTTTTAAATTTATCCTCTCATTAAAAAAACAAAATTTTTCATCTGAGATAAACAACAACATTCGCTCATGTTATGTATTTTTTTAATAGAAATCTTGATCTTTGATGGCTACTAAATAGTAGAAAATGTCATTAAGGAATTTTTTTATCTACTAATAAATTTAAAACTTTATTGAATATCATTAATATTAAATGTGAGAAAATAAATTACAAATGTTGATTAGCGAACAGCGTATTTGAATAATGAAATCATGACTACTAAATTTTGAATATGAAATAATTAAATTGTAATTAATAAAAGAAAAACAAACGTTTGCATGATTTTGTATGATTATTTGTGAAAAATTTAAGGAATTCTCGACCATGTTAACATTTAAACTACAAACAAAGAAAAAAAAAATTTTTTTTACAACAAAATTCTGATAGCAAAGCTTTTTTAAAGCGTCAATAAGACAATTCAGATAGTAAAAAATTTTTATTTATCAATTCTCATTAACGGTTTAAAAAAGTTTTTCGTTAATACTGTTTCTATTATAAATACTTGCAACAGAATTTCGTTGCTACTTCAGTAACTTTTATTACGATTATTCGTATCGAAAAAACAAGTATAACGATATTTTATCGAATTCGGTATTCAGTAATTTTGCGACAAAAATATTCGATACGATAGAAATCGTTATTTGCGATGATTATTTATGTGCTGTTAACTTCGTCGTCGAAAACTACGAATATTTTTGTCGGAAAATTACTGAATACCGAATTCGATAAAATATCGTTATACTTGTTTTTTCAAACGAATGTTAAGCTAGGCATACACATGTGATTTGTGCGCACGGATTTGTTGAGAGCATGAACACCACTAAACATTAAACAAATCAGAATTACAAAAACGCCGACGAGTAAACATGAATTGCAAAGCGACCAACGCAATTTCTCTTTTGGTTATTTTTTTGTGTATTAAACAAGAAAAAAAAAAAAAAAAGAAAAGTAAATGGCTTTTAAAAAGAAATAAGTGTTCACATGTAAATTTATTAATTTTTTTTTCACTGTTTCTATTGTAGCTCTTTTGTCTACTTCTTTATACTTTTCTAATAGTTTTTCCCAACTCTTTTGTTTTGCAGTTCTGTCCTTATAAACGTCACTTTTTGTTTGACAAATGGCAGTTTGCTCTTTTAAAAAATCAATAAATTCTATTAAACATTCTTTGCTCGCCATCTCCGCGATACACACACTGACGTCTCGTAGCACACTAAAATAAAAAAAATGGCTAATGCTCGCGTACCTGCCTATTAACATCCAACAAATTTATTGTAATTGAAAATTTTCAAACTCATTTTGACATGTTTGCTAACAGCGCCATACACATCCAACAAATCAAAAATCAGACACACAAATCATACGAGTATAAGCAACTTTACTGAATCGCTCTACAGCTGCAAGTTCGAAAATTGTGAGTGTTTTAGTGAAAAAGTGTAAGTATATTGTATGTAGAAACGTCAGGTTAACAAAATGTTTAAAAAAATTTCTTTAATAAAAGTTTGAGTAAAATTTTTTGCTAAAATTAAAAATTAAAGTCAAAATTTACTTTAACTTACTTGATTCAAATTTATCTGTATTCCATTTTTATATTATAATTTTCAAGTTGAAATATATTTTGTTATACAAGGTGGCGCAAAAATAACCTTCCGATGTTTTTGGCTATAATTTAAAAAAAAAAATTAAAAACTTTGATTCTTCTTGTGGATTATTTTTATTTGGTCTTTTAATTTTTTTACATGAAGTCGAGAATATGATGTCATGTAAATGGCCGCCGCCACAGTTGATTGTCATTTGAGCCCTTTTTATGGCATTTTCCATCACTTTGGCCAAAACTTCCGGCGATAGGTCCTCACATTCTTGACGGATATTGTCTTTAAGAGCTGCAAGAGTCTGAGGCTTGTTGACATAAACCCGCGACTTCAAAAAGCCCCACAAAAAGAAGTCTGCAGCGGTTAAATCAGGCGATCTTGCTGGCCAGTGCAAATCGCCAAAACGGGAGATTAGGCGCCCGGGAAATGCATCCTTCAGCATATCGGTTGTCGCACGTGCAGTGTGTGCCGTTGCACCATCCTGTTGGAACCACATGTTTTCCAATCCCAATTCATCAAGTTGCGGCAAAAAGAATTCGTTGATCATTGCTCTGTAGCGCTCACCATTCACAGTAACCGTTTGGCCGGCGACGTCTTCGAAGAAAAAAGGTCCGATGACTCCTCCAGCGAAAACAGCACACCATACATTGACTTTGAGCGGGTGTAATGGCTCTTCGTGGGTTACACGCGGATTTTCAGAGCCCCAGAAGCGTAAATTTTGCTTATTTACGTACCCGCTAAGATGGAAATGGGCCTCATCAATTTAATTAATTACATGATTTTCGTATATATTTTCGCTTTTTAGTTCAGTATATGTATTTATTAGAGTACTGCACAAGCATACTTGCAAGCAACACAAACATGTGTAATATTTTATAATAAAAAGTGCTTGTAAGCCCTTTCAAGTATGCCTGTGCATTGCTCTAACATTTATTCCATGAAATTCCATTTCATATTTTTGGTCGTTTTCTTTTGTGGCAACACTAAGAAATAATTCCCGCATTTAATTTCGAATGGTACCTGAGTTGAACTTTCAACATTAACCATAGTTGGTGACATAGATGGTGCTGATGAGGAGAAAGGGATTTCTCTGAAAGCGATTGCTTCACCAAACCAGTGTCCGGAATTAATCAATCAATATTAAATTATCATTATCAAATTAAATAAAAGAAGGAAAGGAACTATTATTGATATTAGGGACGCATACGGAACTAGAAAGCGCAAGGTATAAATATAAGGTCCGCCAAATAACTTTTTTTTTTTTGAAAATGCTATAAAGACATCGAGTGTAGCTTCGGCTGTGTGGCACGTAGCACCGTCCTGTTGAAACCAAATGTTGCCAATATCCTCCTCTTCAATTTTTGTGAACAAAAATTCGTTCAACATGGCCCGATAAGGATCGCCATTGACTAACGGCCACTCCTTGCTCATTTTCGAAGAAAAATTGCCCAATTATGCCTCTGGACCAAAATCCGCGCCAAACAATGACTCGTTTTGGGTGCGTCGGCTTTTCAATGTATGCGTGCGGGTTTTCTGTGCCCCAAATGCGATAATTTTGCTTGTTTACATACCCGCCAAGATCAACATGAGCTTCATCTGTAAGTCGATCACAGGCCCACTTTTAGCGAAGCAAAAACACAACCATATTCTTTCAGCGGAAGGATAAAACTAATTTTCTGTCAAATCAGACATGAGCGAAGTGTTACCATTCACGAAATAAGCACTAGTTGAAAAAAAAAACGTTAGATGGCGGACTCTTTATATACGAAAAATATGTGATAAAGTAGAACAAATTTATATTTATATAGAGAGAGAAATCCATCCAAATATTAATAAAAGAACTTTTCGTTGAGCAAAAATGGATTTTTCCGTAAGACTCGCTCCAGCAAACCAGTTTTTCTTATTCAATAAAATTAATATACAATGAAAAAACTGTATAAATAAGAATCTTAAACAGCAATACAAATTAATTTCTATATCAAAAGAATTTTTATTCAAACTTTGTTTGTTTGAAATCATTCATGAGCTGTTTTTGGAAAATTATTTATAAAAATTCGTTTACAATTAAACACAAATTATAAATTAAACTTTAAATTGTCTTAATAAAAGCTTTTAAATCATTAAATTTTAAGCGCTCTAATAAAAATAAAGAGAAAAAATGTTATTTAAAAAAAAAAATTAAAATTAAAAATTTCAAACACGTCAATTAAAGCAATAATCAGTTTTTTTTCGCAGTTATTTTTTTTTAATTTTTTTTCTTGCAGTTTAAATTGTGCATGCGTGCCATCAGCAGCTATAAAATGTTTTTTGTTTCTCTTTTATTTAATTCAATTATTTTTTGTTTGTTTGTTTTTTAATTGCAACCATGACATAAAATGTTGCCAACACTCTGTGTTCACGTCGATATTGTACTTTTTCACGTACATTTTGTTTGTTTGCGTTGTATCGTTTTTTTTTTTATTTTAATAATTTTTATACTTAACAAATTTGTTATTGCTTTTATTGTTTTGACAACAAATGGATTTTTTTATTGGCAAAAATTAAAAAAAAAATTCACTAAATTTCACTTGGCACGTTTTATTAATTTTTTTTATTTATATTCAATATTTAGCATTTTTTTCTTTTAGAAAAGAGAATAAACTGCCAGACTTGTCTGCTAACGAAATTGAGTTCTTATGATGCGTTCACATGAACAAAAGCTTAAACATGCATCTACGCCCATACAAGTTCTATGTTTTCAAGAAATATTTGTTTCAATTTTGTCTGGCTTAATAAATATTTGCTTGCTTCCTCAAGTAAATATTTTATTGATGTGAACCTAATTTTTATATAAAAAAAATTATGACAATCCCCGATAGTTGAATGAATTTTACATGAATTTTACGTAAAAAAGCTTATTGAAATATATATATTTTTCTTTTAAAGAGCCAAACAAACACTTACGCTTACAGCTCTAATAGTATTGTACGTTACTGGCAGGCAAATTATTACCAGGAAATTGAGCGTCAGGTACATATTCAAGCTTAATAAGGTGCGACTACAACGTAATGTATTCCTATTGCTATTTTTACAACAACGACTAATTTTAGCAATAGACTAATTGCTTTACAGAAATGTTTAACTCTAAACTTATTGTTGTATGTAAAAGCAGTAGTGAAGAAATGTTTATTTAATCGATTAATTTTTCATTTATAAGAGATTTTTGGCCATCCATAATTTTCTGTAGAATATTTCTAATATCGTTAAATAATTGCGAATTATTGCTATTATATGATTTTTCTATATATAAAGTATTTTTTTTTAATATTATAAATTGATTCTAAAATTAAATTTGTTTACCATCCATCAGCTCCCAGGGTCTGGGCAGGAATCGAACTTGCGACCCCCAGATTGATAGAAGGCACCCATTTTACGAATCAAATTGACATATTATTAATTTCGCAACGAAAGAAAAATTTAGCGGAAAGAAATATCGATCGATATGCAAATTGTTATTATTCATTTCTGCGGGACAAACTTATTAGTTTGAATTGCATCATTTAATTGTGAATTAAAAATTTGTCTATTGTAAATGAATTGATTTAATGTGTCAGCTGTTGTTTTTTTTTAAATAGAAATAAATTTTGAATAAAAAAAAGAAAACTAATGGCTTGATTATCGATGGCAAACAAAAGTAAGTTGCAGTTATTTGCCAAATTGGTATTACAGAAAGCAACTGGCAACTAAAAACTGTCAATTGCAGATTCTATTTGAAATATTTTCGGTAACCAATTTTTTATACTAAAAAAACATATTTTATTTCTTATTATTTATTTTCAATTTGTGAAAATAGAATTTTCAATAACTTCTTGGCAACTAAAAATCGTTGCCATTCATAATAACGATTTTCAATTCAGTTGCGTTGCCTAGAGAAAGGGCAACTGAAGTTAAATTGCTATCCAAAATCGGCCCATAATTTTCTATAAATAAAACGAAATTATTTTCGAAAAATAAAACACACTTTTTATTTTTGCGAAGTTTTGTATTTTGTATTTTTTTAAACTTTCCGTGAGTAAATTTAAGCGTTAGTAAAATGCAGAAATTTATCTACATTGCGGAATCAATAATATTGTAACAGCACCACGGTAGATATGATACAGCAGCAATCGCGGAACGGAATGAATAATTAGACCCAATTTTTTTTTATCAACAAATTTTTTTAGGACATTTTGTTATCAAATAAATTTTAATATCTGTACATTTTTTGTTAGAAATTTTTTCTGTCAGTTAATTTTATTTTTGCAATCGATAAATTTTTTATAAACTGTCGATATTTTTTTATAGAGTTTTCTAATAAAAGCTTTTGTCTTTGATAAATTATTTTTAATATAAAATTTTTGATATCGATAAATTTTTTATTGGGATTTTTTCCATTCAGTATTTTAAAAATTCGATAATTATCGATAAATGCGATAGCTTTTCTTTTAAGAAAATTTTCTATCGTTTAATCTATACATATGAAAGATTAACGTTACTGACTGACTGACTGGCTGACATATCAATATTGCCCATATATTGATTATTACAAAAAAAAATCTATCAATTGTGATATCGATAATTTTCTTTTGAAAAATTTGCTATTTGTTTTGAAAATTTTCTTTATAATTGGTTTCTATTATCGGTAAATTTTTTCTTAAATCATTTTTTGTTATCAATATTTTGATATCAATAAATTTTTTCTTATTCACTCTTAAATATTAATCTTCAATTAAAAAAAATATTTTTATTTGAATTTTACCTTCTCAGTGAAATAGTTTTTAAAAATTCATCGTGTTCTAATTTAGCACGTGTAGACAGACAGAATGAAGGCAATTGTTATGAGAAATTGCTGACATGTGAAATAAGCACGTGGCCTTAATGAAATCAGCAGTTCAAACAATTTTAAGCTAAGGTTGTGAATCAATTAATTATTAATATTCATTTAGTCACTCTTAACCGTGATTAGTTCATATAAACAATTCTATGAACTTTTTTATATTCTCATCTGTATAAATTATTGATGATTTATTAATATAATAGTTTAATTTGTCTAGAATATTTTTTTATACGGCAATTTTTTCCTTTCTTTTCAAAGTAATCGTGTATTTGTATACCGCACATTCCCATACAAAATGTAAGAATTTATTAAAGTGAGAGTAAATTAGTTTTAAATACTCATTAATCTATGCAAAAGCAAATAATTAAATTCAGTAACAACGAATAAAAAAATATAAAAATTCATGTTTGTTATCGTTACCTAAAGCTAATTGCTATTTACCAAAAAAATTGATAGACTTTACAGTAAAATTTATAAAAAAAAAATTATAGGAAAAATTTCGATAACGCTGACTTTAGTCAGTGTAATTTTTTTTTTTTTTTTTGGATAAGGAGAATATCTTTAAGAATCACAATATTTCCAGTGAAATGGCAGCAATTTGTTAATGCATATTTATGCATATTTTGTCTTAAATGCATGTTTATGCATATTTTGCCATAAATGCATGTTTTGGAATATTTTTTTATAAATAAACGTTTATCGTGATGTGTGGCTCTTTTCTTAATTTTTTGTTTAGAAATATCTTTCTGTTCAAAGCGAATTCATTATAAACTGTAGTCAGTGGATCAGCTGGTTATATTTGTTTGAGCCTTAAGCTGTCAAAAAGTCTAAATAGTGCGAATTAATCTGCTGACTTTGACATATTCAAAGAGCAAAAGCAACAACATTTTGGTGTTTGGTATATAATTATTTACACTTTATAATAAATTCGCTGGTTTTACAGAGTTGTATTTTGTAGTCCATATTTTTTATTTGGCTTAAACTTGGTAATGTTTTTGTTTCTATTCTTTCAATGATTTAATTTCGCTTTTAGGAGAAGACTTTAAACAAATAAAATACATGATTAAGTCTGGATATTTTGTTAAAGGTATTTTACACAAAAATGTTACAGGTCATATGCTTGGCTCATGAAATGCATCGTGTGGCTGAAGAAATTATAAATCATTTTGATACCATAGATTCATTGATGACATGCTGTAAAAAAAAATATTTTTAAAGTCACCTTGGCGTGTTTTACCATTAAAAGAAAAATATCGTGACTTTGAACCTTTCACCACAACCAACCAAGGAGATGGGGTTGGAGAAAGCTGATCATTATACGAAAACTTTTGAAGAATTGAAAGATTTAGTAAATAATTTTATAGAAAATGATGCAGTCGCTATAAAAAAAAGTAAAAAAAATTAGTATCAGTTGAGTTGTTAATCATAATAAATGTTTGTTTTGCAAAGGAATTCTCGGAAGTTTAATGCCAACATGGTCCTTATTCTAACAACTCATAGAGTAAAGTACCGGCCAAAAATTGGGCTAGATGCAACATGTGTCATGTTTTTAATGCTGATTTTTTTTTTTTTTATGAAAAAAATCGATTTTTAATCAGTCTAATTGATGTTGATTATAACCTGATAAAAAAATAAATTTTAAAATTGTAATTACAAATCAAATTTATGAAATCCGTTTTTGTTTTCTGCTAATCATTTCTGCTGTTTATAAAAAATAATTTTTGTTTAACAAAAAAAAACCACTTAAAATATAAAACGTAGTCACTTGCTTGTCTGTGAGCGAGTGTACTTTCATTGTGGAATCGGATTATGTTGATTGCGCAATAACTTTTCCTGTTTTTTTAATTTTAATTTTATTATTCACAATAAATTTGTTTTTGATGCAATTTTCCTATTAAAACCAGCACATTTAACAAAACACAAAAATTAAATAAGCTTTCAAATAAATTATGCAATTTTTTATTATTATTATTTTTTTTTTTTTTTTTTTTTTTTTTTTTTTGTTAAATAATGATAACAATAATAGACGTAAAAAAAAGTAAGTTAATTTGCAATCAAGCTGTGACAATTTCAAACTCTGTTCATAACTCAAGCGTATCAACATGGTTTTATGGGTACGCGTGCAAATCACAAAACAAAATCAATCAAAACAAAACAAAAACTCTGTAATTAATACCCACTTGACCTGAGATTCGTAAATGTGAAATGAGCTGTCAAGAGACTGGACTAAAATTTATTTTTATAGCCTTCACGGTAAGTAAGAAGTTTCTGATTGCGTTTGTAATTTTTATAACATTCATGGGGCACCCTATAAAATATATATATTCTGTCCCCTTATAAATAGCGGAGTCGAATAAGCGATGTCCATCTGTCTGCCCAAGAAGTCGTTGATATCAACTTTCTGAAGTCCCTAGACAACTTACAGAAAAGTTAAGCATACCAATTTGTCAGTTGTTTCTGTCTTTCAATTGCTATTAAAATTCAGCCGAATCGGTCCATAAAGGGCGAAGTTATAAGTCAAAAATCGCGAATAGCTCTATTTTTTACCATTTTTTGAGTGCGTTTGTTTTTGCATATTTTGTCTAAACGGGAAAAAAACGTGTTCTGCAGTTTCGTCAGAAATGACAGCCATAGTAACTGTGCAAAAGCTGACAGCAATCGATCTGTGGAGGTGTTCGGAATAAAAAACTTGTTTTGTTCTAACTAAACTTAAACTTTTATACTCTTATGCAAAGAAATTTGATGTAGACTTTAGAGTAAAATCTATTAAAAAATTATATGAACAATTTCGATAACGTTGACTATACAGTCTACGTTAAGTTTTTTGTATAATGGGGATTATAATTAATTATTTAATTTTATTTGCAGCAGTAGACTAGAATCTGTTTTCTAATAAGAAAAATTAAAATCAAGTGAAGTAGCCACTACAAAAATTGTTGTCTGCTAACACAAGTCACCACAGATCCACAAATGGCCGAGAAAAACCAAAAATACAGCCGATATTTTAGATTTTCATTAATTTTTGCTTTTTTCTTTTGTAAAAGTTTTTAAGCTGTACATGTGTCTAATGTTTGTGCACACAAACACGAAAACAGGCAGTCGGTCTTATACAAAGGTATATATACGAGTATACAAAGGTATAGCATTACGAATAGACATCTTAATGAAAGATATTTCTTTTTTTTTTTGATTTTTGCCGTTAATGTGAAGTTCTTTATTGATATTAAATATTCAATTAAATTTATTTGGTTTAAAAAATGTTTGTAAAATTAAATTATATTTATTTTGCATTTTCATTGGATGTGTCTCTTAGAATTTTTTTTATTATTTTTTTTTATTAATTTAAAAAAAGACAGCCTGCAGATATTTTATTCCTTTAAAAAACGAGGTTTTCAGAAACTATTAATTTTAGTTTTTTGAACTGAAATTAGTTACTTATTTTAGGATTAATAAAAAAATTGGTATCCAAAGAAAATTTTTTTATTAAAATTTTTATTCCTTTTTTATATAAATTATTTTTTATTTGCAAGTTTATTTGAATTTCTTTTATTGAAACGGCTAGTTTATTAAGCTTGAGGTCGTATTATAATAAATAATTTTTCTATCGATATTTCGCTTAAATAATAAATAAATTTTTATAATACGAGCTTAAGCTTAATGAACTAGCCGTTTCGTTTATATAATTTTTTGTATTTTTTTAGATTTAAGAAGAATATGGAAAGTGAAAAATATGAATATTTGGCTAACACAATGAAATATAACTTGTTTTTTAATGTTCCTTCAACTCTCACTATATTTCCATTTTCACTACTTTTCAACGGTTCCAATTCGAAAATATTTAAAAAAAAAAAGAGGCAGCGTAACACTGAAAGTTTCATTTCAAAAAATTATAAGCAAACACTTCAGACATTAGCTTTCAAAATAGCTGTTTGTTCTTAAAAAAAATATTTTCAATCAGTCAAAGTCAATTTTAATTAGCATTTCAAGTATTTTTTATTAAAAAAAATTTCAATATCTCTGCTGACCCATAAACAAAAAATTAGGGAAGCATTTCAATAATTGTAGCAACAAATTAGCTAATTTATTTTTCTTCAGTTGCTTCAAATTAAAATTAATTCATTCATAAACAACAAGAATTTAGAGAATTTTATTTTTGTTTTTTATCTCAAAATAAACGTATTTGTTATACAAATTTAACTGACTGATTTGAGAAACAAATAAAATAAATAATTTATTATTTACTTACATGTGTAACGCTGCTTTTGAATTATAAATTATTTTGTTTTAGTGGAAAAGACACGTTTTTCTACATCTGAAATTAAATTAACAAAAAATTGTATTGAAGTCGTACACAAATAAAAAAAAAATTAAAAACAAAAAAACTAATATTTTAATTAAAAATATTTGGCTAGAAACTGTAACACTTAAAAAATAATAATAAAATTGATTTATTATGACCACATTGATTGAAGTGTTATGCTGGATGTTAAACTCAGCTTTAATATGATGATCAATAAAGCCAGAAGTGTTCTTGCAGTTATGAAAAGATGGGTGAAGGAATTTATTGATCCCTACGTTACCAAGCAGTTATTTACATCACTTGTTCGTCCTATTTTTAAATATGGCTCCGTAGTATGGAATGCCGCATATAATATTCTTGCTGATCACATTGAATCAATACAAAAACAATTTCTTCTGTTTTGCCTGCGGAGTTTCAATTGGATTCTCGGATCAAATCTTCCATCATATCGTGATAGATTGGCTCTAATAAAACTGCCTACTTTGAAAAGTAGGAGAACTATGCTTAGCATTGAATTCGCATATAATATTTTAAATGGGAATATTCATTCCGAATTTCTGTTAAATACCATATCATTTAATGTACCGCAAAGACCGACATGATATTTTCATCCATTAGCAATTAAATATTTCAATTCAAATCATGCAAATGCCGATCCATTGAGAAGAATCTAGTTAAATTTTATTGAATTTTATCCATTAATTGACTATTTTGTAAGCTTAGATGTGATCAAACACAATATCATAACACATTCAAATCAATAATTAATTAAAATTCTCAATTATATATAATTATATGTCCAAAGTCTGTATGAATTAATATGTGGACTTTTATCTAAATAAATAAATAAATAAAAAAAAGGTATGTAGTAAATATATCTGAAAAAATTGGGAATGAAATCAAAAGTTTTCCATCGATTTTAATAAAATATCATTCCTATTGCTTGCAACTTTTAAGACTTACAGAACACTTTTGAAAGCTTCCAGCGTGACAATGCAAAACATTCTTAAAGTCATGGCTAAGCGATCAAAATGTTAATGTGCTCGATTGGCCCACTAACTCACCGCACCTTAACATTATTGCAAATGTTAGGGGATGGCTACCTCGTAAGGTGTATGCTTCTGGGTAGCAGTATACTAGCAAAGAAGAACTGACTGAAGTTATTTAAGTGGCTTAATCGACCATTTCCTTCGATTACATAAAATAATAGTATGATTCTATTCCCAACCATATTTACGAAACAATTTGTACAGGCATGTTCGGAAAATCACTTTTTACCAAATCACGGAAAAGGTGTTCTGTGCTAAAAATTGTTTAAAACCTCGTGATTTAAAACCGGTCACCTAACTGCCTCACGATTTCAAATCATTTGACATTTTTTACACATTTTGCTTTGAATTTTTTGAACAAAATGATTAAATGCACTTGATTTGATTTGTTTTTTATTAGTTTTTATAAAAAAGTTAATTATTTTATGCAAAAAAATCTAAAATTTTTTGTTTTCGTATTGTTTACATTTTTCGTGATTTACTTTTACTTTTTTACTAATCAGCTGATAGCGTTGCCAAATCAACAAAGTTTTTCGTCGTTGTTTCATATGCCTAATTTATTTAATTAAATTAGTTATTAAAAATAAAAATTGATTAAATTTATTAAATCAGAGCAAACAATTATGAAGTTTGATTGATAATATTTTAACGTACAAAAGGAAAAAAGAAGTGAAATTGACTACAATTAGTACTAAATTAATGTGGCAGCACCATCAAAAAAAAACTAAAAAATTAACATTTTTGTGTTTTTAATCTTCAAATCGAAAAATTTTGCGCTATTAACTTGTGATTTGCGATAAATAGCATATTTGTTAAAAAAAAATAATAAAAATGTAAGTATTATTTGATAAATTTCAAAGTGAATAAGCCCTTTCTGCTAAAATATGCTTTCGTTACTCGTATAAGCGTCCCGTCAACGCAACCAATTACTCCGGGAACACCATACTGTTGGTAAAAATGGGACTTTGATTGCCTCTGTTCTTGTTAACTCAATTCAATTTGAATCCAAGCTAGACATAAGGCTTCCTCTAATAAATTCATTATGTTCCATAAGATTTTACAAAACGTTGGCCTTCCAATACTTATATGTTCGTTCATGGTACGACCCGACTGTTAAATATCTTAAAACAGCTGCTAAAGGGTGTCCCAACAAGAACGCAAGATTTAAATTTTAAATAAATGACTGATGCAGCAATTGAATTGTTTCTCTACATTCGTTTCTTCAATTCTAGACAAGAAAAAACTGGTTATCATTTCACGATACCGAACACCATTGACTGTTTGCGCTTGACCTGCCTCATTTTCATAAAAAAAGGTCCAATGATTCCTCCAGCCCAAAAACCACACCACACAGTGACACGTTGCGGATGCATTTGCTTCTCGTGAATCACTCGAGGATTTTCCTCACCCCAAATGCGACAATTCTGCCTATTGACGAAGCCATCAAGATGGAAATGGGCCTCGTCCCTGAAGATGATTTTATCGGCAAAATCAGCATTTTCATGTTGTCTCTCCAATACCCAGTTAACGAACTCCCTTCGCTGTCCATGGTCATTTGTTACTAACCTCGTACCTTCTACTAGCAAATAATAACAATTGTTCAAATGTCAAACAATGACACTTCGAATGACGCCAAATTTAAATCTTGCGTTCTTGTTCGGACACCCTTTAGTTGTATATTTGCAGGAATGTAGCATTTCGGCAAGTATGTTATTATACCATCTAGTATTAATTGGAAAGCGCTTTTGTTAAAACGGTAATAAATCTGAAGTATTTATTTAAATATAAATTATTGTTTCCTTACAATATTTCATCTACTTCCATAGGATTGGATAAGTCTCTCTAGTAGCGTTTTTTCAGACGGTCATTGTTCAACTGCTTCCTTCTTAACTCAATTGTTGCTAACAAAATTGCTCCAGGCTTTTTTCCACTTTATTTACAGAAAAAACTCACAATTTATTAAATATATTTCATAAATCACTTAAGAATATAAAAATTTTCAAATGTAAATAAAGCAAATCAGCTGTTAGATCGTGGTTTAAAACAATGAAAATCACTACTAAAAATTAAAAATCTCGTGGTTTTCAGAACATCAAAAAATCATTTACGTGATTTCAAAATCGTTAGTGGTTTGAAATCACCGTGATTTCAGAACATGCCTGATAGACTGTTTTTTTAAGAAGTGTCCTATTCATGTGACGGAAATTTTGAAGACATTTTTTAGACTTAAAAAAAAATTTTTTTTTTACACAAATCCAGTGTTTATATTGAACCCAGTTTTGTAGTGTTCAATAACAAGCGGAGCGTTTTTTACCACCTGGCATTTATGTTAAAGCGTTATCATTAAATAAGAGCACTGGCGATGCGTTTTCTCTTCAGTAGTGTTTATCACTACTGACAAACAAAAATAGAGTTATATTTAAAAAAACTAGCTAACATGTCATTACTGATCAAAAATAACAAAACAAAAATAAAAGAACAATTGTTTTGCAACCAACTTCAAAATCGGATTTTCAAACCGCTCAGCGTTGCCGCCGCACTAATTCGGTGCTCTAAACATTCTGTATGGGCATGAGAATTTTTGACAGATAAAAAAACGTTTGCTGCCCCAATTTAGGTACGATGTAAATAGAAATAAAAACCTATAACCTTTTGAAAAAATTGTTTTAGGGGGTCCTATTCATGTGGCAGGGAGTGCATTGAAATTAGTTTTTAGTTGCTCTGGTAAAAAAAATTAACTTAAATTTGTAAACTACAGTGAAGTAGAAATAAAATACAACCTTGACTTTACCAATTTGCAACCTTGCCAGATAAAGAAATTTATAAACGATAAGGGTTAAGCAGGTGCCGCAGTTCCTTTAATTTTTTTTTTTTTTTTTTTTTTTTTTTTTTTTTGATAATAAAAATAAAATTCCACAATTCTTAATGTCTTACGAAAAACTCATCTAGCTAAATTAAGAAAAAAAAAAAACTGATTAAAAAGAAAAAAGCACAAAATTAATTTAAAAAGATATTAAAAATCCATTATCTTATAATGAAATTAAGAATATACAAACACCACGTACACTCACTTACAACACAATTTAATTTTTTTTTATTTAAATTTATTATTATTTTGATTCGTATTATTTTTGTATGATAAATGTGTTTACAAAATGATGTCATTTTGACAAACAAAATTGTCATCATGACCAAATTTAAAATTACGTTTCAAATTTATTTTACTATAATTAATTTTTCAATTATTAGTGGCAGGTAAAATTGACAGAAAAAAACTTAATTCTTTGTTAGTTAAACTAAAGTATTTCTGGCCATTAAATGCTAAATCATGTATGTATTGTAAAGGGTGGTTAAATTTCAAGGGCCGATATTGATTTTGAATAAAACACAAGTTATTTAGGAAATAATTGTCATTTCTTTTTATTATGATAATATGGTATGGTTCAATTATGTACGGAACAAAATATCGACACACCTACATCCGATTGTCTAAATTTTCGATGACGCTGAGGCATAATTGAGGTTCTATGCAGTTAAAGCGTTAACTTTAGCTCCCTATGTTTATTATACACCCTTAAGAGTAAAATTTTTACAAACTTTGAATGACATATTTATTTATAATTAATCAACAGCCTAAAATATAAGTTTTATGCTTCTAATCTGAAAATTTCAATACTTTCAAACAACCTTTCATCCCCTTTTCAACACATTACAACACTTTTTTCCCATTAAAATGTAGCCTATGTCCTTTCTCAGACTTTAAACTATTTGTGTAATAAATTTCATTTAAATCGGTTCAGTAGTTTGGCGTAAGTAGGCGTGGTTTTCTGCTACCCTATATTTGGATCGTTTCATGGTGTAAGAAAACCAGGTGACACTGAGACGTCAGATGAATCCTGCATGATTGAAGCCCTTCCTGTTAAAAGTGAAGAGACATCAATGTATTAAATCGGAAACAAATTATTTGTTTCGCTCTAGCACACTTCTTGATATCAACCAACGGAAATAACTTCTGACAGGAGGAGCCTCAAAAGAAATAACAAAATTTATAGGCTTTTTGTAATGCTGTTATTTTTGTAAATATTTTTGAAGTTACGTGGATATTAAAAAAAGAGTAATACTGAAAAAGTTACATGAAGGTACGGGAAATATTACATACACACTTTGCTTATTAAGAAAATTGTACGGCATAGGGTTTTAGGTGCTACCACTAAATTGTGCATAAATTTGGAACCTAATAGAAGAACTATAGCGGTTTTCAGTCTTAAATGCAAACTACCCTTGCAAGTCATGCAGATATTGCAAGTGTGGCAAAAAAAAAATTAAATTTTGCACCTCACAACAACAAAATATATGATAGTGAAGGTTGCATCGGTTTATAAGGTTCGCAAGACTGAAAATCATTGCAAAAAACAAACTCAAAAATTGTGCCCCATCAGAAAAGAAAATAAAAAAAAAAAAATTATGAAATTCAATTTCATTGAGAGCATTTTGAACCAGAAAATTTATGATTTTGTTTTTTTCTATTAACTTTCAAGGGAACAAATATACATGAGTGTTGTGCTCTATGGAATCAGAATTTTTTGCTACAATCATAGAAAAAGGTCTCTCACGCATTGTAGCAAGAAAAAGGTGCAAATTTGATTTAATTGCATATGTGCTAGCAAGAGTGAATTCCGTTTATGTCTCCTTTTATTTGTAACATACAAGTATGCAGGTATAAATGTTAAGAACAAAATAAAATATTTTTTTTATAATAAATTTTTTTTTTAAATTTTTTTTATAAAAAATTGTTTTGACAGAACTTTGTGAATATCTTCTAAACTATAATACTGGTAAATTTATAATAATATAATTTAAAGGTTATTGTATTCCCGATTTTTTGCCGTTTTTGTAAATTTAATCAGAGAGGTAGTTCTCGAGTTATTGCAAATCATCCGTTGCTTCATGGATATGTATGTTGAGAACTACACGTACTCGTATTAAAAAAAAAAAATTTACATTTTTTAGATCTGTGATATTCATACAGTACAGAATTTAAAAAAAAAAACACTAAAAATAAAATTGTTAAAAAAATAGAAATTTAATTCTACACAAAAATAAAAAAACACACACACACACACACACTTATATACACAAATTTACTTTAAAACAAATTTGAAGTAAACATAATCAGCTGTTGAAATATTTGCTTTTCAAATTGTCTTTATTTAATATGTGAAAGAAATATTTGTTTTAATCTAGAAATCATAATATTTATAAAATAATTTATGTTTCTATTTACATTTTAGTGAATTAGTCAGTCATTTTGGTCGTGTTCTTTGTTTTATCTTGAAAATTTCTTCTACTTTTACTCATGTACGTTCGCTACTGTAGTATGTGCGAGCTATCATTTTTTGTTTAATCTATTTTCTTAACCTCAAAAATAAATAAATAAAAATGTACTTAAACACACAGAGATAGAAAGTTAAACAATAAATAAGAACAAACAAAAATAAAACTTTATCTTGTATTTTCCGAATGAACAAATCATAGCAAATGAGTGAGTCAGCGACGAGTAACTTCTACAACAGCTTCCCAAATAAAATAAATTGGAAACAAACTAGAAAAAAGAAAATAGATCTAAATACAAAAGCATTCATTCATAAGCATTCTTGAGGTCTCTTCTTTGTATTTTAATTTAATAAATTCTTCTCTTCATTTGTATTGTTGGCGTACGTTTCTCAAATATACAATAAAAAAAAAAGAAACAAACTTTTTATATTAATGATTTCCAAATAGTGGTCCATCAACCCCCGGAGAGCTACCTGTAACAACATCCCAGGGAGTCCCCGTAATCATTTAAAAATTTATAGCAGCAGCCATACTTTTTGTAACTGAATTTTTAAATTTTTTTTTTTTTTGAAAAATTCAATAATAATTTAACTAAAAACTAAAAATAAAAAAATTATTTAAAGAATGTAGAGGTACTTCAATTTATTCTTTTTTTATGTAAAAATTATATTTAGCTTATTTGAATAATTCTTTCAAATGCGAAATGTTAACTGGGACATGGGAAAAATATAATGTTCAAAGGGTTCCCTGCAGTTACGAAACGAAAGCAAAAGAAAGTCTGCTAATTATTGATGTCTAATTTAGTGTGAAAATGCATTTTGAAAATGTAATTTAAGCTTTTTCAAGTGTGCAATGTAAAGCTTTATGCAATTGGGTTTGAAAAGTTATAAACAGGGCAAGGAAGTTCATGCACTAAAAATGGGAAAATATATGCAAGAATAAAATTAAAAAAATGCATGCAAAATTTATTTATTTAAACATCGTATATTAGGTCCAATTATTCATTCTGTTCCACGATTGCGGAAGCAAAATTTTTAATTATTCATTCCATTGCTACGTTATTCTTCCGCATCATCTCTACCCTGGCGGTATTGCCATATTATTGATTCCGCAATATAGATAAATTTCTACATTTTGCTTGTGCTTAAATTTTCTCACGGAAAGCTTAAAAATTTAAGAAAAAATACAAAATTTCGCTAAATTAAAATGTGTTTTAATTTAATTTGTTTTATTTTTAGAGAATAATTTTCTTTTTTTGAAATATTAACAAAACTCATTCACAAAAGACTACTTTTTAATTCACAATTAAATGAAACAATTCAAAATAGTTCGCAAAATGTTCTTTTTCGTGTCGAATCAATAATACACAACAAATTAATTCATAAAAAGTAATTATTAAAAAAAAAAACATAAATACATGCCATTCAGTCTTAGAAAGTTGTAGCGGATAGTGATTTATTTACAATAAATATATTAGTTTTTTTTTTAATTATCAAATATAAAACTCATTCTCTTTGGTCTTAAAACTGTTTGTTCGACATCAACAGATATAACAGGCGCATATTTAATACTGACACGCCCTGTAGGTAGCGTGCTAACCTATTAATCTGGGGGTCGCAGGTTCCATTCCTACCCGGACCCTGGGAGCTCATTAACAAATTTAATTTTAGAATTAATTTATATTATTAAATAATAATAACAATTAATAAAATTTTTTTAACTTCATCAATTTTGGCTTTTATTTTTTCGCCGACTTGATCTTCTACTTTTCTTATTTTAATGACGGCATCATCAACGAGCTTAGCCGAGGTGCTCAACCAATGCAGTTTGGTTATTGTCTCAATTATAAACCCATAACTTGAGTGTATAAATTTTAATTGAGCCTCTATATTATCGAAATTTAAAATTTTGTTTACTTTTTTTATAGCGACTGCATAATTTTCTATAAAATTATTTACTAAATCTTTCAATTCTTTAAAATTTTTGGCATAAAGCTCAGCTTTCTCCAACCAATTGGTTGCGGCGGAGGGTTCAAGTCACGATATTTTTCTTTAAATAGTGAAATACGCAAAGGTAACTTTAAAAATATATTTTTTAAATTCAAATTGATTTCTAATTTCTTCAGCCACACGATGCATTTCATGAGCCAAGCATATGACCTCTAACATTTTTGTGTAAAATATCTTTAACAAAATATAAAGACTTATCATGTATTTCCTAAAAGCGAAGGTTAAACATTGAAAGTATATAAACAAAAACATCAGCCAGTTTAAGCCAAATAAAAAATATGGACTAAAACTTCGTAAAACCAGCAACAGAAACAAGGGGAATTTATAATCAAGTGTAAATAATTATATACCAAACACCAAAATGTTGTTGCTTTTGCTTTTTAAAACTGTAAAAGTAAGCAGATTATCCCACACTATTTTGACTGTTTGACAGCTTCAGGGCTTAAACAAATATAACCAGCTGATCTACTGACTACAGTTTATAATGAATTCGCCTTGAACAGAAAGATATTTCTAAACAAAAAATTAAGAAAAGAGCCACACATCACGATAAACGTTTATTTACAAAAAAAATATTCCAAAACATGAATTTATGGCAAAATATGCCAAAACATGCATTTACGGCAAAATGTGCATAAATATGCATTAACAAATTGAAGAATTTTACTGGAAATATTGTGATTCTTAAAGATATTTATCCTTATCCAAAAAAAATTAACGCAGACTTTAAAGTAAACGGTAGCGAAATTTTTCCAATAATTTTTTTCATAAATTTTACTTTAAAATCTACGTGAAATTTATTTGGATAAGAACAATTAACTTCAGCTGGGTCTTAGAGTAACGACAACAAACATGCATTTGCATTAAGTCCCTTGCTCTGGTTATAAATAAGAAGATGAAAATTTCTCAGAGTTTTATATGTATTATTTTACATAAATATCCACGCACATAAATCTCACTTTATTTTAATGAGAATTAAATTTGAGTTTTTTTTTTGTATTATACTTTTCACTGCAAAGTCCAAGTTAGACTACAATTAATACATTTGATTTGATTTTGTGGAAGCAGAATCCGTATCAAATCAAATCAGTATTAGATAAAGTAGAACAACAGCGTTGTTAAAGGCAAAGCACTTGGCCACACACAGTCAAACAAAAACAACATGTAGAATAATGTGCAAGATGCTAAAGCAAAAAAAAAAATAAATTAATATGGAAGCAGTAGCGACGAACGAAAGCATTTTAGGATGCAATAGCGTAAGGCAATGGACTTAAATAAATTAAATTTTATTTAATTTTGTGCTTAGACCAAAGCATTAAATAAGTCATGTCTTTTTGTAATAAACGAGAGCATTTTTAAATAAATACGACATAAAATGATGAACAAACCAGTTTTAAAATTTAAATTTATTGCTTCCGAGAAGCACTAAAGTAAGAGAAAGATTAAAACACAGGTGTTAATATATTCTGTATCATTTATAAGCAGCGGAGTCGATTTAGCGATGTCTGTGTGCTGCCGGACTTATAACAAGAGCCCTGCACAACCCTAGCTTGAATGGCTTATAAAAACTTTTTATTATTTATAAAATAGTTTGTAGTAATGTGTGACTTTGAAAATGTTTTGTGCAGCTCTTTAGTTATTACACGCTTTCATTTCATCTTTCGTTGTACAATTTTTATTAAAAACTTTTTAATTTTATGTAAGTATTCAGCTTTTCTCTCTGATTGTGGTCTAATATTTTTAATAAATCTTGACCAGCCCTTTTTATAAAATTTTTATTTTATAAAAGAGTGTAACTGAATAACTGGACAGCGCAAAATTTAAATAAAACAAGAAAGTTGTTTGTTTTTAAGCATCGCCAGCATTCTTGATTATGACGGAGACGACTGTCAATCTTTATTTTATTTTAAATTCTAATTTATGCCTAAAAGAAAACAAAAAAACAAACGATCACAAACCAACTTTGAACAGATTTAATGTTGCGTTCCAAGAAATTTATAGACAACGATGACGACAAACCTTCGTTTAAATTTTACCGTCATCCAGACAGATTTTAATTTTATTCAGAAAATTTATAATTTACGCTTGTGTGTGTGTGTGGGTGTCTGTACGAGTTTAGTTTGTACAAAAAGAAAGCAGCTAACTGATTCATTTGTTTCCATTACGATTATATGCATTTCATGTCTGCATATAAAAAATATTGTTTTAAAAAAATTATAATTTATGAAGTGCACTGAAAGAATTTAGCTGCTGGGACTGATGCGGACGATATTAAAAACAGCTTAATTGCGAATTTTGCTCTCGTAGTCGAAAGTGCGACAAACTGAGATAAAACATATATGACCGACCGACGCTGCCACATACCACTATGATAGGCGAGTGACATACACCGCCCTACAATAATGATGCTTGCATGAAATTATTGGAGTGATTATGGGTGTCGTTGTCGCGACTAAAACAGCGATATGTGGCAACGCCGGCCATATATTTTTTATGAGCTTGTCGCGAATTCGACTACGCCAACGACAATCGTAATAAGGCTGTATGTTTTTTTTTTTTTTTTTTTTTAAATTGTGGCTAAATAATTTGTAAGGGACATGATAAATTATTTTAGTAAATCGTACCAACCACCCAGAGGTGTAGAATTTTGGATTAGAAAAATGGAAAAAAAGACCAAAAAATCACTTAATTTAATGCTAAAATATTAGCAACTAATTTGTAATTTTCTCGCTGTGTATGTATCATTTGTTTTATACAAAAATAAAATTTCCACAATTATCTTGAATAAATATTATTCAGCAAGTGGGTATTTGAGTTTGTGGTCAAAGGTGACTGCCACTCATTTAAGAAATGTCACACATAATAAATCAACATCTTTAGAATTTTTCATATTTTTAAGCTTCAGTAATTGTATGACAAAATGACTTGACTTGTAAGTAATAAAAAAACAAAAAATTTAATTTTGCAGTTTGAGTGACTGCCGTCGAGTGGACTAAACGATTTGACAAGCCGCTATTCACACCAATCACACTAACACAGACTCGAACAAAATCAGTTCTGAGTCGAGTCGACGAGTCAATAATATTCGTAGTATTTACGAGTATGAATAAAGAAAATGTTACTTTTGTTTTTGTTTTAATGAATGGCGCTTTGTAAATTGTGTTTTGTACTTGAACGAGTGAGTGTATGCAATTTCTTTAAATAATTTTTTAGTCTTTTTTTAAGACTGCAATTAACACTAATTAGCCTTGTGACATCTTAACGATATGATCTATGGTTAGTTATTGTGTTTGATTACGTATTGCCATTAGTTACGTGTTTATTACGCAATTGATGTTTGTTAGGAAAAGAAAGAATTTCAATATTGAATTGTTAAATTGGCCCCTGCTAGCCAACAGTTAAAACAGTTAATTAATAATAAAATTATTTAATAAAAGAGCTTTTTTTAAGCGAAGCCAATTTTCACTGGTAAAAGGTGCACTTTTCAAATTGAGTGTTTTTTTTTTTGTGCAAGTGGCAGCTTTGAAATTTGGCAGCTGTTACAAGTGCTTATTCCGATTATTGAAAATGGAGAGCTCTACAATTTTTATTTAACAAAGTTGTGTGTATAATGACGTTTGGTTTTGTCAAAAGTAAATATTTCCTTTAATTAAAAGTTTTTAAGTTTTGAAAAAAATGTTTTAATTCTTTAATTTTTTATTGGAAAAATATTTTTATCGACTATTAATGAGTTAAAAGGTCAAAAATAAAAAAAAACAATTGTTTTGCAGCCAACTTCACTACAAAATGCACTGTCAAAATTGAATTTTCCAATTGCTCAGTGTTGCCTTCGCGCTATATAGGTATACTCCATACATTTTGTAGGGGCATGACAGATAAAAAACGGTTGCCCCAATTTAGGTAAGATTAATTAAAGGGCTTACAAGCACTTTTCATTATAAAATATTACGCATGTTTGTATTGATGTGTGGCTTTCAAGTAAGCTTGGGCAGCCCTTTAGTACTAAAATGTAATCACCTTATAAAAGTCTGCCAAGGATAACAACTGAAGTTATTTTATTACTTTGGAAAAAAAAAGAAATTGTTCCTGAAAATTCCAATATTTCTTCAAAATTATTCATTTTTCTTAACAAGTTTTCGATTAGTTTGTATTTAAGTTTGTTTTTCTTTGACTTTGCTTGAATACTAAACAGTCTGATAGAAACCTCTTGTACTTGGTAACAACAAAAAAAAATTATTATTCAAGGAAAGGAAATAATGATTGTGTCTTTAAAGAACGGAACTCATTTATCTTTTCATTCGTTACCTGCCTTAACAAACAGTGGCGAGTTTATAATCAACAACAACAATTATATGTTTTTTTATTCTCCCTTTTTTTCTTAAACCAAAAAAAAAGAGACAATCACACAATAATCACTGAATTGAAAATACTTAAGAAAACAAGTGGGGAAAAATTGTGTATTTAAAGAGGGCATAAATATAAAAGAAAGCGTTCTTTATATTATTAAACAAAATTATTTTATTTAATTTATACAGTCAAGGTATTACTTTTCACTTGAAAAAAAGCCTAGAAATTCTTTTTATTCAGAGTTTTCCTAGATCCTTTTAACAAATAATTAAGGCAAACAAATCAATAAGTAGATTTTTGGGGGGAGGGAACGAGTCACCTGGTTACAGAAAGAGACCTATTGTGACACTAATCTCTATAAATCTTGACTAAGTTCAATCTTGCTTGAGTTATTTCAAACTGTTATAGGTAGTGATGCCCTAAGTAGTGAAACAGGTATAAATTAGACCATTACAGAGATATAGTACAAGTTCGGCTGTTTTTTCGTTTTTGTTACAAAACCTGCAGGTCGTTTCGACTGATTCTCATATTCGCCAAGTGCCTTAATACTCTACAGTGTCTAGTCATGAATCTCGTGACCATCATTTGTTCTTTTTTAGAACTCAAAAGGCATGAATGTTTGCGCTACCTTAATATTTCTGGTCTCTAACTAATATTGTTGCTAATATCTTGGGGCTACTCTGTATTGTAAAGCGAAAGCAGTTGCCCATACTGATAAATAAAGTTTTTTAGGACTTATTAACCAAATACCCCTTCAATAAATAAATACCTTTCTTGTAATTGCACTACCGTTGTTTAATAGTATTTTATTTGAAGAATACATTCTTGTTGTTCACTGTACTCACACCTGCATGAGCTATTCAAAAATACGGGTTATTGTGCTTGTGACGGGCACCGGTGCGCGTTACATGACAACATTCATCACGTTGAAGCCGTTTCCATTTTCAATTATCGGTTGCATTAAAAGCTTGTTTAAACAAACCACCAACAGCAAGATGAATATACTTTTTGAGTAATTTTTTCTAAGTTTGGTTTTGTCAAAACTAAATATTTCGCTTAATTAAAGTTTTTAATTTTTGAAAAAAAAAAAAAAATTTTTTAATTCGAATACTTTTAATTTTCTATTCGAAAAATATTTTAATCGACTATTTTCTATTCGAGTAATTGATTTATTTTAATATTTTTTAAATATTTCATTCGATGATTTTATATTTGAAAAAAATGTTTCTTAATAATTTTCTACTCGATTATTTTTTATTCGTTTAATTTCTCATTGGATAATTTTCTATTTTTACTTTTTTATTCGAATATTCTCCTTAAGAATAATTAGTTTTTAACTTAAATTTGTATTTAGACATTTACACTCGAATATTTTTTTATATCTTCCATTCGAATATTTTTATTTTTTTAATATTTCTCTTTAGAATATTCGTTAATTTTTTACTCGTTTAATATTTTACTTGAATAATTTCTTGTCAACTTTTTTTAATTTTTTCTATTTAATTTAATTTTGAGTGTTCTTATTTGCTATTCATATGATTATTATTAATTTTTTATTCGAATAATTTTTTATTCGAATAATTTTTTACTCGGTAACATATTTTTCTTTTTTGATCGTTTTCGGTTAGTTTAATATTTTATGGGCTTATTTTCTATTCGTTTATTTTTTGTTCGAATAACTTTTTTTATTCGGTAACAGATTTTGTTTTAGAATATTTTCTGTTTTTAATTTGAATATTTTTTTTTTTTTATAATTTATTCAAATAATATTTTACTCAGTCACACTAAAGTCGGTATCCTTTTAAAAACGACTTTAAATTCATAAAATTTTTATAAACAAAAGTCAGCTCTTAATAAAAGCCTACTTTTTTCTGACTTTAATTACGACCCATTGTTTATTCGAATAATTTTTTTTTAATTTCTATTAATTAAATATTTTATTTCATTACCTTTCATTTAACTAATTTTTTATACTGTGCCCTTGAGCAGTGAATACTAAAGGGCTTACCTGAAATAAATTACAAGCGCTTTCAATTATAAAATATTACACATGCTTGTAATAATGTGTGTTGTTAAAGTATGCTTGTGCAGCTGTTTCTAGTCGTCTAAAAAATTTATAGGGAAATTACAAAAAAAAATTTAAATAATTTTCATTAAAAATTTCTAGACAACTAGAAACAGCTCATTTAATTAAATTAGAATAAAACACACATGTGTAACAATTTATAATTGAAAGCGCTTGTAAGTTATATCATGTGGGCTTATGCAGCCCTTTAGTATTCACTGCTTTAGGGTTACAGAAACAGCAGAAGTAAGAAGTGAATTAAATTTTAATTAAAACAAACATGATTCTAGGTAACGAAAAAATCACTCACGTTCACATCTCCAATTCAAAGTTTTTTTTTTAATATTTTACTTTTGCTTGAGATTGTTTTGTAGCCGTTTATTTTTTCTTTTATTTTTATTTTTCTTTTAGAACCTCAATTAGAATTTTCATTATTTTTAATTTAAATGCGATCATCCGCAGTAAGCCAACCGACAAACAACAAAACTTTAAAATGCGTTTGTTCCCCTCAAGTTCTACGAGTACGAATTGATAATAATCAAGTAGGTTGTTCTTTTATTTATTTATTTATTTTTTTGTTACTCGCATTTTAATAGTTTCTTCAATTCCCAAGTAAAACCAGGTAGATTTTGGACCTTAGAACGTAATAATTTAAATGGCTGGCTGACTGACTTGCTGACTGTTCAAACATTTGTGTGTGCATGTGTTTCTTGGAGCCACAGAACACAAGCGGGAAACATGCGCCAATATTTAATTTTCTATGTTCATTTTGAATATGAGAAAAGAAAAAAAACTGATCAAGTCAGTGACCAAAACGGAAACGCGTTTAAATTGTTTAATAAAACGGAAATGGCAGAGAAATTATTCCTTGTTTTTCTTGTTGTTTTTTTCTTAAATACCTTTACTACTAAATCGTGAGTCCAAAAAATAGAAAAACTGATTTAAAGTGAACAATTACTAATTTTTAATTTTTAAAACAAAAGGATTACAATTTAAAAAGTATTTTTGTTGAAACTGCGACCAAAGGGCGAGCTGCGTTATACAGCAACTTGTATCAAAATTATTTTATTACAGTAGACGCTCGTAAATTAGAACCACTTTGTTTCTGGGGTTCTAATTTCCAAAGGTTTTTTTTTCTGTAACAAGAAGCAATATAAAAGTGGATCTTTGGCAATCTGTTATAATACAAGGTGGGCTACAAGAAATCACCCTATTGGAAGATGCTCTTATTTTTGCAAATGGCGGCCAATGTGAAATCTATTTTGACGTTTGTGAACTAGATAGATGTAGAATACAAGTGAACAAGCCATGGAGCGATACACTCCCCAAGAACGGGGAATAAACGAAGTGGACGATTTTTCGACCAAAATCATGAGCGACGAGGCTCATTTCCACGTTAACGGGTACGTGAACAAGCAAAACTATCGCTTCTGGGGCACCGAAAATCTACGAGAGATGCACGAGGAGCCATTACACCCGCTCCAAGTGACTGCATGGTGCTCTGTTCACGCTAGAGGGCCCTGGAGGAGTCATCGGGCTGGTCAAACGACAACAGTGGACGGTGCCGCTATAGCGCCATGTTAACCGAGTTTTTTCTGCCGCAATTGAACGAATTAGGACTGGAGCACATGTGGTTCCAACAGGACGGAGCAACGGCACACATTTCATTTAGAAAAAAAATGAGAGCCAAACAACATCGGATGACTTCTTTTGGCCCACCTTGCATCTTTACATTTCTTGCTAATTACAGAGTATTCTTTTTTCCTTATTTGACATTTTATAAAAAAAGGATACATTTCAAACTTGACTCAAACTAAGTGAGTGAAGATAAATATGCCGAGTTAAATATGTTTTAACGTAACCCGTTACGTTTTTTAGTATTTGTAAATATGTTTTAGTATTTATGGCATATTTACCAAATACGTCTTACGTCATTAGATATTTCTAAATATGTTTTTAGTATTTATGACATATTTATAAATATGTTTAGGAGAAATATAAGTGCATGGGAAAAAATATTCATAAATACGTTGACTTCTAAAGAAGATTACGGGATAAGACAGATATCATTTTAAAGATGAAGTCGTCTAGATTTGTAATCTATCGCCCAAATACTCAGAAGTTACTTTTGAATATTTTTAAAAAATTTTTTAAATTTCCATATACCCCAGTGCTGTTGCTCTGAGGGATTTTAGTGACTTCCGGACGAACCATAGAAGATTACGGCATGGGACACATATCATTTTAAAGGGGAGGTGGTCAAGATTTGTAATCTATCGCCTAAATACTCAGAAGTTACTTTGGAATATTTTTAAAAAATTTTTTAAATTTCCATATACCCCAGATGTGTGTGAAGTTATATTTTAAAACATAAATCCCAATACACAAACCATTTCAATTTACAGTGCTCTGTTAAACTGTTAACATAGCTCTGTTAAGTACACAAAACTGGGGTTGCTGCACTAAAACTGGTGTAATTAGTAAATTGTAGAACAAAATGCACCAGGAAAAATGGAACAACTTGCCTAAGCTCCAACCTTTCCAAAAGAGGCAAACAAACGGAAAAAAAATTGCACAGAGGGCAAAATTTTTCAATTTTTAAAATCTTCTATGGTTCGTCCGGAAGTCACTAAAATCCCTCAGAGCAACAGCACTGGGGTATATGGAAATTTAAAAAAAATTTTAAAAATATTCCAAAGTAACTTCTGAGTATTTGGGCGATAGATTACAAATCTAGAATACTTCATCTTTAAAATGATATCTGTCTTATCCCGTAATCTTCTTTAGAAGTCAACGTATTTATGAATATTTTTCCCATGCACTTATATTTCTCCTAAACATATTTATAAATATGTCATAAATACTAAAACATATTTACAAATACTAAAAAACGTAACGGGTTACGTTAAAACATATTTAACTCAGCATATTTATCTTCACTCACTTACTCAAACTAACCTATCAGTCTGGCGGTCGTAATTTCGATTCCATATGGTTATTGAAATGATATTGTAGGGTTATTGAAATGACAAGATGCGTTTTCAATTTGACAACTTTTGTTGCAAGTTTGACAACATATTTTTTGTTAACAAGTTGAAAGCGTGCGTTGTCAAAAAAAAGTAAAATCATAGTTGACAGCCAACCGTGGTCGATTTGTACACGCTTGTTAAAAAATTGAAAACACTAGTTGTCAATAAAATAGACAACGCGATGGTGTCAAATTGACCACAGACGTTGTTGGTTTTTTAATGCAATTTTTGGCTCAGTAAAGCCAATTCATTGCCAATGAAGCTTTTGTGCGCAGGAATACATACTAGGGACTTAAAGAATACTTAAGTTAATTAATTAAATATAAGTTTGAAAAGAAATTAAAACAAAGAATTTCTTTGTATAAAACTGTCATCTTACTTTTTGACTTTATTGGTAATTGTGAGTGAGACATCATAACGTTCTTGGAACATGGCGAACCGTACAGTAATAATGGGATTTTGAAAAGGACAAGGCTCGTTGTGATTTGTTTAGACAAATAAAAATGGGGTATTTTGTTTGAAAAAAAAATTTTTTTTCAATTCGTCCATTGTTTGCAACATGTAAAAATTCAAAGCCAATTTTCGTTTATGTGAAACTCGTTATGCGACCTCAAGGTGTGTGAAAAAAATTACAGCTTTTCCTGCTAACATTGTTATGGCATTTATGTAAAAAAAAAAATAACGATAATAAAAGACTCGAAAGAAATAATAGCTTAAAAATCCTGTTCTTTTGTTTATACAACAACAACAAGGAAGAAAGAAATGAAAAAAACATCATCCTCTTTGTCAAATCAGTCATTTCAAATCTACAATCTAAATTCATCTACTGACACTTACAGAATGTGGCAGGTAAAATATAATGCTGAATGTTGGCCAGCTGTTAGTTTTTGGTGTTTATTTCTTCTCTTATTGCTCGTTTGTTGCGCTTAATCTTAACAAATAAATCTAATAGACACATTCATTCAAACCTGTACTCGCAAGTTAAAAAAAAATTTAATTTTTACTTAAAATTTCTTTTAACGACTTTTTTCTTTAGACAAAAACAAGCCAAAGTCTCTCTCTCTCTCAGAAAAAAAAAAATAAGTGAACGAAAACAGCATGTAAACTTGACACCGCCGGAAACAATACAAGTTTCGAATGATTGAAAAATTAAGAAAACGTATAGCAGTCGAGTAGGTCTACGTATCTATTGAGGAAAAGAAAATCTTAACAACAAGTTGGTTAAAGATGCAACAACCAGAAAAAATGGCAGATAGACGTTGTTACTTTACATGAATTGAATGGATGGGTGAATAGTTTTTATAGATGGATGTGTGTTACACTCCTCTAGTATTAGTTGGTAAAACAAAAATAAATAATAAAAAAAAGGTGTTAATAAAGTAAGTATTCGAATATGTATCAGTACGAAACAGTTTAACACTAGATCTACCAGCTCTTTACGTTTACCTATTTCTACCGAAACTAGTCAAAATGACTTATTGTGGTTTCGAGTCTTCATTCACTCTTAAAAAAATGGCAAAAAAAAAAAAAAAATTGAGCAATATGAATTGTAATGGATAAATGGAAAAAGTAGCTCATTCACGGTAATATAAGCCACCGGTTTGAAGCAATTTCGACTGTTTTCAATAAATTTGTCCCAAACTGCTCTAAACTAAACGTTGACTCTTCTGATATCTTTTATCGCAACGATTGTATCCCAGAATCTGAGTAAAAACACCTTTACTCATAGTGCTGGAGAAATATGATGGTCCTTACTTGTTGGTCCACAAATATTGAAGCTTCAAAGTATTTCCTTAGTAAGTGCGTACAATATTAAAAGAAATGTCATCAATTTTGCTTGAGTAAAATAGTCTAGTAGTCTATCCTAATTGTATTATTCACTCATTTCAATTGAACGAACTAGTCCGTTTTTTCAATTCTCATAGTTCATTTGTTTGCCCTTCATTC
Organism: Thelaira solivaga; assembly: GCA_947397855.1. Classification (NCBI taxonomy): domain Eukaryota; kingdom Metazoa; phylum Arthropoda; class Insecta; order Diptera; family Tachinidae; genus Thelaira; species Thelaira solivaga. The sequence continues at coordinate 79,663,759 of OX377610.1, forward strand.
GAAATGAAAGAACAAACTAAATTTGAACAATGATAAAGACAAAGGAACGAAAGCTCCCAGTTTTTTTTACAAAAATGCATAAAAGTGATAAAGAGACAAAAGATCAAATGAACGAACTATTGCTTTTTAATTTTTGAATTAAGAAGAGCGCTCACTGAAATGAACTACGGAGCACAAGTCTATTGTCTAGTTTTTTTTCTAAAATTGGAGAGGCTTCCAACTCTGTAAAATTCGTTTAGGTTCCAAATCAATGATTAACTGGAACGCACTTTAAATTCCCGTTCATAATGTTTCTTTTAGCATGTGCTGTTGGCCCGTATACTACTTTGGAAGCATTCTGAACTGGTAATCCTTCTTCAATTAGTTCCGTCTGTAGCAATTTCAGTTATTTCCAACCTTCTCTTCAGGACTGGAAGGAAATCGCATGCATCGTCTCGTATTTTTGTTTGAAACATTTTCGCAATCACTGTCTATATTGTCTTCATCAGAAATTTTCTACTCTCGGTAATAGCACTGTTATCATAACTGCCTTGTGCATCAGTTTGTCTATCTAAACATTCACTTCCTACCATTTTGACTGCTACTGGTATAAATGTCAATAACAAAAAATATAATTTTTTTAATAAATATACTAGGACCTTGAATAAGTTCTCGCTGTTTCTTTTACAAAATAAAAGCTTTATTTAAATTACAGTTGACTCATCTACTTGTAATGTCTTTCCAAGTTCTGCTAGAGTCTGACACTGATCTTGATTGATTAATTCTTCCAACTTTTCGTCTTCTTTATCCTCAAGTTTAAAATCATTATTTTTGAAGTGTCGACACCAGTCTCTGCATATCGTATCCGACAAAGCATAAGTCACCATAAGTCTCAACAAGATTTCTTTTGAATAAAGTTGTGCAATAAAATTCCCCCAAATACACTTTATTTGGTACAAAAGTACACATTTTTAGAACTAAGAAAAAAGTACTTTGTTTACACTAAAGTGAACTACCACACACTGAAATTTAAGGTTAGATACACTACTGCCTTGCAATTTTTGTTACCATTCGAAATTCCATGAACAGGGTACTGCTATTGCCATCTTTGTAGAAACAACGTGAACTTATTCAAGGACCTAAATAAAGTAACATTAAGCTCATAAAATGTATTCTCCACTTACAGCTACAGAGATCATAAACTCATTTCGGAAAGCAAATGTTATACAGGGTGGCTCAAATAAGACCAGCTGATGTGAAACACAAATAACTTTTTTATTTTTTAACATAAATTCAGACATGGCCTGATATATGAAATGAAAATTATTCGTTGTTGGGTATTTTTTTTTTTTAATTGACAATCTGCTTCTGCTAAAACTTCTTCTTAAGTGAATTAATACTTTCAAAAATTCAATTGTTGAAAAAAAAAAAAAACGTAACTAAACTGAATGAAAGCAACATATTTTTGCTACAGAAAAAATGCAAAAACAACTAAAATAGTATCACATAACATCAGCTTTTTAAGACAAAAAAAAATAACAATACAAAAACCGCACAAAACACAAACGACAACAACAAAATAAAAATCATATTATGACTTCCGTGGATATGATGATCAGCTGAAACATCAGCAACATGGATGGAATGCCATGAAGCAACAGCAAAATAATAATAAAAAGAAACTGCTAGGGGAGGAGTAGATCAGGTAAGTAAATGAAAAGCTGTCAGTGGATACTTATTATGTTGTAAAACAACAATAAAAACCAACTCTTCTCAAACAAAGTCATGTCGCACAAATTTAAACTTGACTTTTAAAATGAGTTCACCCAACAGCAGCAACTGCAACTGCAACGCCAACAATAACAAAAACGGTTATATCAACCACATACACAAACTAGTTGCTGCATTCAAATCTCTTTAAATTGTAACGGTTACACTCACCGATCTACACATACACACATATTGTTGGTGTAATTTGTTTAATGTTTTTCTTTTCTTGTTTTTTGTTTTACTTTTGGCTGCAATTGTACTCAACACTGTTTTGTTTTTGTGGGGTTTTTGAATTTTAAAAGGAAAACAACAAAAATAAAAAAACGTTATTTAATAACAATTATTATGCTTGATTATGCGCTTTATTTTATACATGCTGATAGTTTGGTAACATCTACCTGAAACTTTTATTAAAAAATAAAGTTTTTTTTTTTTTTAATTTACACTCGGCGATAAAAAAGAATGTCCGTTGAATTCGTATTTAAAGTAAATCAAGGAGAATCTATACAAAGTGACCGCTTTAGCAATTCGTTCATTATTTTCTTTAATTAGAATTTATAAACTGAAGTTGAATTAAAAAGCGTGAATTGCTTATAGGTGTGGGAAAAAAGTTAATTTCTTGGTAAACTTTCGATATCACATAATTTTTTATTAAGAATATTCATTTGAAAATAATACTTCTTCATTTTCATGGGAAATATTATTTATTGCGCAGAGATTTTAAAAAGTTTTTAGATTTAATTTTTGAAAAAAAAAAATGTCAGCATGCTCATGCACACTCATGCAATTTTAGGCTCATATGCCTTAGTAAAAAAAACTAATTTCACTAACGAACGCTCACCTTTAACCTTAACCTATTAGACTTAATATTTTGTTGTCTTTTTAAATGATTTATCATTAAAAAAATTAAAATTAGATCAAAATTAAAATTACGAATTAAAAGAGAAATATGAGTACCCATTATTTGGTTTGCTTTTTTGCACAGATCTACCGCCACTTGAATTAATTTTTTTTATTAAAATTGTTTCTTTTTTATATTAACTCTAGATCCTGTTTAGTCATCAATTCAATAATTTTATCGGAATGGAAGTGTAAAGCGAATTCTAAATAGTAATTTTTTTCAGGCAATATAAACAAATTATCAAAAATAATATTTAATTTTTTACCTGTTTTTTATTTTATTGAATATAAGTTAAATTTAAGAGCTTTTCTTATTTTTGTGTGTGCCTTTATACGTTTTTTTTAATAATATTTCTTTTTAAGTTGAATTCAATTTTGACACTCTTGAAGATAAGCAATTCTCATCGGTAAGGAAAGCTAAGATTAAAATCAATGAGAACTTAGCTGAACTGAATATTAAGGAAAGCTAAGATTAAAATCAATGAGAACTTAGCTGAACTGAATATTAAAATTTCCTCATACCACAGTACTCTTGCTCTGAGAGATTTTTACCATTCACCATTTTGCCAAGGTACCATTGCCGATTTTGCACTTGAAAATTACCAAAACCAAAAGGGAATTTGATCTGTAAGTTCTAAGCTTTCTGTTCCTTGAGAACAACAATACTAGGTTTTATCAAAAAAATGTTAAAAATACTTCAAAGTAACTTCTGAGTATTTGGGCGGTAGATTACAAGACTAGACAGTCTCCCCTTTATAATGATATATGTTACATCCCACAATCTTTAATGGTTCGTTGGGAAGTTGCTAAAATCACTTAGGGTAACAGTACCCCAATAATCCAAAGTAACTTCCGAACAAACCATAGAAGATTGCGAGATGGGACATATATCATTTTAAAGGGGAGGTTGTCTACAGCCCAACTACTCAGAAGTTACTTTGGACTATTCTAAAAAAAATTTTTAAATCTCCATATACCCTAGTGCTTTTGCTTTGAAGGATTTTTACCATTTCCCACTTTGCTGAGGTACAATTCCCGACTTTGCCTATGAAAATTAATTTAATTTGTAGGTTCTAAACTTTTTAGAAGTATTTTAACATTTTCAGAAAGTTTCGTAGTTTTCATTTTATTATGCAAAATGTACTGGGATATGAAGAAATTGCAAAAAAAAAATTTTAAAATACCCCAAAGTGATTTCTTAGTATTGGGGCAGTAGATTACAAAATTAGACTGCCTCCCCCTTAAAATGATATGTGTCCCATTAAGTCCCATGCCTTAAGATAGAAGTAGTAGCATTCACCCTTCAAAGACCACATACTCGTATATGCTATTTTTGTACTAATTGAAATTTTCAAAGTTTCTAAAAAGTTCACAAATGCAATTTTGAAAAACTGTATTCCCAGGATGATAGCCCTATCATTCTGAATGTGTTCCACAAATTAATGGGTTAACGCGCTACCCATCAATCTACAGAACACCCTAAATAGCGTGCTTTGTAATGAAGTTGGCTGCAAAACAATTTTTGTTTTTTGTTCACCATTAATTACATTTAAGTTAGTGTTTTTTTATCTAGCGCTTGAACTCTATTTTTGTTTGTCTTTAGCGGGCTTCACTACATAATATAAAACAAAGTCGCTTTCTCTGTCGCTATATCCCTATGTATGCTTAAATCTTTAAAACTACACAACGGATTTTGATGCGGTTTTTTTTAATAGATAGAGTGATTGAAGAGGAAGGTTTATATGTATAATCTTGGAATGTTTAACGTCACAAATCCGCCCGGCATTTGGCGCTATAGTCGGTATCTGGCTTATTTGCCTACTACCTGTTTTAACCCGTTCTCGCACGGTTCTTTACTCTATAAGTACGATTTCTTAGTGTACGAAGATCGAATATATAAAAATATTAAGGCAAGACAACGTTTGCCGGGTCAACTAGTTATTAAATAAGATTGAATAGCCAGCCTAGAATTAAATAAAATTCTTTACTCACATATTTTTAAAAGAATTATTTCCTTTAATTATTTTAAAAATATCATAATGCATCAATAGATATAAAACCGATTTGACATTGATTCGTATGTTTTTTTTTTGTCATGCACTGTATAATTAAAAAAAAAACAGCTCATAACAAATAACCAAACAGAGTTGTATTAATTAAAACAAGTCACAACACACCAAAGTTACCCAACATAACAACATGCCACTAAACTAACAAACTGAACACAACAACGTTACCATAAATAAATATTTGAAAATGGCTTTTTAAACATTTCCATGTTTATTTTTCATAAAATTATGTAAATAATTACATGGCGGCTGGTGGCTAATGGCAAAATACCAAAAACAAACATGCAACTGAAAGACACATGCTAATAAAGTTTTAGGAAAAGTTGCATTAGTGATTTTTCTTTCATTTATTAATTGCTTTTTCGCCTTTTTTTCTCAATCCATTTCTTACTTTAGCTTGTGTTAATTATTACATTTCTGTTGTGCAAAAATCATTGAAAAAAAATATAATTAAAGAGCAAGAAATGTAGCAGACAACGTTACAGCTAAAGATTTGAAATATTCGTGATTGACTTAAGAGGAGCTTGCCTTATTTCATCACTGTAGTAAATCGAAGAGTGGCGTCTAGTCACACCTAAACACCCTCCAATTAATTAGGCTTCAAGGGCCTACTGAAATGAAATTAAAATTTCCGTTTCGTTTTCATACAAACTTTTCACATTATAGATTTTCGTCTCAATTAAGAAAAACTGTTTCATTCAAATTGTATCGATGAATATTTTATTCAAAACTATACTTTGCTGTATGTTAAAATATTAGGTGTTGGAATTAATTCGTAGCGTTTGATGAGAGATGACGTGGTTATTATAGTGTTCTGTTTTTACCTTTAGAAACAAATTGATCGTTAAACAGCTGTTATTGGGTACTGTTTTTACGACGCATCTGATTTTTAATTGTTAATAACAAGTGGCAGCTATTTAATTATGTCGAAATTTATACCAAATGAAGTGTTTTTGCGGGGAGTTTTATTACATTATTTTAATATGAACAAAAGTGCTGCAGAAAGTCATCGGATTTTAGTAGAAGTTTACGGTGAACATGCTTTAGCTGATCAAACGTGTCGGAAATGGTTTGCGCGTTTTAAGAGTGGATATTTTGATTTAGAGGACAAGGAACGACCTGGACAGCCAAAAAATTTGAAGATAAAGAATTGGAGGATTTACTCGCAGAAAATTCATGTCAAACATTTCAAGAGTTACAATTGATGCGTTTGAGTCGTGCATTGAAGGAAAAACGGCCGGAATGGAGCAAAAGGCACGATGAAGTTATTTTACTGCACGACAATGCTCGACCTCACGTGGCGAAACCAGTGAAAACATAGCTGGAAACATTGAAGTGGCAAGTCTTAACCCACCCGCCGTATTCTCTAGATATTGCCCCTTCGGATTAATACCTGTTTCGATCAATGGCTCATGGTTTATCAGGGGAAAAATTAACATCTTATGATGATTGCCAAAATTGGATCGATTCATGAATTGCTTCCAAGGACGAAGAGTTTTTTCGACGGGGTATTCGACAGTTACCTGAAAAATGGGAAAAAGTAGTGGCAAGCGATGGGCAGTATTTTCAATAATGTAATTTTTATTTTCATTTCAAATAAATCGTTATTTTTTAATAAAAAAAAAAACCCTACGAACTAATTCCAGCACCTAATAATATTCAGTACTGTTCTGTATTCTGAATCGGAATTATTATTTTTTTTTTTAATGGAAAAATCCGAATTATTTGGCTGTTCTGTATTTCACTTCTAATATTTTTTTTGTTTTATTCCATCTAAAAGAATTTTGGTGGAATGTGTTATAATTAATTGTTTTATTATTTTTTAAAAACGTTAAAAAATAAATTAAAAAATACGTAAAATTCAGAACAGCTAATTTCCAAATATTTTCATTACGAATATTTTTATAATTCTACTCGTTTGGACTTCACACGGAAGACAGAACAGCGACGACAATGCCTGATCTTATATTTTTGGCTGTTGCAGTTGCCACATCTATAATTAAAAATATGGCAACTTTAAATGCTTAAAGTTCACGTTAAAAGTTAATGGCAACACATTGCTATTGTTCGGTTATCATACAATTTTAATTAAAGTCTGCTTGTAATAACGAAAACCCATTTATCTGTCTAATAACATCCTGCCGTTAGTTACAGGATACACAGATGTGTGAAATTTGATAACTAATTTAAAAATAAATTAGCTTTTTTAAGTAGGACTCTTGTGGAACAATGATTTAGCTGTGTCTGGGAATGAAGAAATGAAAACGAAATTAATTTTTACAGAAAATTTTTAATTTTCTCGTTCTGTATTTGACCCTTCTGCATGACTCTGAGCCGCTAGTTATTACTTGGTTGTAATAATAGGCCTTTAAAAAACAACTTGAGTTCAAGATTCGACTGGCGGTAAATGCAGCCGTGTAGTCGATAGCCTGCGGTCGTGTATCTGTTATATAATTTAAAAAAAAAAACTGTGCACAATTCATTAAAAAATAAGTTTAAAATAGCAGAAAATTAATGAAACAAATAGCGTAGCAAAATTAAAAGAAACAAGAAAAGAAAGTCATAATTAATAAAATATTAATCGCAGTGAAGTTATTTAATAATTTTGTGTTGCTGTTGTTTGTATACCCGTAGTTTTTGTTTATTTTTTTGCTTAAATTACCAACTATGATTAATGAAATTAATACAAATTAAATAAAAGTTATTTCAATAGATTATTTCTTTCTCTTGTTTTTTTTTTTGCTTTAAACTTTTTTAAACTCGCATTTGCAAATGTAAAAGCAGAGACAAAAGTCATTGCCCTAAGCGACTTTAATGTTAATGAATGGCGGCAAGTAGGAACTTCTTCTTTAATATCTGCAAAGTAAAACAGATACGAAATACACATCAAGCAAACACCATATCCTACAATAACTTATAACACAAGCGAATTCAAGCAATGATAGTTAGATATAGACACAGTCATTAGTTAGATTAAGGATGTGAATTCGAGATTGCTGAACTACCTGTAACTCAAAACTGAAGCAAAAGTACTTTACTGATGTATTAAAAATCTTCACCTCAAAAAAAGCAATAATCACTGGTAGGATGTTTTAGTTATTACAAGTAGACTTTAACGAAAAGTAGACTAAACGAAAAGCTAACAACAGGATGGTGGTGCCTTTAACTTTTAACATGACCTTTTAGCATTTAGGGCCATTAGTACAACTAAACAATAACTAAGGGCAGGATGTTTTTCAAAACAAGGATGATAATGATGTTTGAACATTATTTACGAATTGATTAAATTCAATTTAAAATTTAATTAAACTAAATTTAACTCAAAAGTGAAGGAAGTAAGCCTAAAGAGCTTTAAAGCTTATTTAAGGCAAGTATTATGGTTCATAACTCAGCTTAGCTGAGTTGCAACAAATTTTTAATCAGTAATAACATGAAAAGGTTGTAATTTGAAAATTTTCTACTGAAGTAGAGTTGAGTTGAGCACCATAATGAGAGCAATAATTTTTAACATTAAAAAATAATGGAAGACTTACCCATCTCAATAGAAACAACTCCTCTTGCATGATAGTTTAACTAAAAAAATATAAAAAAAATAAAATTAATTATTATTAAAATGAAAAAGCAAAAATTTTAGTATAATAAATTTAAATGTATAACACTTAAACGATCCATGCCATAGACTAGAAATAATTTAAATAAAAAAATTTACAACCAAGTAAACTATAAAATTTTATGATTTTAAAAATTAATTTTTTAAATAAAAGTTGAAATAAACGAGATTTTGAATTTATAAAAATTAAATTTCATAAGATTGTGTAGTTTTACCATTTTATTGAAAAAAAAAAAACATTTATTTAGATTTTAAGGTAAAATTTATAAAAAGTTTCGTTAACGCTGGGTTTAAAGTCTACATTAACTTTTCTTGAATAACAGTTATTTATTGAAGTTTACTTTTGTTATAATTTTCTTAAAACTTTTATTACAAAATTTGCTTTCCAAAATTTTATTTAAAATAAAACAAAACAATTCGGAATTTCTACTCTAATCGTGTTTCATTTGGGGATTTTTTTCAATATAATTTATTGCTGTATTTTGGGTGGAAAAAATCATTAAAAAAAAGGACACAGAAATTAATTAATATTTTAATTTAATAAAAACAAAGATCAGCTTGTCTGAGTCCGGTCAGCGATTCCCAATGTTTTATGAATTTCGATTCAACCAAGAAATTCGTTTTGTACACGCAAAGTAAAAAGATGGTTGAATATGGTCACCGCAAACATAGTTTGTTCTTCACAAAAATATTGTTATTAATTTGAAGCATCTAAACATTATTATGATCACGATAAACATATTTCTAGTTATTTTTTTATTTGATCTAAGACACAACCATATAATTATCATATTATGTTTAATAAAATTTTACTTGAAATCATAAATGTGTTCATAGCAAACATAATAATGATAAAAATATGGTGGAATGTAAATTGCTTTCTATTTTGTCTCTTCCGCAATCATATAAATAAAGTGAGTATAAAACAAAAACTTAATCGTTCAAACTGAGCTTTGTGACTGAAGTGGTTGAGTAGCGAGTTAATGCTTCTTAACTAAGTGTTCGCAAGTTCGAGCCCTAGTAGAATCAACTAAAATTTAAAAAAAAAATTAATTTAAACCCGATGTATTATGTAATAAATAAATATAATAAATTAATTGATAGAAAAGAAAAATCAATGGAATAAAAAAAACTTTATTTATACAAAAAGTTTAAATTAACATTTTTTTTAAATCATATTAAAATATGTACGTATTAAAAAAAAATTAAAAAAAAATTTCTTGCCTTGACCGGGGGTTGAACCCAACATCTGCAGTTGAAAGCTATTTTTAATATCTTTGATTTAAAAATATAGGAGTCTATGGTTAGAAGCAATCATAAATCTAACCATACTATGTTTCCACCAGAATATGGTTGCTTGAACCATATTTTTTCTTTGCGTGTACCTAATGAATGCCGGCGAAGTGATATTCCTTAGTTATTTACTTAGCTATTCAACAAGTAATAGCACTCGATCGGCATGCGCTCAATTTCAAATAGATAAAAAAAAAATATGAGATTTTGATTTAAAAAAAGCGAATGTCGAAAATAAAATCGGTAAAACTGAATAACTGAATTAGTGAAATTCAGTACTGGAATATGAAGCCATTTATTTTTTCATTTGCAGTATCGATAAAACGATTCTGAAACTTATTTTACCGATGGTGTACAGCTTTTTTTTTATTTTTATTTGACAATACTGTGCACAAAGAAAAATGGAAAAAGACAAACAAATGCTAAGAAAGCAAATTTTTGTGTAAATATTTTACATGTTTTTGATAATTTTTGTAATTATTACATATTAAAGTAAATGTAAAATAATATAGGCAATTCGTTAACTGTTTTATCCCATTTCTGGTCAAATTAAATAGTAAATACTTATAAACCATTTTCAAGAAAAAATATAGTGACAGCACTTAACATAAATAATTGTTCGTACCAAACATTTCAACCGCAATTTGGTAAAATCTCGATGTACCTATTTTAACGATGCGATTTGTCGTACTGAAAGTTATTGAATCGCACTACTATTCGTAAAGTTAACTAAAGGCTGTGCATTGTGAGCCAAAGTCGTTTACATTTACATGACGGCAATAAATTCAACTTTTTATTTATAATAACAAATCAATATTTAGCAATAGTGCGGGTGTAGTAATTCTTATTGAAAAATTCAATTAAAAAAAAATAAAAATAGAAATAATCATGAAATCGAAAACGTTTGAAATGAATTTTAATAAGAGGAAGGGGGGAGGGAAGTATATTTAAAGGGGTATCCGGTTTTTTATTTAACAAAACACTTTTGTAAATAGAATATCAAATAATTTATTACAAGTATTCTTCTATTGTTGTAGTTGTTGGCGTAGTTGCTGTATTACATGAATTTTATATTACATATTTTTATTTGATATATTTTTTGTTAAATAACACATTAAAAAAATTTTATTTTCATTCAAATTACGCAAAATAAAACATTTTAGAATTTTTATTATTATTTTGTTTTTATTATTGCAAAACTAGAAAGGAAAATAAAATAACTGATGCAGCAAAAAACACAATTGTACTAACAATAAAATAATAAAACTTTATTAAAATAATACACAGTTATTAATGAAAATAAATTCGTAAACAATAAAAATGTTGGTTAAAATAATTTGATTTAAATTACGTTAATAAAACTTAAAACATAAATGAGGAAGAGTAAGGCATCCAGCAATTCCCCATGCATTGATAGCAAACAAGTATTTACAGTAGAGCTGCCACATCACAAAACTGCTGTTTTAGGAATTCGCCAGTGAACACTCAGCTTAATTAAATTTGACGTTATCTTATTTAAAACCGATATTCGTTAGAACAGGACCAGGAAAGAAGAATGGAAAGGGGAATAAACTTGCTCGTACTCGGCAATTCCCTTTTGTTCTCTCTTCATATCTTTTATAAAGATGTAAAAAAAGAAGACAAGTAGCTTAAAGGCTGAATGAATGACTGAATAAGTATTGCCCAACTAAACTTAAAAAATCAAAAAACACCATGTCCCTTAATTTATGATTTTTTATTTGGTTCACAGCCATTTTACCATTCATATTTATTGGGTACTACAAAGTAAGACACCATTTACACAGGGAAAGTTTACTTTGACAAATTTTGTTGAATTCTCTTTTAAACTTTCTTTGGTGTTTATACAGGGAAAGTTTTGTTTCTCAAATTTTGTTTTGTTTTCAAATAAAAAGTTGCAGCTAACTTCAGTTATATAAACTACGAACAAAGAACAAAACGAATTTGCGAGTACAAGAAAGTCTGTACTGCCTCCCGTTCTCTTCACCCCTATCTCCTATAAACTCAAGACTTTGCAAAGTAAACTTTCCCTGTGTAAATGGTGTCTAACTAAATAGTAATAAAATGTTTATATGCTGCATCAATTTACATTTACGGTACATATTTAAAAATAGTATTATAGTAAAAAGGGATAAATATTTTACCCCTTATTTGATGGAATTTTAAAAAATTGCGAATTTACTTTGGAGAATTTTTTAAGAAGACACGAATTTAAATCTAGTTTTTGTTGCTGTGATTGTTACTTTGTAAGATAAATGGTGTTAAAAAATTGTACCAACATTAGTGTTTTACCCTTTTTATCTAACAAATGTACAAATATCGAAAAAGTACCAAACACCCAATCGCTTAATTTTTTAGTAGAATATTTCGTAGTTTAAAATTTAGCTCTATCTGTAGTAGATCCGGATATATAAGAAGTTCGGTTTTACCCTTTTTTACCCCCTTAATATTCGTCCTACATATTTGAGAGGAAGCTGCTTACCGAATTTCAAGTCCGCAGGTTTAGCTGTTTGGATTGGGCGATGATGAAAAGTCAATCAGTCAGACACAAAAAAAAAACATTTAAGCAGTACTTAAATACTCAAACAAACATTTGGTACAACTATTCAAGCACACACAAATACAGACAGACACACAACTAAATCTAAAACAATTTATCTATTTCTTTCATACAGTTTAGTCCACTAAGCCAGCCAGAGTCAGTCAATTATTATGTTATTGTAAAAGGTCAAGTTTAACTAATTTTTATTTTCAACAATCATATGGAAGAAAATAATAACAAAAAACAATAATACATAATTCAGTATGTGGGTGCTTCTACTGTTGTAAAGGGTGTCCCAACAAGAACGCAAGATTTAAATTTTAAATAAATGACTGATGCAGCAATTGAATTGTTTCTTTGGCTGTATGACATGTGGCGCCATCTTGTTGAAACCACAAGCCCTCCACATTCATTTCTTCAATTCTAGGCAAGAAAAAACGATACCGAACACCATTGACTGTTTGCGCTTGACCTGCCACATTTTCATAAGAAAAGGTCCAATGATTCCTCCAGCCCAAAAACCACACCACACAGTGACACGTTGAGGATGCATTTGCTTCTCGTGAATCACTCGAAGATTTTCCTCACCCCAAATGCGACAATTCTGCCTATTGATGAAGCCATCAAGATGGAAATGGGAATCGTCACTGAAAATGATTTTATCGGCAAAATCAGCATTTTCATGTTGTCTCTCCAATACCCAATTAACAAACTCCCTTCGCTGTCCATGGTCATTTTTTACTAACCTCGTACCTTCTACTAGCAAACAATAACAATTGTTCAAATGTCAAACAATGACACTTCGAATGGCGCCAAATTTAAATCTTGCGTTCTTGTTGTGACACTCTTTATAAAAAAAAATTTTATACAATCTGTGCCAATGGCCTATCCATAATCAGCTTTTGGAAAGGAAATTTTATATGAAAAAGTTTTTAGTGTTTCTTTTTTTACTAAAGAAATGTTTAATTTAAGTGGAAACTTTTCACCCTTGTGGAAAAGTAAATTTTCCTTTAATAATTTGTTGTAAAAATATTATGATTAAATTATTTAACTATATACATAAAAACGATTAGTTTAGTAGCGTTCTTTGTTGTAAAATAAAACACAAGAAGTTCACTTTTCTCAGCACTTATTGGAGAAACACGCTTTTATTATAAACATCACAACGACACTTTATTGTTTACTGATTAATATCTCAACTAGAACTGAAGTTTTTTCGGGGCAATCTCAGCATTGCCTTATTTACTATTTTATCCAGATTTGACCAACTGTAACGGCCATTTTAAATCCAGCAGTTTAGCCTAGAACCTTCTATGTACAAACAGCTAGACATTAGTGAATAGTTCTAGGTACGAGTATATCAAGTTAGATAACCAAAAGGTAAACGAAAATTCTTCATCTAACTAATTCTAGAACACTTAAAATTAACATGAAATCTATACACTTATACAGATAGAAATAATATACATCCTACTTTAAAACTCACCCACAAGCATTACATTCACAGATTCTACTTATTAACTTAAATAATAAATTGCTATATTTACATACACATGTACATACAATTTCTTATGAATAATAATACAGTGGTTCAACAGAATGATTTTTCGCAACAATATTTTCAAAATTTTCAAATTCTAAACAAATTTAATTAACAAAATACTAATCTTTATTTTTGCTTCATTCCAGGATTGTGTTGGGTTATTTGAAATTTATTCTTTAACTCATGATATTCTCATGAGTTATTTATTCAATGCAATAAGTAACGAAGGACACTACTCTGATTCCTAAGTAGATTACTTCCAACGTTTCTTGCAAACATTAGAACCTTTATATTGTAAAACCAATTGACTAAACAAGAATTATTTGTCAATAGTTTCAAAAAGATTCAAATATTCAAATAAAAAACTCAGTAAGCATTGAACTGAATAAACAAAACTTCCCAACCAACATTTTAATATTGAAAACTTTATATTCTTTTTTTATTATTCTCTTCTCTTTTTACATTCGTGTTTGAGACCGGTATTATTATATGTTTTCTATTGCTCTTTTTATTAATAAATAAATTCGATTTGCCCTCCTATATTAATAAACATTTTAGTTCAAGATATAAAAGATACTCTAATGTTGGAATTTATAAGAAATTAGGATTAACACCTCCTCGATATTATGGAGATTGCCGCTTCAATACATAGCATCCCATAGTTGGTGACACAGATGGTGCTGATGAGGAGAAAGGGATTTCTCCGGTCTGGGGTTAAAATCAATACTTCTGCATTTCAAAAAATAATATCAATTGTTAAATTAAATAAAATAAAAAAATATTTTATACATACGAGTACATACCTTCAATAAAATGGAATTGTACGGTAAAACTAAGAACTAATTAGCGTAAATACAAGAACAAAAGTTTTTTCACTTTTCTTTTTTCTCTTATCATAAAAAAAAATTTTTCCCTTCTTTAACATGAAAAGTTCTCTGAATTAATGAATTTTTCCCAAAAAGCAAAATTTTTCTTGAGAAAAAAATCCTAGGGAATATTTGTGATTGGGCTGATAAATTATTAGACCACCTATAGTCTCTTTGTGCATCAATTACTTCACTCGTAATATTTAATATTTAATATTACGAGTGAAGTAATTGATGCACAAAGAGACTATAGGTGGTCTAATAATTTATCAGCCCAATCACAAATATTCCCTAGGATTTTTTTCTCAAGAAAAATTTTGCTTTTTGGGAAAAATTCATTAATTCAGAGAACTTTTCATGTTAAAGAAGGGAAAAATTTTTTTTTATGATAAGAGAAAAAAGAAAAGTGAAAAAACTTTTGTTCTTGTATTTACGCTAATTAGTTCTTAGTTTTACCGTACAATTCCATTTTATTGAAGGTATGTACTCGTATGTATAAAATATTTTTTTATTTTATTTAATTTAACAATTGATATTATTTTTTGAAATGCAGAAGTATTGATTTTAACCCCAGACCGGAGAAATCCCTTTCTCCTCATCAGCACCATCTGTGTCACCAACTATGGGATGCTATGTATTGTTAACATTGAGTATTTAATTCAAGTATCAACAGATATAGAATACGAACTCTCATCACAATACACAGCTTTAATTAAATTCAATCTTTCTTAAGCGGGTTTCAGACTATTGTATTTTGTATTAATACATGTCAAAAATTCGTGTATTTAGTAAAAATCCAATAGTGTGAAAACAATATGTTAAGCAAGTGTGGTGAGTGTGGTGAAATATTTAAGTACTTTTGGCAGTATTATGGTTTTTGTCATTTTTAGAATTTTTTCTAAGCTATCACAATGCTCATTTTATCAGGGTTGCCTTTGTACAAGCAACCAAAGAAAAAACTAGAAATCAGCTGTGAAATTATTTGCCGCGTTTTGTATTTATTTTATTTCAAGTGTGATGGTATGAAAACAGAAAATATTTTAATTTAGATTTTTTAACAGTCTATTTGATTTGCATCTGATTTCGGTCCACTCGCTTTAATGAAAATGTTAATGCTCTGTATTATAATGTGAATCCGCTTTAGTGTTACCAAAATATAGAAGTTTAATTATATATAAAATATATAAAAAATATCGCTTCGAATCGTGCAAAAATTATCAAAAATTACAAAAAAAAAAATATACATAGTACAAAAGTTATGATATGAAAATATAATGAAATGCCTCTTCTTAAATAAAAAAAAAGATCAAATAAACTTGTAAATAAAAAATTATATAAAAATAAAAAAATAAATAACTTTTTTTTAAAACAATTTTTTTATTAATTCTAAAATAAATAATTTATTTCAGTTCAAGCTAGTAGAATTAACGAGCTCTAAGAAAAAATCTTTTCTGAGAAATTTATTTTTAGAAGCAATAAAATGGCTGCAAGCTGTCTATTTTTAATTTAATAAAACAGAGGCATACAATAGGGGAATGCAAAATTTTATTTAGTTTTACAAACATTTGCAGACTGTCATTTCTAACAAAACTGCGTATCACGTGTTTTAGTACGGTTCATAGTTTAGACAGCATACAAAAAAAAAAACCAACTACAAACGGAATTTCAATCCTTCTTATTTACAGTGAAGTGTATAAAAAATTACAAAGAATTTCTATTTTCTTTTTTTCGAACGCAAAAGCAAAATAATTTATTTCTAGCTCAAAATTTTATAAATCACGTATAATAACACATTTTTCAATTTTAAAATTTTAATGCATAAATTAATTTCTAACCGGCATAATGATTAGCAATTTTTTTGTTTAACTTTTTCTCCTGCCTAAAATTATGATGTTAATAATATGCTAATACCGACCATAAGCTTAACAAATTAAATAAGAATAATAATATAATAAATAAAATTAAAATATTCTTTAGTAAACGTATTTAATATTTAAAAAAAAATTATATACTTACGTACTTATATAATATAGGCTTATAGTAGCTTATAAAAAATAAACACATTTCGTTTTTGAATGGAATTTAAAAAATTAAAAAAAAAATGGGTAAATAAATATATTTAATGAGAAATATAAACAATAAGCAATTTATCCAAAAAAATTGACGAAAACCAACGTTATCGAAATTTTTCATATAATTTTTTCATAGAAGTCATTTTTTTTTTGGATAAGAGTGACATTTTTTAAGGCAATATGTAGATGGAAATTGTTATACCCTTCCCTGTAAGTAAGAGTTTGTGATTCCATTGCTATATATTGTGGATCCTTATAAAAAGTGGAGTCGAATAAGCGATGTCGGCCTGTCTGTCCGTTGAAATCAACTTTCTGAAGCCCCTAGGGAACGCAGAGAAAAGTTTGGCATACCAATCAATCAACTGTTTCAGTCTGCAGGTTGCTATTGAAATTCAGGCTGATCGGTTTATAAATGGCGGGTGTATGAATTAAAAACTACAAGTACCTCTATTTTTTTTACCATTTTGCTGAGCAGGTTTTTTTCATGTTTTTTGTAAAATATAAGAAAAGAAATGAAAGAAAGCAATTTCTTCAACTGATTAACATTAAAGTAGATATTCAAAGAAAATTATTTTAATCAACAGATATTTGACATTTCATAAAAAAAAGGAAAATGTGCAAAATTAAAAAAATATGAATATTTAGCTATTACAGTAAAGGGTATTTAACAGCGTAGACAGACGACGGCGTTAATTTGCATTAAAATCTCACTAACGCAAATTAAAATTTTACCCTGACAGATGACAGTTTCTGCATTTAGTAAACAGTTGTTTGTTTGTAAACAACTATTTTGTGTAATTATATTTTGAGTGACACGTCTCGCTCACAATTCTAAGAGAATCTGCTTAACTTTTTCGGAACACACACTTCTCTTCTTTCTTTTGGAAATTTAAAATGCGTTGTGATTGTAATATTTTTTTTTTATAAAAACAATTAAAATAATTCAGCTTTAATTTAGCAAATACAAAATATTTAACAACAGCTGATTGAATGTCGACTTTGTTGCCATATTGAAAACCCTAGTCATTTACGTTAAAGCTAATTTACATTGAAATGGGGACACTTTATTTGAATTAAGAGTCTACGCTATAAGACCCGGCATAAATGATTTTATATTTTTGAATAATCTGTTAGTTCCCCTTCAAAGTTACCACTTTGAAACACTTTTTTCATGAAAATGTAATTTAAAAAATTATTTATTTTAAAAACCAATATATTTCTAGCAACAGACAAGATTAACTTTTAACTTTAATTAATATTTCCGTTTAATTTCTAATTTTTGCAGTCTAAATATTAGAGAAAAAAATAACTGGGACAATCCCCCCCAGTATTTATTTCCACAATATTATTTTGTCACATGCCCAAACGGGTGATCAAAAGATTACGTGAGATGCGTAATCAACGACTAAATTAAAAGCCACATTAAGAGAGAATAAAATAAACGAATTACGAAACATATAGTTTTAGTAGAGCTTTTTTTTTTTAGAAAATAAAATAAAATAAAAATTGTGTTAAACTTGTACGGATTGCTATTGTTGTTGCAAAAAGTAAATCAAAACGACTTACGGGCTAAATTTTTAACTCAAAAAGCAGAAAAAACTATTTTAAAAAATAATTAAAAAATTAAAGTTAAATGTTACTAAGGTACCACAAAACTAACCTGAGCAGGTACTAGAGAGATGATTCTAAGAGAGTTCGCGGAAAAGCCTGGAAGATACTAGGGCCTAAGTAGCAGCAGTATTTTTCACACAATGAAAAAAATACAAGAAGTAAAATTTAAAAAAAAATTTTTTTTTTAATTCACAATGACACCCCTTCTTCTTTAGGAAGTGTCAACCAACATTAAAACAATCTAAATTTATGAAAAGTTTATTGCAACTGGCACATCATATAGACATTAGAATCAAAAATTCCTACAGGACAATTTCAGTTATATGAAAAGACAATAAAAAATATGTATGTTTTAAGGAAAAAAAATTGAATTTTATTCAAACAACATAATTACTATTCATACCATTCGTTTTGTATTCGCTGTCTCTTGTGAGTGTTTTGAACAATTAATAGAAAACATCCAATGCAATGCATAGCATTCATTACACTCACTTTTACATTGTTATCATGTATTGCTTCTATGAAATTATGTGAGTTGAAAACAATATATTCATTTTTTATGATTGGATTTAAAGGCAAAATATGTATTCAAATTGGCTATGAAGTCTTAGGTATCAGGAAAAAATTATTTTGTAGGCCTGTGTAATGTTATTAATATTAGCATTGACTAAGCAATAAACTTTAGTTAACAAAAGACAACTGTTACTGTGAGCTTTAATTTTGTTTTTAATTAATTTAACATTTTTTAGGGAGCATAAACATTTTAATGAAATTATTACCGCTTTCGATTAACTTTATTTTAAATGTTTTTCATAAAAAAGAACTCATAAAAACTATTAAAAAAAGTCTTTTTTACTGGTTAACATAATGGGACAAAGAAGTTCTTTGTAGTCAGTTTTCTTCTGTATTGCGAATATTAAATTTTTTACTACTCTGCGTTCCATTTGTGCTTTTATACCCTTTACAAAAAGTGAAAAGGGTTTATCATTTTGTGATTTCGTTTGTAATTTCTACACTGTAAATGGGACACACTAAAAAGTATATATATTCAGAATTATTATGAATGACCGTCTGTCTGTCCGTTTAGTCGTTGAAATCAAATTTCTGAAGTCCCTAGGCAACGTACAGAAAATTAAAGCATACCAATGTGTCAGTTGTTCCTGTCTTTTATTTGCTATTGAAATTCAGCCGGATGGGTCCTTAAAGGGCGAAGCTATGAGTCAAAAACCGCGACTACCTTTATTTTACACCATTTTCTGAGTGAGTTTTTTGTGTATTTTGTCTAAACTACAAAACTGCCAAAAAAAAAAAAAAAATACCTGGTACGCAGTTTTGTCAAAAATTATAGTCGTAATATCTGTGCAAAAAATTAGAGCAATAGGTATACAAATCGCCGAGGAAAATCAAAATATACAACTGAAATTTTATAAGGATCCAGAATATATATACTTTATAGCGTGTCCCTTGAACGGTGTAGAAATTACAAACGGAAAGTAATATGTACCCTTCTTACTTACAGTGAAGGGTTTTTTAGAAGACAAAAAAATTTTTTTTTTTTTGATTTATAATTTTTTTTTTTTTTTTATAAATTTTTATGGGTTTTTAAAGCCTAAGTTAGATGCGTTAGGGAATAATTTCTCTCCTGCCCATAATGACACTGACTAAGAAAGTGAAAACTGCGAAACAGACGAAATTTAAGCTACAATTATTTTACTATATAAAATAAAGCTTATTGAGATTTTGAGGTTAAGTTACTGCACAATAACACCACTGTCAGCTTGCTCTGTTTCTAAGGACCCAAACCTTAGTAAAAACATTTAAAACTAATAAAAGCAAGTCATTAAATGCAACATACATACAGTTTGTAGGGAACACAAAATTTTTTAGTTTTTGGCAATCGTCTATTAATCCTGTTAATTTTAACTTGAAAAAAGAGTTAAATAACGCCAACATATTTCACCAAAAATTTCTGCTTTACTAAAGTTGCCAAATCTATAGACGAAATAAATAACCAACTTAAACATTTTAGGAATTTTCTAGTAGAAATTCAAATTCAAATTCAAAAAACACAAACACATACACTTACATGAAAATCACTAAAAAGTTGAATATTTTATTTAGGCATTACTCAAATTCCATAGAGTTGCAACAACAAAAATTTATAAAAGGCAATAAATTATAGACAAATGAGCAGTAAATAGATAAGCTTGGAGCTGTAATAACAGTAGAGGTATTCAATCAATTCACAATATCAAAAAACAATTAATAGAAATGATTTTCGAAAACTTGCTTTAATTTTTAAGGCTGCCACGATGAAACTTTGAATATGGCAAACTGTTGGTTAAGCAAAAATTGTTAAAAAAAAAATTTTTTTCAACAATTTAACAATTTCTTAATATAACTAATTTACTTGAGCAAAAATGAAAACAAAAAACAAAACAAATCTTGTAAACCTGAATAAATATTTGTTTGAAACGCTTCAGTAGTTCATACAAATTTATTTTTGTTTACCAAACTTTGTTTCAGCACATTAAGAAACAAGTGCCAGCAGCAAGAGGTACGATGAGGTGAGACTGGACTGTCGAGTAATTAACCCATTAATGAAGTTTACATCACATGCATCACATACGTACATACGTACTTAACTACCCTACAAGCAATATTTTAATCGACTACTAGACAAACTTTTATAATAAATAACTAAAAAGTCATTCAGAATCTTACACAGATAATATGAGCGCGATATATCAAGTTAAGTTTATGCTGACGCAAATGACCGCTTGAATTTTATATTATGAAATGACCAGACCAACTATTAGTTGTATTCCAATCCTTACAGGACAAACTGAATATTACAAATCAAGTGTTTTACAATACAAAAATTATAATTTAAAAAACTCAAATCAAAAACCTTTTCACATGATTAATACAAATTTCAATATTTAATTCTATTTGTTTGATAATACTTTTTGCTAAGCACAAAATAGCTAAATTTATAGGTTAATTAAAAAGTCTTACACAGCCACTTAGAGTGAACCTTAAAAGTTATCTAACTTATTAACTGAATTGCCTGCATGGTACCCTCATTTACATTAATATTTTTATTTTTATAATGAATTCATAGTAACATTAAAAAAACAGTTTAATAAAATTGTTAAGAAAAATAAAAATGTTATGTTAATATCCGGCAAAATTTATGCAAAACAATGGAAAAATGTAAAAAAATAAAAAAATTAAGCACGAAAAAGTGGAACATGTGAATTTACATAAATGAAAAACAAAATATGAATAAATATTTAAGTTAGAAAAAACCATAAAAAATTTTAGATTTAAGCCCGTTATTACAAGTTTCGATAGTGGCTAAAATTTTGCAACCAAATTTGGGTCGATAGTTAAGGACACCCTAGCCCATATTTAACTTGTGGATATTTTTAATTTAATATTCAACCAAAAACTTGATAATTGACTAGTAAAATCTTAGCTATAACTATCGGTAACTTGTAATAAGGGCCCTAAGACTTTTCCACTTTACTTTTACTATAAAAATATCTCTGAAGAAGAGAATTTAGAGAAATTAAATATTGCCCCCACTTGTAGCTAGAGTTTAAAGGCGACTTAAGAAAACCCCAACTTTAAAGCTTGAAGTTCCTAGGCATTAATATGTAAGCTTTTAACAAAAGTATAGTTTAGTAGCACTATGTATTATGGCGTTTTCTATTCTCAAAAAACATTCTGCTTCTAATTATGTAATATTTTAAATAAGTTAACTAAAACTGCACAAAGTGATGCCTCTTTTATGGTTTCAGTAGAACAAAAATAAGTTTATCTGCAACATTTTTATATGTTTACCGCTTTTCGAGCGATTTCCGAAATCCGATTACACAAAAAACGTTGCACTTAAAATCAAATAAAAATTAATTTTTGCTTCAAAAGTGACCAATAATGGATTTTTATGAAGAAAATGTTGAATCTGCTTTTTCATATAAATACAAATTAAATAATTTACTTAATTGTATAAACAAGTAGTTGACACAGTTGTAAAAAAGGGCAGTACTTCACCCTCACTTATAAATTGAGTGCAAAACATGTACCATTTTAACATCTCTTAAGGTACTGACTCACTACCCTACACGATCACAAGCTTGGTATTGTTGCTATTTTTCTGCCTTGAACATAGAAAATGCAACTCTGATCGCACAGATAAAATTTATTTTATGAAAATTTTCATAACATTAAAAAATCGGACAGACCTGTCAAAAAGTCTGCTTGTTCAATACACACTATCATACTTTTTTAGCACACATGCGTTTTTAGACAGATCGTACGACTAAGTAAGATAGTGAGTCAGTACCTTTATATGCAACATGTTGAGAAAAGAACGTGATATTGATTTTAACTATTACATTTTTTGACAATAGAACGCAAATATTCTTAGATGGTAGAATATATGCAACACTTTTATTAGAAAAGAAAACGGCAATTCACACAAATATTTGTTGAAATAAGCGTAACCACTACTTTTTAGCAAATATTTTTATAGCCTAACACAGCGGTTTCCAAACTTTCTGATACTGCGACCCACATAAGAAAAAATAAAAAATTGGCAGCCGGCCCCCTTATTAGATAAAACAAGAAAAGCACACATTTTTTAATTGTAAAAAGTAATGTAAAGCATTGTTCACACAAACTAAAGCCGCATAAGAAATTGAATATATTAAATATTAAAAAACTATTACTCACAAATTTATAGTTATTTATTGCTTTTTCAGAAAGTATTAAAAAAAATTTTTTCAATCCATTTTATCTTATGAATTTACGGGTTTTTACCATTCTGATCTACCTGCGCTGTATATTTTTCCAAATTTTCAACATATATTTGGCGTCACGAATAACAGTATAAATTTTCTTTAATTTGGATTTGACAATAGTCCAGTCTTGTTCAATTGTCGGGAGCTACGAACAGGTAGGAGGGTTCATGTTTTTTGCCACTATATCGACCTGGTGTCTTTGATACCATTCCATCGCAGTTTTTGAATAATGACAAGACGGTAAATCAGCAGAAAATTTTGCTGAATAGTTCTAGTGTTTAATTAGAGACAGCAATCGTTTCTGCTGGCATTTTTTGATTTAAATTTCTGCTGTCATTGTTGAAGAGACGATAAATGGCCTACAACTGCAAAATTTCTTGCCAAATAATGATTTTTTAACCAAATTTTTTTATTTTTGTGTATTTGGACTTTGAATCGGCATCTTCATGTTCACTGGAACACAAAAGATTTGACCCGGCAACTGTTTTGAGTCCATTTTTACATAGATTTCATTGTCCATAATAAAGCAATTGTTGAATTTTGTTAAAACTTTGTCGTTTTATTGCAATAGGAGTCTGCTTTTCCCTAGGATTTGGGTACTTTATGGTACGATTACTTCTGTAGCCAGCATTCATTCTTGTTTTTGCGGTACTTAAATTCGTGTTAGGTTTTCTTGCACGATCCGTGTCGGAGACACTCAGATTTTGTTGCATTGAGCGTATTATATATTTTATGTTCTCTGATTTTTTTAGCAACTTTTTTCTTTTAAAATTTTACTTGAAATCGGTTTTGGAATCTGCTGCTTTTTTGCAATCATGGCAGCTGAACATGTCGGATTTTCAAGACATTTGTGCAGAATATTTTTTCTATTTTGTTTTTTCATGGGCAACCAAACTTACAAATAAATTGCTACTAGCAAAATGTTTTTTACAAAATAACGGTGAATAGTTTTAGAAATTTTTTTTTCCAGTGATGCCACTAGGTTTTTCTAAAAATTTTGTGTAAACAATGCTTTATATATATTAGCCTTGACTATGAGTGTCGTTGTCGTGACGAAAACAGTGATATGTGGCCTTGCTGGCTAAATGTGAATTCGACTACGACAACGACACTCGTAATAAGGCTGATTGTTTGCACACTTTTATACTTTTCCCCAAAAAAATTTATGTAAATAAACTTGAAGGCACAACAATCATGTGACTTTTGCAAAATCTAAAAATGTGTCTCCACTAGAAGATTATTTTCAGATCACAGCCACTTGATCAATAATAATTTTAATAAATAGAATTTTTAAGCTGAAACCTCACATGCTACATGTTAAATAAAGAAACAAAAGTGAAATCTTGAAAATTTATTTTTAATAAAATTGTTTTTTGCTTAAAAAATAATTCTTTCTAAATTTTAAATTGTTTATGCGCTAATAATTCGGAACGTTATAAAACAAACGCACTTTATTAATGCTCGCCAAAACATTGTAAAAAAAAAGATGTAACCCCCTGCTACCAGTTAATGTTCTTAACAAAATGTTTTTCAGTTTATTTTTTGTTTTTATTTTGTTCATTCAATCAACCAAAGGCCATTGTTATTTTGAAATAAAACTAGTTATTGTAATTAAAAAAAATTGGTTGATTTTAATATTAGAAAAATTGTTTATACGACTAGATTACGTACGTAGGTAATATGTATCAGCATAAAAATTATAGTTATTAAAGCTGTAAAACCCTGAACTACTAAATAAAAATTGAGAAAAAATATACAATTAAAATTAAGCTTTGCTGTATTAAATGAAATCCAAGAGAAACCAGCTTAACAACAATAATTCAAAAAAAAAAAAAAATTAAGCTGCGTGTACATGAGTTTTGACTGCTCAATATTTTGTTCATAAAAAAAAAAGTAATAAAAATAAGTACGTACGAACGTACGTACGTACTGGGTGCACAAGTGCTTTTTAAAGCAAACATTTGCAAAAAGAAATGTATAATTTGTTTGAGTCACACTGTAATTTTTTAAGCGTTTTACTTTGTTTTTATAATTCAATTACAAATATTAAATTTTCTCTAAACGCTGCTTTTGCCCCGATGAAAATTTTGGTAAAAGCTAATTTTTTTACCAGGATTTTTTTCAGCACGACTCACTACGACACTTTTTTTTAAAGAAATTTAAAGCTGCCATATCAATTTTATATGCATTTTTTATCATATCTGAAATGTGGTTTTGCTTAATTATTGATATTTTACAATTTTTATTTGGTTGGTTTACTATTTTAGCTTCCAAGGAGAATCCAAAACGTCCTTAGGGATTGTAATGAAACTTTAATATAATATAGTTTATATATACACTAACTGACCCGGCAAATGTTGTCTTGCCTTAAAATTTTTGTATATTCGATCTTCTTACTCTAAAAAATTGTATTCATAGAGAGAGTACAGGACCGTGCAAGACCGGGTAAAAACAGATATTAGCCAGATACTGACTGTAATGCCACCTATCGGGCGAATTTGTGACGTTAAGCCTTCCAAGGCGTAACTCAAAGGCTTACAGAGAAATTCAATTAAATAGGTCCAGCCGTTTAAGAGGAGTACAATGTGAAACACACGTACAGTCGAATTTTATATAGAAATATGTACAGAGATATCAGCCCATCGCTCCTAGAAGGAGCATAAGGCCTCTATATAGTTTATACATCAGAATACCATATAGACTACCTTTGGAGCGGCCACACAAAATTTACATGGGTCTTTCAATAATTACATGATTATTTTTCAACAGTTTTTTCAAAAATTCGGGACCGATCATGCCTAATTTTACGCCTATTTTTTAAACAAAATAAATTAAATGATTTAATCTTATTTTTCTACAGATTTTTCTGAAATTTGTTGCGAATGCTCTCTTTATTCTTAAAAAAAAAACTTCAAATATATATATACTTTTGGAGAGACCACGCCTACTTTTGGGTCTTTTAATAATAAAAAATCCTATTTTTTTTAACGAATTTCTATGAAACTTGGGACATACGCTCTATATACTTGTAGAAATACAAGATTACGCCATCCCACACATAAAATTAAAATTTTCTGCGCATGTAGAACAAATTACGTCACACAATGTGTTTTTAATGGCTAATAATTTACAGCTAAGTAAGACAGAGAGACAAATGTATTATTTTTTACTTCAAACAGTGGACAATCTTGTTTTTTTGCCATATACTTTTGGACCGTTCAATAGGTCTAAAACATAAAGTAAAGGACTAGACGTAACCGGGTAAAACTACAAGTTTTTCATAAGAACAATGCCCATTGTATTCTAAAGAAATTAAAAACAGTGGCAATTCAATTCAATGAATAAGCAAAACGTAGCTGAGACTTTTTTTGTGACCGTCTCTTTTTCTGTCTCACTCTGTACATATAAAAAAATTTTATGTGGACAATAAACTTTGTTCGAAAAGTTTATCAAGTCCATCTTTACCGGTCATATGCTGCGAATTGGCTGTCATATTTATTCAGGGTATTTTACCAAATCACCATGAACGGGTATGGCATTCAACTACACGGACAAATGATAAAATTATTGGGGGCTAATTCTTTTGCAAAAATCATCTTCGGTGACGTGCCACTAAAATTGTTTTATTTATTTTTGTATAAATATTTTAATAATAAAATTATTAAAACTTAAAATTCTCTCAAAACTTATGTAAAAAAAAAAAAAAAAAAAAAAAAAATTGTTTTCATTTTAAATAAAATTTTATATGTCAAAATTATTAAATTTGAAAATTTAAAATATGAAAGCTATATAAATATTTGTTTTCTGTTCCTATTTTAACACACTACGAAACAATTAATTACATACAATAATTAATATTAATAATCATAACATTAGAATAATAATTAAAATAAAATTAATATATGAAAAACATTAATAATACTAAAAATTAATTTTTTCTTGATTAATATTAAATAATAATAAATTTATAAGATCGAATAATTTAATAAAATTATTAAAAAAAAAAAAATTTTTTGTTTATTAAGAGCTTAATAAGCAGTTTTCCTATGGGAGATTTTTATAAAATTTATTAAATTAAAATGCTTTTTATGAATAAAAATAAATATTTTTATTTTTTTATTGTCCAAATAGAATTTGAACATGTACTTTGAAAAAAAAACCCCACCCCAATTTGATCACCCTATACAAATGCATAAAGAGAAAAAATGCGTTTAGAATAAATAACATGACAAAAAATAAACGAAAATAAAACAATAACAATTTGGAGTATTGGAAATCTAAATATTGATACAATAAGGTCAATAATATTTTATTTATTTGTTTAAATAGAAAAATATTCAATAAAAAACAAAAATTAATTTTTTTACCCTTGAAAAATACCATAAACAAATCGTTTTACAAAACTTTTGCATATCCCTGGAATAAATTGATTAACTTCGTTGATGGGTATTGTTTTTTTATTTATTTTTTATCTTTCTTGTCAATGAAAAGTGTTTTTAATCAAATGAAACAGAGAAGCCTGACTTTATTTACATGTAACTAAAAAAAAATCAGAGGCGCATGCGGGATTTTGTAAAAAAAATATTCTTCTGAATTCTCTGCCACTAAAACCTGGAAAACATGTTGGTTATCATGCTTACGAATTTTAAGGCGGAAATATTTGAATTTTCTTTTTAATCGAACAGAACGAACAGTTTTCAAATAATGCTTAAGGGGGTTTCCCACTAATACTGAGAAAAACGACTTGTCAAAAATTTAAATCAAATGAAAGAGTATAATAGTAAATGTGACAATTGTACGATTTTTACCATTTTTTGAAAATTTTCTAAAAGTTTATATTTTTCAATAACAAAAACAGCTGATAAAATTCAATGAAAATCTTAAGACTCGCATTATAGTATAAAACTTCCACAGTCCTCTTTCAAAATCCAATGAAAATCTTAACTCTTGCATTGTAGAGTAACACCCGAATCTGATTAATTTAGGATATAAGGGTTGAAAAAATCAATACAAATTTTAAATCAGCCACAAAAAAAATACAGTGTACAATTGCTCTCTCCGAAAACCGTGTTATGAAATATAAAAATCGCAACTAAAATGTAATTGCGTACTACCGTGTTGTTAGTTAAAAATACTCGTATGCTAATAAATAAAACCTGCTTTCAATATCTTAATATTTCTTATCACTAATACGTCTGAAAGCAAAGTAAAGTAAAATTAATATGCTACTGCATTTTTGCATGTGTGTGTGTACTCGTATGTAATTATTTACACTGAATTTTTTAATTAAAAAAAAAGTATATTTAACGTGGTTACTAGGCACCAACTAAAAATATACTTTAAATATTAATTTG
The DNA here is from genome assembly GCA_947397855.1 of Thelaira solivaga. Classification (NCBI taxonomy): domain Eukaryota; kingdom Metazoa; phylum Arthropoda; class Insecta; order Diptera; family Tachinidae; genus Thelaira; species Thelaira solivaga. The sequence goes on from OX377610.1 coordinate 79,692,194, forward strand.
GTTTTAATTTTGAATTTAAAAATTGGACGTCGAAATGTTTCATACAACGAAATAATGTATGCAAATTATGCAATATGGATTTAAATATGTGCATATTTATTTATTATCATAATTTGGCAAAATTTTCTACAAGACCTTGAAATTTTAATTACAAAACTGTATTCATTTCATTTGTATTAAATAATATGCCTGATGGACGAAACATATTTATTCGAATAATGATTTTTCTAGAAAAAATATCAGCTGATTTCTATTTTCTTAATAAGTGAGTGAAGATAAATACAAGGTGGGCGAAAAGAAGTCATCCGATGTTGTTTGGCTCTCATTTTTTTTTTCTAAATGAAAATGAAATGTGTGCCGTTGTTCCGTCCTGTTGGAACCACATGTCCTCCAGTCCTAATTCGCTCAATTGCGGCAAAACAAACTCGGTTAACATGGCCCTATAGCGCGCACCGTCCACTGTTGTCGTTTGACCAGCCCAATTACTCCTCCAGCGTGAACAGCGCACCATGCAGTCACTTTGAGCGGGTGTAATGGCTCCTCGTGCATCACTCGTGGATTTTCGGTAACCCAGAAGCGATAGTTTTGCTTGTTGACGTACCCGCTGACGTGGAAATGAGCCTCGTCGCTCATTATGATTTTGGTCGAAAAATCGTCCACTTCAATTATTCCCCGTTCTTGGGGAGTGTATCGCTCCATGGCTTGTTCACTTGTATTCTACATCTATCTAGTTCACAAATGTCAAAACAGATTTGACATTGTCCGCCATTTGCAAAAATAAGAGCATCTTCTAATAAGGTGATTTCTTTTCGCCCACCTTGCACATATATACACATATAATTATTTGTTCAAAGTCTGTATAAATTAATAAGTAGACTTTTATGTAATCTACCGCCCAAATACTCAGAAGTTGCTTTGGACTATTTTTAAAATTTTTTTTGAAATTTCCATATACCCCAGTGCTGATGCTTTGAGGAATTTTTACCATTCCCCACTTTGCCGAGGTACCATTCCAGATTTTGCCCATGAAAATTACCAAAATTTAAAAACAATTTAATCTCTAAGTTCTAAACTTTTTGAAAGTGTTTTAACATTTGCGGAAAAATTCATAATTTTAATCTTATGATGCAAAACAGAAACGGCCAAAATCCTTGAGAACAACAATACTGGGGTATATGGAAATTAAAAAAAATTAAAAATAGTCCAGAATAACTTCTGAGTATTTAGGCGAAAGATTACAAACTTAGACGACCTCCCCTTTAAAATGACATGTGCCCTATTCCGCAATCTATTATTTGACATTTTTTTTTTTGAGAAATTTTAAAAAATTCAATGAAAAATTTTGGCTGGAAGTGGACAAAAAAGTATTGGAAATATTACTATTATTGTTAATTACTTGAAACACATACATATGTTGCTCATTAATATAATGTAATGTATGTATGTATGCATGTGTGCATATCATCATATGATTTTAGAAAAGCCCTAAGTTACAAAGGATTTAAATTGATCATGAGGTATCATATAAATTTTCATGCTACTCTCCTGAAAAAGTAATGTTTGATTTATTATAAAGGATGTTTTTTATATACGTTTAGAACTTTAATTTGGCATTACTGTTCAAGATGGTGACCGATTTAACAGCTGTCAAGTGATTTATTCTCAGTTTGGTTTGGCAATTCATCATGAATAGACTTACGCCTGAACAACGCTTGCAAATAGTGCAATTTTATTTCGAACGAGATTGCCGTTGTTCCCGATTTTCATAAGCGAATTTTGTTTATCGATGAAGCGCACTTCTGGTTGAATGGCTACGTCAACAAATAAAACTGTCGCATTTGGAGTGAAGCTAATCCTCAAGTGTATGTCGAAACACCGTTACATCCAGAAAAACTGGTGGAATCATTGGTTCGTACTTCTTTAAAAACGATGATGGCCAGAACATTACAGTCAATGGTGATCGGTATAGAGCCATGATTACTAACTTTTTCATTCCTGAATTGAAAAACCATGATGTCCAGGAGCTGTGGTTCCAACAAGACGGCGCAACATGTCACACAGCTCGTGCCACAATCGATTTATTGAAAGACACGTTTGGTGACCGCCTAATTTCACGTTTTGGACCTGTGAATTGGCCTCCAAGATCTTGTGATTTAACACCGCTAGACTACTTTCTGTGGAGCTATGTAAAGTCATTGGTCTATGCGGATAAGCCACAAACGCTTTGCCATTTGGAAGACAATATTCGCCGTGTTATTGCCGATATACGGCAACAAATGTTGGAAAAAGTCATCGAAAATTGGACGTCCAGATTGGACTACATCCGAGCCAGCCGTAGCGGTCATATGCCAGAAATCATATTTAAAATGTAATGCCACAAGATTATCTTTCGGATAAATAAAATTTATGTCAATCGAATAATCCATCGTTGTTTTATTGCAATTTAAAGTTCTATACGTCTATAAAAAACACCCTTTATAAAATATTTTATAATTCATGGGAAATAGTAATAAACTTTTTAATATTTTAACGAAATTATTTCAATAATAAACAAAATTCTCTCAGTGTAGAAAAGTTTACGCTACAAACAATTAAAAATTTAAAAAATTTTGAAAAATATTGATTAATCTTTCAAATTAGAGAAAGATTTTGCTTCTATTCCAATTTTTTTTTTTAATTAACTTAGAGCGTTTATAAGTTTATTTGACGATATATTTGGTCCACCGAGCAACCAGAGGTGTCAGAGTGCAGATATAGTATACATTTTCTTTCTGTCTTTTTTTGCACAAAGCCAAAATTTTTATTTTGTTTTGCTCGGGTATTTCTAAAAATTTTACACTTTCATTATTTACATTTCGTAAACATGAATTTTAAAACATGAAAATTTGTGTTTGTTATTACTTTTACAATAAATTTCATACTTCATAACAAAAAACGTAGATATAAGTATTTTCGGCATGTGCATTTTCATTACGGAAATGACTTTTTAATTAATGTTTTTTAAAACAAAAAATTTTCCATTTTGCTTATTTTCTCTTATTCGTAATATTAAAACACTATAATAAAATAAAACGCTGAGTTTTTCAAAATTCTAACCTCAAAAGTTTTATCTCTGGTTGCTTAGTGATTTTGTACATATGTATGTAGAAATAGAGATCAGCTGACTGAGGTGCCACTTTATTTGTGTTTTGCTAATAATTGTATGGAAATATTTGCTAAATTTGTGTTACATCCCTCTAAAGCCTGGTTTAATTTTTAAGCGCTTAGAAATTGCTATAAAGAAAAAATATTTTTATATTTCAATACTACCTAAGAGTAGTATGATCACATACTGCAGTACTCTACCCTACACATAAAACTGTTTAAACGAAATTTTACATTTGTACGTACCAGCACCTAATCCATTCTCAAATAACCTCCTCAATATTCTTTTAAGCCTCACACACAAAACATTATTTTTAATAAGCTTAATTAATTTTTTTATTGCTTTCTTTGCTTGTTGCTATAATTAGAAAAGTCAGGCAGGCCGGGCAAGCAGAGATTCTGACATAAAGCTTAAATACAGTGGGAAAACAGTTTTAATTAAATTGAATTTTTCCATTTGAAAAAAAAAAAATTTAAAAACACAAAACAAAAAGTAAGAAAGAAATACACGTAAACAATTGAGTCATAACTGATTAAATCCCAATTTATACACAAAATTTATTTGTTAGTCATTCATAATATTTTACTTGTAAAATTAAAAAAAAAAAAAAACATAAAAAACTTACAACAAAATAAATATACTTTCATTTAATCAGTTTGACAGTATCGAAAAATCGCTTACATCTTTATAAGCAGGGCAAGGATTAAAATCGCATAACATGCGCATAAAACATGCACTAAAAATATGGAAAAATAAAATTAAAAAATATACATTCGAAATATATATATATATATTAAACTATTAATAAAATTGAAATTATTTAACGCATCTTTACATCTTTTGTTTGCGTTTTATTGTCAAAAAAATTTAATCAAAATGGCGTTTTGTTTCATATAAAAAATGCAAAAATAATACATGTTTTGCACTCAATTTATAAGTGAGAGATATACTGCTCTTTTTTACAACTATATTAACTACTTGTTTATACAATTAAGCAAATTATTTAATTTGTTTTGATATGAATAGGAGTTTCAACATGTTCTTCGTCAAGATATTCTCCATAAAAATACATTATTGGTCACTTTTGAAGCAAAAATTTATTTTTATTTTATTTCAGGTGCAAAGTTTTTTCTGTGTCAACTGATTATCAGTGGTGTTAACGTAATCAAATTTCACAAATCGCTTTAAGAACGGCAAACATATCAAAAAACTTATTATTGAAATAAAAGAAAAAAGCAAGCTGTTTTTAAATACTGCATAATTTAGAGCCAAATTTTTTTTGAGAATAGAAAACGTCATTAGTGCACTACTCACCACCAACATGGGGAGGCAGCGGTTGTTATTGTGTTTACGTTTTGGGAAGTTCACTGTATCTACTCTTCTTAATTACAGTGAAAGCTATAAAAATGCCAGATAACCATTTTATTTATTCTCTCTCTCTCTCTCGCTCTCTGCTCATCATTTTTTTTTCTTTATATTTATGTAAGAGAATTATAAATTCTATTTACTATTTAACTTTATCAAAAGTATTTTCCCCTTCTTGATTTTGTTTTTGAAATGTTAAAATTTATTACTAAAAAGGCATGAAACATTTGAACAAAAGCCATTTATAACGCTAGCAAATAAAAACAAAAATAAAACTGGGGTACAAAAAGAAAAATATTATTTTTAAAGAAAACTTCTAAAAATGTGTTAGCCATGTATAATTATTTACTAAGTTACTGTTGTTCCATAGTGCACGTTTAAATTAAGCGTAAATTATACTCGTACTATATATTCATTTATGCTGGCAGCCATCAACAAAATACTCAGCCAGCCAGCCAGTCAGCCAAGCCAAGCCAACCAGCTCACTAACCAGTCATTCAGCCAAAACAACGGTTTAAAGTGTGCGCTTATACTTGTAAACCAGTACGTTTGAAAAGCACTTACCCAAAGCGGATTGAAGCCAAAAATGATGGTGATGATGATGTCGATGTTTATGTTTATATTGATGGCGATATCGTTGATGGTGGTGTTTTGTGGTAAAACCACTTTAAGCCAGTGTAGTAATGATTTTTGTATTTTCGTTTTTAGTTGAATCTCTTGAATCGAAACACTTGCCAATATGTCTCCCTCTCCTCAAATGTTTCAAAATACATAACCGCACTAGTTAATTGTTGCATTGGATGCATACAACGCAATACCCACACTATTGGCTGCCAAGAGTCCATGGCAAAAAAAAAAAAAATATTTCTTCAGCGCAAGTGTTTTTTTTGCTGTTGTTGTTGTTGTTGTAAATCTTGTCTTGTATTGGCAAAAATAAGTAGAACTTAGCGGCGCAGGGGAAATTTTTAGTTGTTTTTCTTATTTATTTTTTATTATTTCAACGCCAGTTTGTTTTATATAAGATTTTTACAGTTTAACAAATGCTTTGTTACTTAAAATTTGAGGCGACATAACACAAAAGAGTTTCGAAAAATATGCATTTTTAGTTTATTTAATAGTTTTACAAATTGTTTGCTTAAGGCATTTAAAACCACCTTCGCCGTGGCAAACACTTTCCTCTATTTGTTTATTAAAAACAAAGAATTTGCTGACTGCACATAATATGATTCGTAAATTATTTATTAATTTGATTATTAATTAATTTCCCACATGTTTTATTAAACTTTTATAAAAAATATTTTACATTTTTTAAACATATAAAACTTTATCGCTTAGATAATTTTTAATTCTGTCAAATTTTATTCACCCCTATTCTAGTTGTCGTCATTTTTAGTTCAACTTCGCTTTTCACCTTTCTTGTTATCACTTCGACACTCATTTCGTATTCTACGACAGCAACAGTTTGTCGTTTTTTTTTTAATAAAACAAAAACACAACTTTAGCTTTCATTCAGCTGGCTTATTTTGTTTAGAATTTTTTCCCTTGTAATTTAAATTTAGATTTAAGTGATGTAGGAAAAAAATAATTTTTTATTAGAAGGAAAACTTATGAGAAGGTATTCCGTTATATTCAAGTTACCGAATAAATAGTATGTATTGAAACTAAACGCTTTCAAAATAATTAGCAAGTGATTTAAAGAATGAAGTTAGATTTACAGTCATTTCTATAGAAAAAATTAAATTGGAAGCTGCTTTAAGATCTTTAGCTCACGGATTTTATCAACTCAGTGTGGAAAACAACTCTAATTTACGATTTTCGCAGCCAATTTCTTGAACAATTCTAGTTCAATATCTAACTTGGGGGTCACACGATCAAGTTTTCATTCAATTTTTTAAAATTTCTCTCATTTTTTTTCCAATACACTCACACTTTTAAAATTTGCTGAGAGTTTGCTTTCAATTTTTCGTTCAATTGAGTGTTTCAAATTACAGTCAAGAAAACAGCTGACTGCAGTTTTTTTATTCCAAATTTGAATTCTTATTCTGCCGCCAGTATTATTTTGTTTTTTTTTTTAAATATGTTTGTGAACAAATTAAACAAATATAACGACGTTTTGCAGTTCATAGAGATATACAGAAGGCATGAAGTTCTGTGGAACATGAATATTCCTGCATATAGACGGAATAATTTAAAAATTAAGGCATATAACTCTATTGCCGCCGAAACAAAACTGTCGGTAGAAGAGGTTAAAAAAAACATCTTGTTGAAAAACTTGCTTTGAAATTGCGTGCAGCCTACGTCACAGCTTTCAATTTTTGTGAATTTTGACAAGCAGTATATGTAAATTTCTTGAAAGAGAATTGTAAAAAAACTTGATCGTGTGACTGCAGTGTAATTGCAGTAAAAAAGTGTTTTTATTTTAAAGTAATTTATACCCAATCTGCTTTGAGATTAAATGGAATGGTGCCTCCTACTGCAATTTCACAAGTTTTTCAAATTAGTTTTTATTTGTCATTTATTTTTTTTTTAATTTTTTACATTTTTCTTTTTTATTACTTTTTAAAACAGCGATAACAAAATCATAGTCGTTTCAATACAATAAGGCAGTAGCATTTTCTTATAGAATACTAATTTTAAACAAATACTTTTCGAGATAAATTATGAATACCACAACTGGAATACTACTTAAAAAAGCCGTCGACAATAAACGACGTCGTTATCTATTGATTACGGCAACTGGTATACAAATTAAAAGCCGTCGACAATAAACGACGTCGTTATCTATTGATTACGGCAACTGGAATACTACTTACATACATACATACAGTAAATATAACATTCTCAAAGAGAGATTTGCCATTTGATCATTATGCATTTCATAAAAAGTGAAAAGTTTATCATTCCGTGTGTAATTTTTACAATGTACATGTGCCACCCTACATATTTTGGATCCTTATATACATCAGAGTCGATTTAATAATGTCTGTGTGATCATTCGTCTGTCCGTTTGGATGTTGATATCAACTTTCTGAAGTCCCTAGAAAACTTACAAAAAAATTTAGTATGCCAATTTGTTGAAAGTTCCTGCGCCAGGTTTCTATTTAAATTCAGCCCAATCGGTCCATAAATGGCTCGCGGAATTCCAAAATAGATTTCAAGAATTGATATATTTTAAATCGTCTTTTATTTTTCCTAAATCCAAGTGAAATTAACATTGAGTTTTCCATTTCAAAAAAGCATTTGCAGAATTAGAATTAATATAAATGCCAGAATTCAAGCTCTACAATGAAAATATAAGTCGACGTTAACTACCGAATTTTGGAAATTTATACTAGAACCGAAGTGTTTTGAATTCGGAACAAGGAACTTATGTGAATCATTTTATTACACTTTAAAATTCGTAAGATCTAAACACCAATAAGTATTAACTAAAGCGGGTTACAGACTATTGTATTAAGTATTAATACATGTAAAAAATTCGTGTATTAAGTAAAAATCCAATAGTGTGAAAACACAATTATAAGCAAGTGTGGTGGAATATTTAAGTATTTTGGCAATATTATGGTTTTTGTCATTTTTAGAATTTTTTCTAAGCTATCACACTGCTCATTTTATCAGGGTTGCTTTTTTACAAGCAACCAAAGAAAAAAAATAGAAATCAGCTGTGAAATTATTTGCAACGTTTTGTATTTTATTTGAAGTGTGATGGTATGAAAACAGAAAATATTTTCCTTTAGATTTTTTGACAGTCTATTTGATTTGCATCTGATTTCGGTCTCACTCGATCTAATGAAAATGTTAATACTCTGTATTATAATGTGAAACCCGCTTAAGCAGCATGACAAAGAATTACTGTCATCAAATTTATGCACCAAATTTTAAACAATTATCAATTAAGAATTTGCTTTAATTTTTAATATTTCAATTCAATACAAATATTTTATACTTTTATTTATATTTTCAAAATAAATATAATTTCTGTAATAGAAAAAATTAATACCTTTCAAAGATGTATTTATTTGCGGCTCGCAAGAATATTAAAATTTTGGAAAATCAAGGAGCTTGGCCATCGCTGTACTATAACATTTATTCAAAAAAAAACAGTCTCAAAACTAAATGATACTTTTTTTTTAGTTTTATTTGAATTATTGCTGCGAATAAAGGAAAGAAAAGTGTTAAAACAACTTTTGAGTTGCTAGCTTGAAGCTTGTTTTTTAATATAAAAACAAACACCTTTTTAAATTTGGTACGTTTTAAGCTGCATGCAACAAGTTGCCAGTATGTTGTTATTTATTGCGTGTGTATTATCTCTGCAAAACAGTTGAAAATTACTTTTGAGTAGTTTTGCAATTTTAAGTGGCCATAATTAGACGACCACGTTTTACTAACAATTTAACATAAGGGTTGCAAATTTTTAAAATTATAATTTTGTATCGCATTTTATTGGCAGGTATGTCCAATCAAATACTTTACAAAAAATATAAATAATTACCGACAATGAAAACCCAGTTAATTTTTAAATTTACTGGTTAATGAGTAAGTAAATTTTGGTCTGTCATCAGTTGTTACAAAGTTGCTTTGAAAGTTATTTTCAGTTTGTAAATTCAGTTTCGTAGATGCATGAATGCATGCATGTCTCTAGTTATTAATTTGTTGTGTTGTTGTGTGCATGACTGACATAAGAACGATAGAATGAGTGAGTGCTTAAACAAATAGCTGTAGTAGAATGAATGAAAACGTTTACATTTTAGCCCAGTACTTACTGTACAGAGCATACATAAGTAGGTATGTATGTATGTATATTTGTACGCAGATAAGTAAGTGCATGTTATAATTTTTATATTTACTACTTTGTTTATTCATACATATGTATGTGCACATGCATACGAGTATATACATGTACGAGTGCATACGTTTGTTTATATTATTTATCTCCAATTATTATTAATTTAAAATTTACATAAGCAAATACATTTTAAAAGTAAGAGATATTACGAGTAAATACTTTACCACAGCAGGTGTGTTTTGAAGAGAAGATGGTTGCCATATTATAAAAATTATTTTAAATGAAAAATATGATTATTAAGTGGCAACGCACGCCATATGTTATATATTAATTTGTCATAAATTTGGATATGACAACAACACTCGTAATAAGGCTGATTACAAGAGAAATACCTATATAAACCAAAATTCTTATGCCACCTTTTTAACTTCGTATTTAAATATGGTTTAAATTTAACTTGTATTTAAATACAGTTTCAGTTTTTCAGTCAATAATTAAATAACACATTTATGTGCCAGAAATTATGGCACTGCCACGAAATTATCGACTGTGTTATCGACATTCAATGAAACACAGCTGTTTAGAGAGAAAATAAAATGTGTGAATAGTGAAAAACAAAATCTAAAAAAATTAAAAATACAATAAACAGCTACAAAAATGTATGCAAATGAATGGACGAAAGATGAGTTTCTATTGCTTGCTTCAGCAAAAATAAAAAATTTTATAAATGGAGAAAAATATTTGTTGTCTGCAAGAACAAAAAGCTGCTAAAAACCATATGGTTATTTAAATAGACTTTAAATGGGCAATGTTGTCCATTTAAGTATTATTTAATTGTGAAGTAGAAAATTGATTTTCGCATTTAAATACCACTAGAAGATAAATAACATTTAAGTACAAAGTCAAACACTGGGCATTAATCTGTAAATAGTTCCCCGCGATTCCCAGGAAATTGTTGGCAATATTAATATTACTGTGTTAGTGTGGAATTCAAATTGCTTATTCTTTACGTTTTTGTTGTTTTTATTTTTTGCTAATAAAACGAATGAGTACTTTTTTTAAATACTGTAGTATCTATATAAAAATAAATTTTTTAAATAAATTAAAAGGAAAATTTTAAATCAAAATAAAAATTTTGTTAATTTCTGTATTGATTAAAAAATATATATTGAAATGTTTGGCTAAAGATATTTCGACTGTCGCTATAACCGGCGTTGCCACATAACACTATTTTCTTTTCTCTTTGGATTTTAAATAATGATTTAAAAAGAAAAAAAATTCAAAATGCTTCAGATGCAAAACCCCCTGATACTCTAATCAACAGCGAAATGTTGGAAACCTATATAAAACGTTTCTTTTATTTAAAGTAAATATCCATTAAATCAAGAATGCTAGACACAAGATTACTTCATACCGCATATAAAATTTTAATTTTCTGTGCATGTAGCACAAATTCCATCACGCTATGTGTTCCTAATGGCTAATAAATATGTAATGTAAACAGAACAGTGGAGAAATATATTATTTTTTTCTTTAAAGAGTGGACAAACTACGTCATCTAACGGGAAATCTTGCGCATAGCGTAATCTTGTGTCTCTCATTCTTGGATTAAATGATTAAACTGTAATACAGTTGCCAGAAAGAAGAAACATCCACAAAAGAAAATCTCTGGGTTGCCACCACAACAAAATAAAAGTTGTTGAGCGACAGCAAGTTATTTTTATTTATACTTCAATTACAAAACATTAACAACACAATATAATTAATCAATTTGTATAATAGCTACACAACTAGTTGAAGTAAATTACATTTTTTCCAATCAAAAATAAAATATAAGAAAGAAAAATTGTAAATATAACAACTATTCTTTACCGCTGGCAGTTTGTTAATTAGAAATTATACATACATATTGTTATATTTATTAATGGCCTTGTTCGAATAATAATAAAAATAAATAACTATTGATAAATATACGTGCTAAAAAGCTCAATCGATAGCTCACAAATTTTGCACTCAGTTATTTAATAAACAGTAGCAAGTGAAAATCTCCCCATTATTTGTAAAAGTTTTTTTGTTATGGAATTAAATAATGTTTTACCATGTTTATTAACAACAAATTATATCTAGCAGACAGTTGACCTATTTTATAGTTTAGCAAAACCAATAAATGCAAAATAATTATTTTGAATCTCTTGTAGTAAATGCTCCCAATTAAAATTCCCACAAGATGTGCTGAGTTAAAAAACTGAAAGAAAGACAGAGGAACCGCTAACAGCTTAGAAATATTATTATAACTGAAGAAATTACCATGAATCTAAAGTAGTTTATGTGTATCAAATATGCGAGCGAAGATAACTATGTTGAGTTAAATATGTTTTAACGTAACCCCTCAAGTTTTTTAGTATTGAAATTTTTTTTGACGTCTTACGTCATTAAATATTTCTAAATATGTTTTTAGTATTCAGGAGATATATGAATAAGTGTGTCAGTACAAATGTACATAAATACGTTGTTTTTTTCTAAGAGATTCTACTAGTTTCCAAAAAAATCGTTGAAGATTACGGGATATAACACATATCATTTTAAAGGGTAGGTCACTTAGATTTGTAATCTTCCACACAAATACTCAGAAATTATTTTGGATTATTTAAAAAAATAATTTTGAAATTTCTTTATACCCCAGTGCTGTTGCTTACAGCGATTTTGGCAATTTTCAAACGAGTCGAAGAAGATTACATGATGGTACACTAGATTTGTAATTTTTGAAATTTTTTCATATCCCAGTACTGTTACTCTGAGGGGTCTTGGTAATTTCCGGACGAACCATAGTAGATTACGGGATGGGACACACACCAATGGTTTATTTATGCCAATATAATGTAGCATGGGCTTTACATCCAGTTTTGAGAATCCTTTTCCACGGCTTCTTAACTACAGTACAAAGTTGTTCGTTTTTGGTTGGTTTTTGTTCGCGCACATTTTCCCTAACTTCAGCTTAAAGATTTTATATTAAGTTAAGTTCTGGCGATTTCGCTAGCCAGTCCATAACTTTAACATTATTAGTATTTTACCAGTCATTGTCCTGTTGGATGATCAAAATTGGAGACAAATCTTCTTCTAAATAAGGCAACATCACTTTTTATAAAATATCAATGTAGCTTTTGCTCTGCTGTTGCTTTATGTAATGAATTAGAAAAACTCGACAATGTGAAAAACATGCCTATACTATTTTGCTTGAAACTCTGTGATTTATGGTCTTTTTGAATTGTACTCTGTGCTTGGAGGTCTTCTAATATAAGAAGGAGAAATCATTTGCTAGCATACAAAGTAACTTTACTCTTATCCGTCCATAAAATTTTCCTCCATTTAGAAACGGTCAGTTTAAGCGTTCATAACTAAATTTTAAGCGTTTGCTGTTAGGCTTTGCAGTCAACAATGGAAACTTTCAGAGATTACAAACTTCCATATTGTGTTCTGGCAAATGAATCGTTCAGATTTTTCAAATAACTTAAATGACTTATGTCATTTTACTTGTTCATAGTTCATTTCGGACACTGTACGATGACTTGTGACTTTCGTTCATCGGTTTTTTCGTACATTGTAAGGCAACAAACTTGTGATTTCGTTCATAGTTCATTGTATTTATTATACACCGTACTTCCTTTATAATGATTATTGAATTGAAGCAAATTTGATTTTAAATTAATTAGCAAATTTTTTATGTTTAAGCCTGCAATAAAAATTTTCTACATTTTAACTTCATCATATTTGAGATATTTTAATTATAAACAGTAAAAGTCAGTGAATGATGAACGAAATAATTTAAAAAATTGAAGCGTCCTAATCGTTCAATTTTCTGAGCCGTTCATATGAAGTAGATCGCACATGAATGCCACAAGCCTAGTTTGAAGAGACATTTTGTTTAACTCTTCAGCTGGCTTACAGTGGTCCCTCTTAATATAGCTAATCAATAGACTTACCATTAAATGTGACATTGTTGCTCTTCTCATACGACTTTCGACTTTTTTAGAGTACGTTATTATATTATATATCATATTTAAAAATTCAACAATTGTCCTATTTCTGCGTAACTTTTGCTTCTTAAAATCATTCTTTGAATAATAATTCTTCTTTGCCCTATGCAATTCTTCTAACGTCGCATACCTGACACCTTTTTTTAATTTTAATAAAATTATAAAATTGTTTTATACACACTTATTATACAATAGGGTATAGCAATGAACTATAAAATATTTGCTAAAAATTGCCAAAAATCCTCTGCTGTTATTTTTTTTCTTTTAAATTTTAGATGGCAGTACAGAAATTGTTTCATATGAAGAGACGAAAATAAAATTAACTTCTATAGAAAGGCTTTATATTACTTTATATCACAGTGCAATCCAAAAACATCAGAAATCGATAATAAGAATTTGGTACGGTAGTAAATAAAATGACTGCAATCAGTGCAATTATTTTTAGCGACACTGTATATGCACATTTCTACCTACGCACTTATAAATTGTAAACTTTCTATTATTCCTATTTATTTGAGTTATAAAAACAAAGTACACGCCGAAATTAGGAGCATTTTCCCTATTTATGTCGGCTTATTTATCTTCAATCACTTTAAAATATTCATGCCAATTGAGAATTTTGGTTTTTGGCAGAAATTTCCCTAAAAAAGGAGACATTTTGTTTATAATAAGATGGAAGGGAAAAGTGAAAAAACTCCCGTAGATTTTTTTGGCTGATTTTGTTTCATTATCACCACACTGTCAACGGAGAAGCTTCGATTCTGATAGCCAAGCGGCGAAAATTTCAATTTGAATCGAAACGCAGAATAGGGGCTAATAAGTTAATTTTTTCAAAATCTTTCTTATCTGACTAGGTATTTTAAAATTTGCCAGCAAATTGTAAAATTTAAGTGAATCTTTTTTTGCAAACAAAAATTTATTTACATTATGACACTATTGACAAGAATTTCACTTGTTGTACAATACAAAACGACCTTAATTAAGTTAGTAAAGATTTCATTTCATTTTTTAAGTAAAAATATTAATTTAAAAAAGGAATAAAGAGAAACGTGTATGAAAACTTACCAAAAGCAATTATACTGCACACTAACTGCAAAAAGTATATGGTTTCACTTAGATCCACACTAAATACATATGTATGTATGTATGTTTGTAAATCCATACATGAACGAAAATTTTTCTTTTTTATTTCGGCATAAAAAGGCACCATAAACATTTGTTTTTTCTTTTTTCTTTTTTTTTTGTGTACGTACCAGCGTTGTATATATGTAATTACTTTATTTAAATCATCATTTGTTGTTAAACAATATCATAAATTAAATTTGTGTCTTTTTTTAACAAAATTTCTAAATGTTTTTATAGCTCTACTCGCGTGAATTTTTTAGTTTGTAAACAAGTTTTGTTTTTTGGTACTTTGCCATAAGGGCCAACAAATACACGCTACTGCTGCTGCACTTATTATTTTTTTTTAAACTACAACATTTTGTTAAAGTCGCTTGTGGTTGCTGTTGTTGTTTTTATGCATAAATTGAATATTTTTAATATAATTGCTGTGGTTGGGTTTTTTTTTTTTTTTTTTGTTTATTTCTGTCTGAATGGTTCGTTCGTTTGTTTGGTTTAATGGAATTTTTAATGAACAAAAAAATTTATGTACGATCGTTTCTTATTTTTTTTGTATTGTTGTTGTTGCTGCAGACGAAAGGCAACCAGAAGTTTTTGTTGTTATTTTTGTTGAATTTAATGTTTTAGAGGAGCAGCTCCAACAAGCTGGGCTAACCGGTTTGTTTTTTTATCTTTGACTCGTTTGTTTAATCGTTGCTATTTGTACTTTTATTTATGTGTGCATATGCATGTGTATGTGAAAAGGAGAGAGGGTGTAGCATAATTTTACACAAAACAATTTTAACCGTCTCTCACAAATGAATTCACTTAGAAAAAAATTACCTATTGCGCTTCTGTTCAAAACATTGGTCGTCATCTCATAGCACAATTGTGCTAAAGCAATCACACGTATACTCTTACGCTCTTGTATTCAGTCGTGGTTTAGGTACCGATGGCTACACATGTGCGGATGCTTACGAATTTTTGCTTCAGTTTTTTTTCTCTTTTTTCAGTAATCCTTGTCCAGCGAACATTTTAAAAACATAATGATATGTGAAAA
This sequence comes from Thelaira solivaga, assembly GCA_947397855.1. Classification (NCBI taxonomy): domain Eukaryota; kingdom Metazoa; phylum Arthropoda; class Insecta; order Diptera; family Tachinidae; genus Thelaira; species Thelaira solivaga. Next base: position 79,707,685 of record OX377610.1, read on the forward strand.
ATATTTCATGATAAATAATGCATTTGGTAACATGCAATGTATTCTATGTTACCAATGTTCAAAGAAAATAGGGAATATGTTATTTAAAGACATTACGATTCTTTTCATAGTGACATGAAAAGTTTCGAAGGCAAGAAAAGAAAGGACAATTTAGACATGGTAAAAAACATTTATGTAGAAAAAATTAAAGAATGGCTACTTGTTGTTGATGAAAACAATGCAAGGGCAGAAAAAAATACAAAAAAAATACGTATCTGTTTTATTGACAAATGGTAAAATATTTCTTAAATAAATTATATTGGAAATGCTTCATTTTGCGTTTGCTGGTTAATTCTCTCACTAATACAAGCTCATTTTTAGTTTTGACGACCACTGGTTCAAAACAAACTTCCCTAAAAAATGTATTAAAGAGAGTGAAAAAATGCAGCAGCATTATTAACAAAATTTAACAAAACGGGGGGTCTTTTTCATAAATTTTTTTCTCTAAATTACCCAGTAATATTAATTAAACAAAAATTTGCTAAAAATTTAATACACAAAAAAAGAAAACACACTAACAATATTTCCTTTAAATAAATAACTACCAGAGGTAGGTAGGTATTCGCACAATTTATTTAAAGTTTCTTTTTGCTGTTTTCAAATGCCTGCTTTATTACTTTTCTTTTATTTTATCCACACACGCTTCATTTTAATTTACACATTAAAACGCTTTATTGTCTCTTGTTTTTTTCTTAAAATTCTTTCATCAAACGTAGAACTTTATTTAGAATAAATTTCAATTTACTTGTACAAAACAAACTTCATTCAACGCGCCTTTAAATCCCGAAAATACAACCTCTCACAACGATTGCTGTCATTTGACTGAGTTGCCTCTGTTGTTTGGAGTCACTGTTTAATTGGTCTATGAAATATACATCCATTGTAAGTGAATACAGGTTTAAGTCTCATTACTACCCAGCAAGCATTCAAGCTATTGCGTAACAACCAGAATACTACCAGCACATTATACCAACCACATACGTACTCGTATATTTTATTGGAGCTCTTGAGATTATATTTTTAAAAGACGTATACAGTTGATGAAATAAAAGCGTGCGTTAGAGCCAAAAGCTAAATATTTCAATTACTATGTTATCGCTTGGCACACCTTGTTTATAATTTATTTCTTTTGAAATTAAAAGCAGGAATTTGACAAAAACAGACTGAAATATGCAAGAAACGAAAGAAAATTGACTTTCCAAAAACTTTTTAAAAATATTAGTCTGTCTTTCTATACGTCAATTGGTTCGTAGTGCAACAATGTAAAGTTTGACAATGCATATCATTTCTGAAGTGATCTGTTTGGCAACTTCAACGCAAATAACTGCACTGAAGTCAATATGTTGTACGTTGTGTCAACTGAATTTAAAAAAAATCCTGCAACATCGGTCAAGAAAAATCCAATAAAAATTTTGCATTATCCATACTTTTGGTTACAGAAATTGGTTTAGTTAATTTCAATTATTTTATATTTTGTAATTTTTTTTTTTTTTTTTTCAAAAATCATATATTTCACCTGTTCATTTAGTGCATACTCATCATATCGTTTTTAAGACGTAACTGTTGTCCTAATATTTGTGCAGCAGTTGAGCTCAACAGCTATCTTTTATGCACAAAGAAAGAGCTCAAATTAGATATAAAAATTTCCTACAGAACAAATTTATCCTAAGAAAAGAAGAGTAACTTTGAAAAGAAACAGCACGAGTAGTACTAATCTATTACTGTCAGTTAAAGGTATGCAAACGGTTTTTTAAATTACGTAATTAAATCCCACCGCTCAGCTACTCATAAAATATTGTGTGATCAGTCAATTCTCAAGTAACAATCCCTAATCTCTGACATTTATCAACAGTCTTTCGTTAACGTATTTCAAATGCTAGTCTAAATGCTTGTTGGTTAAGGCAACTTAATTGAGTGCAAAACATATACATGGATGTGTGTGTATTTGATTTCAATTGCTTCTTTGAGTCAACCATAGTGAAGTGAGTATTCTTATTTGTTTTTGGTTTTTTATTCCACTATTTTTGATTTTCTGTATTCAAGTGTGTTAGATACACATGTATTCGTGTAAGCATTTCAAATAAAAAATTTTAGCAAGTGCATTTTTGTGCACTCTCTTTTTCTCTCTCTAATTACACTCTGTATTTATTTAGTAACATTTTATGAATGAGGCATGATGAGTTGACAAGCAGTAGATATGTGAGTGGTGCAACAAGTTGTGATAATAGTAAATAGATGTTTTTGTTTGTTTGCATTTGTATTAACGCAGGAGGAAGAGGAAATAGGTATAGTCTTTATGATGAAATTGTTATGTGGGATTTCTGTGAAGTGAGAACTGAGGATTTTATGATAATTAAAATAATTTAAACAAATAGAGGTTGAATCGAGCTACAACTATCAAATTAGAAAATTTATTTACCTACAGCTACGGAAAGCAGCTAGGGTAAAGTGAATTTCTATTAATGTAGCCTACATACTGCAGGTATAACGGGGGAATACATACTACGCTTCATGAGCTGCAACGCATTTTACTCTTCTATCAGAAAAGTTATATTTTCCTTAAACATATTTATACTCGTATGTCATGAATACTAAAAACATATTTAGAAATATTTAATGACTTAAAACGTATTTGATAAATATGCCATAAATACTGAACAGATATTTACATATACAAAAAAACGTAACGGGTTACGTTAAAACAAATTTAACTCGGCATATTTATGTTCATTCACTTAACCACATACCTATATAAATAAAATTAATTTTCTATTTGTTTGTTTGCTATATAAATTTGTGTTTTCCAACGGATTTTTCTGAAATTTTGTACCAACGATCATTATACTCCAAGGAAGATTGCCATATTATTTTGAATTATCCACGCCTACTTTTGATTAAAACAATTGGGACGAGTGTTTTGTCAATCACAATTATATTTTTCAATCGACTTATCTAATATATTTTACATATGCTCACTATACCTCAGGAAACGTTGCCACATATCTTTGGACTGACCATAGCCACTGATACGCCCACTTTTTGAACAAAATAATTTAAATTTTTTTTAATAATTAAAATCTTACTTTTCAACGAATTTTGCTACATAAACTTTTTATATTATAACGACTTCTGGACCGACCATGCCTGCTGCTACGCCTACTTTTTAAATTAAGTTATTAAAATTAAGTGAGTGAAGATAAATATGCCGAGTTAAATATGTTTTAAGGTAACTCTTTCAAGTTTTTTAGTATTTGTAAATATCTTTTCAATATTTATGGCATATTTATCAAATACGCCTTACGTCATCAAATATTTCTAAATATGTTTAGGAGAAATATATTATGTATGGTTGGTTTCTCAAGTAGATTACGGGATGGGACACATATCATTTGAAAGTGGAGGTCGTCTAAGTCTGTAATTTACCACCCAAATACTTAGAATTTACTTAGGATTATTTTTAAAAGGTTTTTGAAATGGAAATTTTATCATTCCCCATTGTGATATGATATGTGTCCCATCCCGTAATCTTTAATGGATCATCCGGAAGTCGCTAAAATCCCTTGGAGCAAAAACACTGGGGTAAAACGCAAAACGCTTAATTTTAGTGTTTTTAAACACACACTGAAGAGAAGTGAGGAATTTTGCAAAAATTAAGAGTCAAATAGAAAAGAAAATCTTGCATAGCTCAAATTAAATAGGTTTTCTTTTTATTTCAAAAAAATTGAAAAGAAAATTAACCTTTTTCCATAAAAAATATGATTTTAAAAAATTTACTTTGATTTTGTCAATTGTGTGTGTCAATTTTTTACTTATAAACTGACGTTTTTCTATACATATTCTACGAGTATGAGAAAAACGTAAGCAAAACGCGCGGTTTCCAGAACATACTTTGACGTTTTGCAAAACGATTTTCGTTTTAAAAACTCGCGTTTCTCAGAACATTAGCGAAAGTTTTGTATACAAAACCCAGCCTTGATTGCAAAAATAAAAAAAGTGAAAAACGTCATTTACAACTTTTAGTCATAAAGGCGCAAGTAGCAAAAGAAACGTTGACGTATTGCGGTAATCACGGCCTGTCCTTAACATATATCTTTTCACTGTATTAGAAACATTTTTTCCTTTCATATAGTAGGCTCGCATATACATATTTTGTTTTTTCCTAAAACTATGAAAATTAGAATAAGAATAATTGAAATTTTTTGATAATTTTAATTATATAAAAATATCAAATTTAGCAATTGTTAGGACTCACTATCACACTACAACCCGAAAACTTATTAAATTTTCTTTACGCTTAAATCAACAAAAATAGTATCTTTATTTCAGAAAATGTTCTACGCGAAAGCACTGATTGAGCTTTAAATTTTATTTTAAATAAATAACAAGAACTAAATTTATAAACAATAATTTGAAATCAAACAAGATTTATGGCAACTTTTTGCTAAAAATAAATTATCTTTAAGCAAAATTAATTATTATACAATGAAGACCTTAAATGTTGTCAAATTATTTTAAGTATTTTATTTAAATTTACCTATTTAATGAACATCAATCAAAGCAAACTATATTGTAATTAAATTTTTAGCTTCATCCAAGAACTTGTTGGCTGAATTTGTTATTCAAATTGAAATCATTACAAATGAAAAAGAAAACAGGCAATAATTTAAGACACAAAATATTTTAATTTATTTTTTACGAGACAATTCATAAAAGTTTAAAAACCAAACATAAAAGCACACTAAAACCACTCATATAATTAATTCTTTTTTCCCTTCATTCTTTGTCTTTGCCCTACAGTTCTTTTTGTCTCTTTATAAGGAGTCAAAAATCTACATAAAATATATTTTACCGGGACTTCTACTAAACGTTGATTGTTCAAAGCGAACGTATTGCAAAGTGACATTGACCAGGTCATCATTATCAACGGATTGACCAGAACCGCACTGAGCAAGCTTAGTTGGGCAATTCTTATAAAATTGCCTTTTGTCCACCAACAAATTTTTTGTTTCGGCAATTTTAGCATTCTTATTCAGCCTTCAAGCTACCTGTCTTCTTTATAAAAGATACGAAGAGAGAACATATGGAAATTGCCGAGTGGAGCCCCTTTCCATTCCTCTTTCTTCTCTCACCTACAAAATCAAGAATTGCCCAACTAAACTTGTTGTGTGTGGTCCTGGTGATAACGCTTTAAGTCGATGATTGCCAACTTCTTTCTTCCTGAATTGGATGACATTGACATGAGCATGAACTGGATGTCATAGTTTCAACGGGACGGCGCTACATTTTAGCCATTTTTAACATTTTGCGTCCTAAGATATGATCATTTTTCAATTTTTTTTGTGGTTTTTCTTAAGCCGCAGTTCTATACAGCTAAACCACAGTGAACCTGAAAAATGTTAAATTTCAGATGGGGACAACCCAATATTGTATTCCATACATAATGGATTCCATTGGCTTCTCAACAAATAAACAACATTCGCCCATGTTCTGCAAAAAGTAAAACGCTTAATTTTAGTATTTTTAAATCGCATGCAGAATTTGCGTAAACTTAACATTAAAGATAAAATAAAATGAAGCACAATTCAAATGAAATATATTTTCTTTTTATTTATTTTTTAATCAATAATACGACTTTAAAAAATTTACTTTGATTTTGTCAATTGTTTAATTATAAGCTGGGGTTTTGATCTTATTATTCTCTGAAATAAAAGTAAGCAAAACGCGCAGATTCCAGAACATGGGCGTAAATTTGGCGTTTTAGAAAAGTAAAAACCGTTTTACAAAACGCGAAATTCTCAGAACATGTGAGTAAATTTAGCGCTTATCATAACTTGAGTGATTGTTTTATTTAGCTTTAAAGATAGAAAACTCTTAATGAAAGACCCATTATTTTTACATACAAAATAATAAAAACTTTTTAGAAAAAACACATAGGATGGAATAGACAAACCATAGAATGTCAAATTACAACAACATACAAGACAAAGGCTTAATGGTTGTATTAAAACAGCAACAAAACAAATCTTATAAATGTTTATTCCCGAATGAAAAAAATAACGTCTGCTTTGTTGGTAAAAGAATGGAGAACAGAATACCTAAGAAAAATGATGCGTCTACAATGTTTGTAATAATTAATTGTGAACAAATATAAATGAAAGGGTCACAAATATTGTGTATAAGAAAGTGATAATGTTGGGTTAAGAGTATAACTTCTGGACATGGACTATAGACTAATTTTATAAACTTAGACAAGCTTGCCCACTCAGTAATTTATTTAAATTTTAATTTTTCGCAAGGGCACTAGTCTTTTACTTTTTGGTGTTTTTTTTTTATCACAGCTTTTATTTCATGTTAGTTAGATCGTTTAACTGGCAATAAAATATAAATTGTTACAAGTGTATTGCTCCTTTTGAGAATCAAAATCTTTAAAATTATACTTAAAATCGAAAAGAAAAAGCAGAAAAATGGTTACAAGAAAATTAAAACTAGAAATTGGATTGTGGAAACAATCACTAAGCGCCTATTAGGCGATCATGCAGGGTATGATGAGAGAAGAGTGAAATATCAACAAATTTTGAAAGCCATAATGCGCGGTATGTCAAACAGCAATTTTCCGCTATTACAGTAGCAGGATGGCATTTCATCATACCGTGCTGACACGCCGCGCATGATCGTCTAATAGCGCCTTGAGGGCGCCAAATTTTTTTGGATGTTGTAAGGGTCCATAAGAAAGCTAGTTCTAGCTACATTAAGGAAGGCTGCCCCTTCTTTCTTTTCTTCAAAAAAGGTAGTCTTTTAGCGGTATGACTGACTTATCATCATCGCCCAGTCTAAGCGGGTAAAGCTACTGGCTTGAAATTCGATGAGAAGGTTCCTGTCCCAATGTGTAGGACGAATAAGAAGGGATTTTTGGATATTCGAATATTAAGGGGGTAAAAACGGGTAAAATCGAAATTCTTATATCTCGGGAACTACTACAGATAGAGCCAAAGTTCAAAATACAAAATATTCTAAAAAAAGAAGCTGATGGCTATTTGGTACTTTTTCGAGATTTGTACATTTGCGGGATAAAAAGGGTAAAAACTAATGTTGGTACGTTTTTTTAACCCCAATCACAGCAACAAAAACTAAATTGTATTCTTCTCTTCTTAAAAAGGTCTATAACTGTTTTTGGGCGATAGATTACAAACTTAAACGATCTACCCTTTAAAATGATATGTGTACCATCCCGTAATCTTTGTGAGAAGTCAACGTATTTATGCATATTTGTACCCATGCACTTATATTTCCCCTAAACATATTTATAAATATGTCATAAATACTGAAGATATTTACAAATACTAAAAAACGTAACGGGTGACGTTAAAACATATTTAACTCGGCAGATTTATCTTCACTCACTTAAATTATATTAGCGACAGTATGGTACTTCGCGAGTTCTAGTATTTTATAATAAAAGTGCTTGAAAGCAATTTGAAATATCTGATTTTATTGAAGCTGACGTCTCTTCTAGTGCCAAGTCGATTAATATTAAAAAATCGAAAAGTACCATAAAATAATTAAAATGTATCTTTTTTTCACGTAACAATTTTTTACTTTCTTCAGGAGCATTTGAACAGGTTGGTCACGTTATTGCCTGCACAAAAGAATTGATCACATTCATTCACATTGTTGCTACAAACTACATATCAAATCAATTCAACTAAAAAAAAAATTTAGAATAAAATATTTTAGCAAAAAAAACTTAAAATATAATCAATTGAACAGTGAAGTTAGCCGATCTAAATATTAGAAGGGTGTGTTAGTTTTCAGAAAATTCACACACACACACACACACACACCTAAACATGTTAAAAATAATAAAAATTTCTTTTCAGTTAAAGGAGAGATGAAAAAAGTTGGAATGAAGACAAAAAAGCCAGTCATAATAACAACATGATAAAGAATGTAAAACGTTAAAACATCTTCTAAACAAGATCAAAAGCGGCATAGAAAATTATTTTTCTTTATTTTTTCCCAAATGTAACAGCTAGCCAGCGAGCAACAGCAGCAGCATCAAGCAGACATCAACAAGTTGGACTTAAGCAGCAGCAGCCGTACAGGATAAAGTAATTTTCTCAAATGATTATATAGAGAAAGAATCATAAAAATATGTTTACACAAACACAGACACACTCAATTTATAAGCCAAGCCACAGAATAGAATGAAAAATAGAAGAGACGAACGGCCAGTCAGAATTTTAACAATCAGTGGTAATATTTAACACGGGATGACTATATTCTAGTACATGCATATGCATGTAGGTATATATAGTCATATTGGTACTTGTAGTTATTAGAGACAGTTTGATGTTGCTGGTAGACATGTAGGAAACCTAACAAGTATCATGTATGGAAGTTAACCGTTCGTTGCCAAAGAATGAGAAATAAAATATAAGAAGGAAAAACAAATAATTTAATCTTGCATGATTGTGGGAAAAATATGACTAAAAGAAATGTTTTTGATATCGTTCTTATGATGCTCTTCACCACAGTTGAAATGGGTTGGTTAACTTTATATTTATCGTATGTAGTTTTAACGAACCATTGCCTATTTTTTTTCTTCAAACAATAGGTTTTCTCAAAGTCCTCGAAATAGCCGTTTGTTTCGGTAATAACTTTTTCATTCGACCTAAATCTCTTACCATCTAGCCATTTCTTCAGATTTGGAAAAAGAAAATAGTCGCAGGGGCCTAAATCTGGAAATTATACTGGATGGGGGTAACAATTCGCAGTCCAATTTATGGATTTTTGAAATAGAAACTACACCTAATTGTTTCTTAGTCTATGTGGTATTATTTTGGATCCATGTTTCGTCCAGGGTTATATAACGACGTAAAAACATGTGTGTGAAGATAAATACGTCTAGTTAAATACGTTTTAAGAAAATATCGCATGCGATAAAAAAAATTCATACATATTCTTCACAAATGTACTGAACTTAAAGGGGTTCATAGAGAGCTGAAGCCATTCTGGCCAAACCCTTTTATCTCAATGAATGGGACCTAATGGAAAACAACCACAATGGATAGGGCTATCATCCTGGGAATACAGTTTCTCCCAATTGTATTTGTGAAATTTTTTAGAAAACGTTGAAAAGTTCATTTAGTACAAAAATAGCGTATATGTGGTGGTCTCTGAGGGATGAAGGCTACTGTGGCCAAACCCTTCTATCTCAATAAATGGGACCTAATGGAAAACAACCACAATGGATAGGGCTATTATCCTGGGAATACAGTTTCTCCCAATTGTATTTGTGAAATTTTTTAGAAAACGTTGAAAAGTTCACTTAGTACAAAAATACATATCTCATACATATATTTACATACACCAAAGAGATGACAATATTATTTTTAAGTGAATATATGTATATATTGTTTATGCACAAGAATCTGCCAGTTAAATTTATTATTTATTTGAGGAACTACATATAATTTTATCTCGCAAATCACATCACAAGGTTCTACACTTTCTAAACTTCATGAATAAGCCCTTTTCTCTTGTCACCTTTTTAACATGAAAATTTATGATTTAGAGAATTTTGTCCAAAAAAAAATATTTGGAAAAAAATTCCTAGGGAATATTCATGTTTGGGCTAAAACTTTTATTTCTGCAGATGCATAAATGAAATATCTGATTTTTAGTGCACAAATTGATATAATTGTCAATTAAACATATTAATTTTACGAATAAATTACTTTTTCAATATTTTCACAAAAACACATGTATTTACTTTGTTTACATTTTAAAAGCGGTATTTAACTGTATCATTAAACGTTGCCAACCTTCTAATACAGGTAACTCAAAATTAATAACGAACAAGAAAATTTTTTGTATAGGCAATTATTTGAATGAAAAACGATTCACGAATTCATGCCTACATTTAAAACCAAAGGTAATTTCGAACAAAATCAGATGCCATAATCTTATGTAAAATTTACATATTTTTATTAATTACCTTATACGTATAACGAAATCATTAACCCAATAAATCCATTTAGCATTTGTTTATTATCTGTTTTTTACATTTGTTGGTTTATTAGTTAAAAAAAAAGATAGTTTTACATTAAAGGTCAAATTAAGTTCTAAAACAACTTAAATTCTGGATGGGTACAACATCTGTAATGAAAAAAAATAATTTTATTTTATTAGAACTTAATTATTTAAACAAAAAAAAAAAAAAAAAAATACATGTAAATTTTCTAATAACAAAATATTCTATTAGAATTCTAATTAGAGTCCTACGCACATATACGGAAAATACAAGTCATTTTAAATTAAAGTCAATTCGAACTTCCATTTCCATAAGGAAAATTAAAATACATTCATGTGGTCTGAACAACACAAAGCAAAAATTGTTTTTGATTGACCTAATACTTAAATTCCCTTTACGAAATATCCAATAACTTTCGATAATTCTAGTAAATAAAAGCAATTTTTAACACAAACTTTGTAAACGAAAACGTTTAAAAAAAACTCAATAGCAATTATAATCATATTTAAATTTTTCTACATATTTATGTGTGTAATTAACCAAGACATTCGTTTTACAACATCCAACATATACTGTTTTTGAATTAAGTTATACTTACAATGCGAATGCGATGACCCATAGCGTGACCAGGTAAATTTCTATTGAAACGGGCACGTACACACCCACTGTTACCATGTAAGCGAGTTACTTTACCCCAAACGGCACGTACGCGGGTTTTGCGATCTGGATGCTGTGGTACACACTTCTTAGTTTCGGCTTTGTACACATAAACACAACGTTTGCCAACATAAAATTGTCCGTGTTCTTTTCTGCGGGCACCCTCAATCTAAAACATTTTAAAACATCAATCATGTCCAATAATGATATTTACAATTTACCTACCTTCAAGATAGCTTGATTTTCATGTTGATTTCTCAAACCACGTTTGTAGCCAGTAAACACAGCCTTAGCGAACAAGCGACCATGACGTTTGTATTTGGGTGCTGATTTAACATCGGCAGCCTTTTCAGTTTTGGTAGTTTTGGGTGCTTTAGCGGCCTTAACAACCTTTGGGGCTTTTGCAGGTGCAGCAGCAGAAGCAGCTTGTGTATCAGCCATAGTTAACTGAATTTAGTCATAAGAAAAAGAAAAGCAAACCAATGAAAATATCACTATTTTTAACATTCTACTCTTTAAGGACACATTATCAAAATGAATGTAAACATTGCTTTAAATAAAAAAAATCGTATTGGAAACAATACAAGTTATAGTGTATCTGTATCGTTAAACATCACACAAATATTACATTATTAACACTTAATAATATTTAATTCCAATAGCTACAAGAGCAAATTAATGTTATCATTAGCAATTTAGTTTAATTTAAAGCATTATTTAGCATATTTTAATAATCTTTTTACAAAAATTCACAAAAATCGCGTACGTACCGGAAACTAGATAAATGGCGAAAGAGAGAAGGCACGACAGAAATGTCATTTCATGAATTTGACAGCAAACTTAGTGCTCATCGCGCCATCAAGGGCTTAAAATTTTAATATTGCCACCAAAATTCAAATTTCGACACGAAAATTTCGCTGCCATCCAAGACAAGAAAAGTGTAGCCTAAGTTCTTTTGTAATATATATTTTTAACAAGAAATTCAATTTTTTCCGAAGAGAAACAAGCTATTGCTTTTTGATAAACAGTGTAAATTAAATTATTTATTTCAATCCATGATACGATTAGTAATTCATTTTGCCCTAATCAATGTGAAGACACATCTCTGTCATCGGATATAGCGCCTCTGTATTTGAACGTTTGCTTCAAGGCGAATTAAAAATTATAAATTCGCTTTGGCTTGCTTCCATTGCCAAAAATTTTGAAATTCCGTGAAACGTAGAACGTAACAAAGGTTTATAAGAAAAAAAAACTAGTTTTAAAACATTCTTCGGTGTTAAAATTCTTACAAAATAAATTGAACAGTTTTTAATTAAAAAGAAATTACGAACAGAAATGGTGGAATTAGAATCGCTCAGCAACAAAGAATTAAGGCAAAAATGCATTGAACATGGAATGCCCAATGTCCCTGTTACCGATTCTAGTCGCAAAATACTCATTAGGAGATTAGAGGCGGTAATATCGGGTAAACCAACTGCTACTACACCGAAAAAAGGCAATCGTCGTGAGACAATGCATGTCTCAAAGCCAGCAGAAGTGATGTCATCACCCAAAGTAACTGCTGACAGTAATGTGACAAAAGAAACTAGTGCAACTAATAGTCGTCCTTCACGTCGTACCATAGCTGTGCCAGAGAGACATGTTGCTACAACTACTACTGTAAGTGAACCAGAATATTCCGATGTGTCTCCTGATCGGGCAGAACCAGTACCGGTAAAAGCTAAAATAAAAGCTGCCGAAAAGCCACCAACAGCAACACTATATCCTAAATTGCCAGCAAAAGAACCCTCTCCTAAGCCTCAGCTATTGAGTAAAACAGGTATTGTTACCACTTCATATGTTCAGGAGACAACACCAATTGGTAAAACTTATGCCACCCCCGAAGAAATCAAGTTAATTGAAGACGACGTAGCAGAGGAATGTGTTGAGAAAACGATCACGAATCCAATAAAATTTGGTTATGTTCCTGTTCCTGAACCCAAAGTAACTACGACTGCATCGTTAGCAGCAAGTCGTAGTTCCAGTACACGTTACAGTGCTTTGGATGCCTATAATTTGAACAAACCTAACATTTTGTCTTCTACAAATGTACAAAAAACTTGTATACCATCTACCAATTATAATAAGTCCTTAGGGGCACCAAAATATTCAAAAACTTATGAGCCTGATATAGAAAATGAAGATGATTACGAAGATGAAGAGGATGATGTTATTTTGATTGATGAATCACCAATAAAAGACGCTGAAACACCTTTTCTCAGCCAATTTGCTCGCAACTTGGAAAATCTTAAAGCTACACCCTTACGTCATTCAGTGGGTCCAACAAAAATCTCTCCGCCTAAATCGACTCTACATAATCGTGATAATGCTTATTACAGACGCACTGTTGCTAGCCCATTAGCAAATATCAATCCTAGACGTTCCATTACAAAAACAAACTATAATGAGGACTTCGCATTGCGCCAATTTATAATTTCCATGGATGAGAAATATCACTTAAAACATTCTTTAATTTTAATATGTATTTTCATACTTATCATTTTTATCTATGTGTTTTTTGTACAAAGTGTGTAATTCTGTTTAATTTTTTTCGTATTTGTATTCCATAAATCTCATATTGGACCATACAACTGTTTGCAATTTTCCTTAACTCATTTTTGTGTATTTATCAAGTTATAATAATTTAATTTTTATGTATCTGCAAACAAAATTAATGTCTTCAATTTCTCAAACTTGTCCAAAATAAATAACACACTAAAAGATAAACGATTCAATTTTGTTGAATATAATTGGGGAAACTTTTGAACACAAGTAGACTTGTTGATGATTAGCGAACTAATAGTTTGGTCGCTGATTTCTGCAGAATCCAACAGAGTCGAAATTGTATATATATACGAGTACATAGATACGCAGTAAAATAAAAATTTCAATTATTTAATCCCAAAAATCCAATTCGAACAAATTTATTGGCTTTAATGATACTTTTATCAAGCAATTCTTTATATTTCAATACATACAACTCGGTTTTATTATGCTCTTTTAGTTTTTTTTTATTGTTAATATTTCTTTTTTATCATGAAAATTTTTAATATACAAAACAAAAAAATTATATTAGTAATTATTTAATTATTTACAAAAAAAAAAAAGAAAAACAATTTACATAATTGAAACAGTAAACTAAAAAGTTTTCAGAATGATATTGATGGCAATCGATCGAATTAACAAATCAAATGTAAAGAAGAAAGGAGGTGATAAATTAATTTGAACATGATTTAAAATAATAAAGGCAAATAAAAATTAAAAAAGGGGAAAAATTAGAGTTTTCGAGTAAAAGCTAGATGTGGGATTATAATGAACCCTTAGTGCTTTTGTTGCTGGTATATAAGTATGTTAGTATTACAGTTAAGTTTTGCTTTTACGAAAAGAGACGAAAAAAAGGATTTTACCTACATGACTATTATGAGTTAACTTAAATTGTAAACAAACTTGACTAAGTAAGCTTAAGGTGCAGATGTACATACGTATGTATATGTTAGTTAAAATGGAACTTGAATTGGAACGGTGACCCGTGGTGGAAGTGTTGGAAAGGATTGCCACCATGGAAACCACCCTGTTGACTCTCGGGATCTAATGGATCTTGGCCATTATCAAATTGTCTTCGTTTTTCGGGATCTGTAAGTACTTCTTTTGCGGCAGCAACATCTATGAATTTCTTTTCGGCTATTTTCTTTTCATCGCCTTGGAAGTTATCAGGATGCCACTTTTGAGCTGCTTTGCGATAGGCTTTGACAATTTCTTGTTTGTTTGCTGTACGCTTGACACCTAAAATCTTGTAGTAATCTCTCCTTTCAGATTGTTTTTGCAGTCTTTTTGCCTTTTCCAAACCATCCTTGGCTCTTTGCAGATTTTCATCTATACCTAAGGCATCTTGGAAGTCATGTATAGCATCATCATACATTTCAGAACCAAGGTAAGCCTCGGCACGATCACAGTAAATTTGAGCATCACGCATTATTTCTAACGCATCCTTACAATAACGCAATGCCTTGGAATATTGTTCATCGAGCACACTACACGTACACAGCATACGTTTTGCTTCATGAATCACCATATTTTCCACTATTTCGTGTTTTAGTGCAGCTTCTGCACTTGATATACAGTCTTGATATTGCTTTGCATCACGTGCTGCCTCCGCACCCGATATACTTTTTTCAACTTTCTTTATCTTTTTATAAAAGGGGAAGCAGTCTTTATGTTCTGGATCTAATTTCAAACATTCTCTGACCTCCTTTAACGCATTTGTAACATGGCCTATTTTATATAATAAAAGAGCCAATTGATAATAGCCTTCGGTGCTATCTTGTGATAATTTATTTACTGATCTTAAATCCGATACAGCCGAAATCACATCATCGTTTGCAATATAGGCAGAAGATCGTGTTTTACGGAACTCTGCTGACCAAGGTGAGATCTCTAAAAGTTGTGTTAGCATTGGTATGGCATTTTTATAGTCACCACGCCTCATGAGTTCTTGAACAATGTCCCATTGTTCTTGGGCCGGTGCAATGCGTGCATAATTTTCAAGGCAAACTGTATTGTGAGGTTCTTCTTCAAGCTGCAAATTAAAAAAATGTATATTTGTTGTTGTTTAATTCGTATCTAAAATAACTTTCGTTTTGAAATCAATGCAACCGTTAAAAACTATGTGATTTGAGTATTAAAAATTAAAATATGAAAATTTAAATACTAGCTTTTTATATTTTGTTCTCTTTGACTGATTTGTTATCACTCGAAATCGTGCATCTTAATGACTTCCAAAAAAGCTGCTAAGAAGTAATTTTTAGCTATATACATGTGGTATGCGATTTTGAAGCACTACTTTTTCTTTAGCAATTTTATTATTAATTTAACACCACAATTATACATAACCTATTATTACGATGTTAACAAAGATGTGGCTGAGTATTAGATGCGCATTTTATTTACTGCAAAGTTTTCAAAAAAGAACAACTTCCTTTCAATGACACTCTAATGTTAAATACACTGTTTTTTCCTTAGAAGTAGAATTACTGCTAGACTGTAGTAGTTGTGATTTTTAAAATTGTTTTTCTTCACTATTTTTGCTAGGGCAATATTCAGATCTGATTTTGCAAAACATGATTTTTAGAACTTAGGAAATTTCTGGTTAATAAAAGTTGAATTAAAAAAAATTTTTGATAAAAGGCTATGTTTATTACAATCAAATTGAATAAAATCAAATTGAAAATGCCGCGATAAGTTCCAATTATCAAAAAAAATAAAAATAAATACGCATAACAATTTCTTAACACTTACCACAGCCTTAAAATCGATAGCAGCATTTTGATATTCGCCCGACTTCATATAAAGTACACCACGCTGCACACGTGCAGCTGTAAAGTCAGGCTTTAAATTTAAAACCTGACTGAAATCTTGTAAAGCTGGACGTGTTTTTCCCAGTGCCAAGTACACAGTACCCCGTTTAAATAAAGTCAAATAGTTCGTGGGATCTCCTTCTGCAATTATGAATAAGAAAATATAATCATGTAAACAAATTTACAAAAGGCATAACATGCTGAAAGTTACTTACCCACAGCAGCATGATAATGTGTTAAGGCATCACTTAATTGATTGTTTGCTAAAAACTTTTTACCCATTTCTAAATGACTTTCAATTTCAGCTGCATTTGGAACTGACACGGCACCTGTTTGTTCACAAGTTATTTAAGCAAATAATATATTTTAATTTTAATAAATAACAAATAGTTAATCTCATAGGGGAGTATTATATTAAATTATATATGCTTTTGGAAATTTTTTTACCTTCTAAAAATAGTTCCAATAAAAGCAGAACTAAAAACGATGTTAGTTTTTTTTCAGCTCCTAAGAGCATCCATTCTGGTAATGACACAACCATTATTATTTATCCTCTAGTGGTAGCTTATTTTTTTAAAGTAATTTATCATTAATAGTTAGCAAGTTGCTTCAGCAACAAGTTCTAAAAAATCTGATAAAGATAAAAATATTCCTTTTTGTAGCGTGGCAGCGAGAAACGTTTTATACTACTTTCTATTATAATGTTTTTATCAGATTTTCTTCTTTTCCAGGCGTTCTATGCCTCTGTTAAAAATTATTGAAAGTATGTTTTTTTAACTATTATTATTAATACAATAGATGCCCAATTACTTCTAACTTATATTCACTGGTGATTATTAATGGATTAGGATATTTTGCTTCGAAAAACAAACCACTTTCATTGATATCTTTATATTTTTATTTATCAAAACACTGACGTGTGTTCTATCTCTTGCTTATGATTTGTGGTTCCTTTATCTTTCGTACTTCATTAATTACTGACGTGTGTTGTAATAATCCGGTTTAATTCAGCGTTTATTGTATCAGAATTACTTAGCAACATTGTTTTCTGTATTGTACAGTGTTGTATTTAATATGTGGTTTTATCTGATTGGTCAATTATTTTTAGAAGAAGCAGAGAAAAAAAAACAGCTCAGAGTTGTACTATGGCCGTTATTTAAGCAGTGCCGGTGTCGGTTGAAAATTTTATTAAAGGAAAACAAGTATTTTTAGTCCCACTGCATATAACAATATTGCTAATTATCTTTGATACTTCTTTATTTTTTTTATAATAGTTAAAATTACTTACATATAAAAATAATATCTAAATAAATCGTTTTTAGCGTCCCAGTCTAATACATAATGAAAAAACATTTTACGAAATGCAATTAATACTTCAATTCACTAACAACGGTTGTAGAAAAATATTTTGGAGAATATTTTTAAAAGAAAGTAGTCAAAGTATTTTTCTGTTAATATTTTTGTTCAATATGAACAAGGCACAGTGACGTGAAGTTTTTTCCATTACACATTTATGTTTTTCTGGTTATGACATTGTTTCAGTGAATGGTTGATATGTAATTTTAATTTGTAGTAAAATTCTTTGTTAAGTTTTATTTAATACTAATATTTAAAAATTTTTAACAAAAAATTGATCGATAAAACTATAGTTTTAAGGAATAAAAAAATTAAAAAAATGTATAACACAATATTGTATTCATACATACTACGTTTTATGTTTGATGTGTAAATGTAACAATCGTGAAAAAAAGTAAATAAAATACTCTAGGTTAAAGTTCTCATAATAAGAATTACCCTTTTCCTTAGGAAAATTTAAATTTAATTAATATTTAAAATAAATAAATATATTTCTTCGCAAATATTGTTTGAAGCTTTTTTTAATTCACTCTCAATATTTAAATAACTACCCTTTACATAATATAAAACTAACTTAAAGTAAATTACAATTTATATTTATTTATTTTACTAAATGGACAAAGTGTAAGGGCAATTATTTTTGAGAGTTTGATTCTTAGTTCTGCTTATTTTAATAAAACAATACTTGTCTTAAAATAATTCTCTAAATTTTGATTTCTTAAAATTTTTTTTAAATAAATGCGTTTTTAATAGATATTTTTAGGTATTTGAGCATTCATTGCTTGTAATTAGTTTTCAAAATATATACATAATGAAACATAATCTAGTGGTAAGTCCATAGTGCTATTTAATTCAATTTAATATTTGTCTTTTTTCGTTAATTTATCTTTGTGCAATTTGTTGTAAAATTTTTTGTTGTTAGTTTGTTTAAAAATATTGTCCTAAAATTATAACATTTTATTGCTAAGTAATCACAATATTGACCAAATCGTCCAATGGCAGCTCAAAGTTAGCTTTATTCTTATTAGGATTTAAATTTGTACCAGCTACTTCTTCTTCGTCGTGCATTTTTTTCATATGCCCTAGAGAAGAGAATAATTTAATCAATAATTCGTTAAAAAATTTAGTAGGAAACACTCTAATATTTTTAGCCCTTTTTATAAAATCAGTGCATATAATCTTGTTATCTTTGCATTTTTTTTATAGAAATTTTGAAATGAAACGAATTCATTTAATACAAGTATCGTATTTTTTTCATACTTACATTTAAATTTAATGTGGGTAACAAAGCTTTCACTACACAAATCACATTTGTAATACGTTTTGCCACTGTGTATACGTTCGTGCAAATGCAGAGATTTCTCAAAGAGATATGAACGACCACAGGTGGAGCAAGTAAAGTTCTTTTCTAAAACTAAAAAACAAAAAAATATACATGAATATTTAATTTTTTTATTATTATCAAATAAATAAAAAAAAAACAAAGTTAAAAATGTTCTCATTATACTAAAAATACCTTCATGACTTCTGCGATGTTGCGTTAAAACATATTTCAAGGCAAATCCTTTACCACACACATCACATACATTTGGCTTTTCCGAGGAATGAGTTTTTAAATGCCATTTCATATCTTGAGAACGTTTAAAACGTTTGGGGCACTGTGGACAGGCATGTGGTCTAAGAAATTAAAAAAAAAATAAATTGTATTTTTTTTTACTATTTTATTTACAATTTTCTGTGTGTGTGTACCTTCCCTCAATGGAATGTACTGCCATATGCCTTTCTAATGCGGATTTCATATTAAAACGTTTCTCACATTTTTCACACTGAAATATGCCTGTAAAACTTTTTGGTTTTTTATTCATAATGACCCTTTTATTATTTGCAATCTTGACCGCTCCTTTATTTTCTTTATGATCTTCCAACATATGATCCTTAAGTTCGACTTCATTGTCATAACGTTTGTGACACAACATACACTCTGTTCTTTCGATCAGCGTTAGATTATCCAAATGATATTCGAGCATGTGTATACGTTTTTCAAAATATGAGGTGAATACTGAAAAGAGTTGAATTCGAAAAAAAGTAGTGGTCATTTAGTTCAGCTCTTTTTTATTAAATAAATTACATTTAATGAATAAAAATATTAAGGTGCCATTGAAAATGATAAAGTCAGGTTGTGCTTAAATGCATGCGAGATCTAATTTATTCCGAGAACAAAGTGTCAAGATAATTTGGATTAGAAGGTAAAAGGATATCCTGGTAAACAAACGCTTGGCTGAGACTAGCACATAGTCAGATTTTGATATCAGGCTTTTTTGTAATCTATACTGTTAGAAAGTTTAATAATATTACCTTCTGGGCATCTGGCGCATTTGTATGGTTTTTCGCCTCCATGCTGACGGTAAATGTGCCATCTAAGAGTTTTTAAATGGAAGAAATCTTAAAAGAGCAGACAAACAAAAACATTATTAGGACTAGAAGTAATCCAGATTCCAAATTTATATGTCCCACTCACTTTTACCACAAAACGAACACACCTCTTGACTGCGAAATCCTGTATGAGTTTCCTCATGACATTTTAAATGCCTCTGATTAATAAATAAACGATCACAATAGCTGCATTTTAATTGTTCCTTGGGATTATGCCATTTCATGTGATAATTTAGGCTTTTACGAGAACAAAAACTTTTTGCGCACAGTGCACAATCGAAATCGGTGCCACTGTGATACTTTTCAATATGATTTTTTAAATTAAATTTATCAGCGTACTTTTTACCACACGTTTCACACTCGTATACTTTTTGACTATGTTCCTCTTTCATGTGGGTTGTTCTGGAAGCTGCGTCCATGAATGTTTGCTTACAGTACGGACAATTATAGGGCTGTTCTGAGCTGTGCAATTTGGTAATGTGAGCCAACAGCTCTTGCTGGGTTAGAAAGTTCTCCAAATTGCTATTTTTCCATTTATAACAGTATTTACATTCGAAAGTAATTTTCAAGGTGTCAGATAAAAGATTTTCTTCGTCTGCTGTTGTTGGGGACAAAATTATACTATTTTCGTTTGATTGATTTTCTTCATTACAATATTCATTCTCATACTCCTCTTCATCGGCTATTTCCTCAATTATATCTAGTTCTTCTATAAGTTCTTCTATGAGATCATTTTCATCTAAATCGTTGGTATTTTCTTTTAGTGCTGCAGTTGTTGTTTCATTGTTATTGTTTAAGGTGATGATGTTACTAGTAGAGGCAGCTTCATCTTCATATTTGTTTCTATTTTCATCTTCGCCATCAGCACCAATATTACAGTCAATATTGTTGTTGTTGGTGTTATTATTTATATCTTCTACATTGATTTGTTGTTGTTGTTCTAAGATGTGATTAAAATTTATTATTTTATGTTCGTTTTGTAAAACGGCAGTGTCTGGTAATTTTGTTATGTTTCTAAATGAAACCTCGTGGGGGTCGTTATTGCAGTTTATATTTAAAACTCCATTAAAGCTTTTTATACTATTTTCTGCAAGCAAATAAAATAAAATAAAATAATTAACAAATATAAATAAAACTTATTTATTCAATGTGCGCATAAACAGCACAAAACACACTGACATGACACAAGTTCACTGACCCAACACAATAAAACGATATAAAAGAGAACTTTTAATTTTAATATTTGTTTTATTTATTTTTTTTTCCTTTCCTTTCCTTTAATGTGCTGTTTTCCGTCCTGATTTACTACACACAGCCATTCCTTTCTTTCACTCACCATTATTGAAATTGTTTTTACTGTTGTTTTTGTTATTGAAATCACTGCTACTTTTACTGTTAGTTGTGCTCTTTTCTGTTATTGTCTCAAATATGTGCTCAATTGACTTTAAATGTGTTTCTAGTTTTGGTGCAATCGGTGATGCCACTGAGCTGTTCGCTGCAGTTGTTGTGGTACTTTGACCGAGTATTTCATTCTCCTGCTCATTAGCAAAACCCTCAAAAACTTCTTCATCTTGTATACTGTGTGTATCGATTTTATCGAATATATTGCTTAAAAAAGTTTGTGCTTCCAAACATTGTATACGAAATGAGGACACTGTGCAAAATTTTGAAAAGCAATCAGTGCAAATTTTTTGTGGTAATCCATCGTTGCACGATATCTAAAATGGGATAAAATAAAATGGAATAAATTTATGGGATACATAAATAAATTATAAATAGTAGTAATTTCTTTTGGGGCACTATTTCTAATACGAAGAAAAGAGACTGCAATATGTAATTATTACTTGTGGTTAATAAAAAATATCCAGAGTTTAAAGTTTCGGAAAAAACTTTTTTTTTCTAAACAATTCAAACCAGGGAAAGTGTTTTATATATATATTTTTAATTAAAATAATGCAAAAATCTTATGATAGTAATGTTATTGTTTTTAATTTTCCATGTGAATATCATTCAGCAAAGCAACATAATTGGAGCTAAGCGCCAAAAGAGATTAATTTTTATTGAAATTGTTTGGTTAACGAAGAAGACAATCAGTAAATTATTTTATAGTTTTGTAAAGAAAATTTCTTTACACCTATTCAAGGCTTCAACTATTATCGCTCAGAACAGCAAATTAATGATTGTTACTGATTTTCGATTTTTTGTGATTTGAACATTATTTAAAACTGAAAAGTAAATAATTTTTAAGGTTTAGCGCTTACCAAACAAAATTTCTGGAATTTTCAATCGCTGTTAGATTTTAATTCAATATTATGAAGGCTTTTCAATTGTTGTCTTTTGCATTTGTTACTAAATTATAAAATTAGGTAACGGTTTTGTTCTGCTATCCTTAAAGTTATTTTTTTTTTATTAGTATTAATTTTTAATACTAGAAATTAATTTTAAAATTAACTGGTAACTTAGACCATCGGCGCCCAGGGTAGGAATCGAGCCTCCGAGCCCCAGATTGATAGGTTAGCAGGTTACCTATCAATCTACAGGGAACCCTCCCTTAAAATTAAATAACTGTTTACTAAATTGGGTTTTTTAAATTGGGTTGAGAGTCTATTTACGGATCACACAGTTCTTTAAGGACGTAATTTGCTATCCTACTTAGTGAGTAACTATTGTAAAAATTTGTAACTGAATTGTTTACAAGTCAGTAGATACGATTTTAAAACTTAATGAAAAGTTTTATAAAGTAATACTTTGTGTTGCTTTGCATATTTTACCGTATGTATTTAAGTGATTTTTTTAATTAAAAAAAAATTAGGGAGATTATAATGCCATAAAATCTTGTGTGAGATAGTAAATTATGGCCTTTATATCTAAATAGCTGTAAATTGAAGCAAGGAGTCAATTCAACAGAAAAGTATACCTGCATCATTGTTTATGTTTAGGAACTAATTTTTCTATATTTACATATGCACAACATAAATAGTTCTCTATTTTTAGCAAACTCAATAATATTTAAATATAATGTGGAGTTTTGTTTGGAGTTGAACATTTCATTTAAAGTAAATTACCTTTATTTTCCAAGTATTTAATTCTAAATGTATGCGTTGAGTTTCAAGTTGCCAACGTGGAGCATTAAATAAATCAAACCATTGGCATTCATTATCAAAATCACATTTCGCACACGTACGGCAAGTTTCCATAATTATATATCTACTATGTAGCTATATAAACATATATATTTTTTGTGTATTCTCTAATAAATTTTCAAAAAAAAAAAATTATCGAAAAATTTTCTACAATTTTAAACACTTATTTGACTTTATTATTGTATTTTGAAGGCATACATACATACATTTGTATATATTTCTTTGCATCTTTTATGGGTTTTCTCTTATTAAGCTCCAATTGGCAACTGATATAACTGCCACATCCTTGTTAGCAAGAAAAGTTTTTTCTCAATAAATATTGTTGTATTTTCTTTTTGTTTTACTCCCAAAACTCTTTATGTTCTCATTTAGCTTTTGATTGTTTGGTTAACTACAAAGTGTATTTATTTGTAATTTTTGCTTAAAAGTATGCAGCATTATTTATTAAATTTTTAAAATGTTAAAACACTTTTTCAGTATAAATGCCTTTTTGCACACACATACTCACACTTTAACCGTATAAAGTAACTGACTGTAGCACAGATTTTTCAGCTTGAAAGCCTCGGTCAAACTAATTTGCTTTGGTAAAGTCTATAACGTATTTAGTTCAATTTTAGTTGAGTTTGTTTTTGACATCTTAAATGCGTGTGTGTGTGTGTGTGTAAAAAGAGTGTAAAAAGTTCATGTACTACATCCTGCGGATATACTTGGTATGAGAGAGTAGTTGGATACCCACACTTTCACAATCACGCATAATAATGAGAACTTTAACAACACAATTACAAATGCACAAAAAATGAATTTTTTTTATATATTTAACAGACGACCTTCATAATATTTTCAGTTTTCTTAACATTTCTATACGCAAAAAACACACAAACACATATAGATACAACGAATTGTTGTGCCTAGTTTCATTTCAAGTCAAATGGTTTACAAGTGCTTTTTTCTTGTTGCAATTGTTGCTGTTGTTCTATGTTGTGTTGCACAATTAAAAAGGGTTAAAAAGCTGGCACTTTGTGTATTAATACTCTTATTCTTGCTTTCATTTTTATATTTTAATTTTCTTTTCTTAATTCCTTGTTTCGTGCATTTCTGTAACACAGTTTATTTGCGACTGTCGTTTGTTTGGCAAAATTTTAGTTACGTTTTTTTACGGGTGCCAGAGTTTCATTGGTTGTTATTGTTGTGGCTGTAGTTGTAGTAATTTCGAAAGGAAAAAGGAGCAGCTTTTAATATTTTGTTTACATTTTCAAGATGCTGCTTTTCCTTGTTTTTATTTTGAATTTTAGATTTTGCGCAGTCCCTTGGCTCAATTTTATATGGCACAAGACACACAAAAAGTGAATAACAATTAAAAAGACAAAAAATGTACCACTTATTTTATTTACTTACCTAAATGCATGCATATTCGTACATACATACATACTTATATAAAAGGTTGTCATAATGTCAGCAGCAGCCGTTGACATTATAGATATCTAGTCTTTGTATTCAAAAGATAAAAGCAAAGGAATTTTATGAGTGCATTTTTGAAGGTATTTAGAAATACAGTGGTTATAACGATTGAAAAAAAAAATTACGCACATAATACATAATACATATCGTTCCTTTAATTCAATGGTTTAGTAAATTAATTCAAATTATAGAGCGTAGACCCCAAAAATGCAAATTATAGTGTGTCGGGGATCAATATGCCATTCAAATTACCGAGGGGACCAAATTATATACATTCTTTTCAATTTATTGAATGTTTTTCAAGGAACCTGGAAAACAGTTAAAATTATCGAATAAGAAAAATTGAAATTATTCTCAAGTGACGCTTTCGGAAAAATCCAGTGTCTGGGAATAATTTCAATTTTTCTTATTCAATAAAATTAATATACAATGAATAAATTTTATAAATAAGAATCTTAAACAGCAATACAAATTAATTTCTATATTAAAAAATTATTTATTTTTTGTTTTTGCAAAATGTATTTGTACTTTAAAAGACATATTTTATCATGAAAATGCATGGCTTATTTTATATGCATAGGAATATATAATGTGTATGTTTATTAAATATTATGTATATATAAACACACTGATATGCATAAATTTTACCCCAAGGCGAATCTATATAAGTAAGCGCATTAGCCATTCGTTCATAATTTTTTTTTAATTTTTTGGTGTAAAATTTATGATTATAAATGACCCTAATGCGGTCACCTTGTATAAATTCGCGTTGCTTTACTTCTTTTAATCAATACGAATTCATACAAAGAAAATAGAATTTCCCCTAATCGATTCGACAAGAGTTAAACACGCCTGTAAATATTTAAAAAGTAAATTGTTTTCGATAATACAGCAAAAAGAGTTCGTTCTCGTCTGTTAAAGCGATTACAAAATGTCGCAACTATATGTGAATACTTACGCCATGGATTACACTTTGTAATGAATTCGCTATGCTTTTAATGTGGATTTCAAAGCAAAAAATGTTTAAGAACTTATTCAAATGTACTTTATTTACATTTTTAGCTTATTTTAAATTAAAAAAAAAAGTAACCTTGCATTTATCTACATTAATTCATTCAATATACATAGAATTTAATAACTACAAATCTATTGATATATTTTACAAATAACATACAAAAATTCCTAAGAGTTTAATTAATAATTTAGTTAAGCGCAAATATCTATAACCATGGCACTTTGCACTTCTTGTTAATACCACGGTACACAATGCAAAATCCAACCTTTTTTCTATCTAGCTTTGGACGCTAACACACTCGGCGGCAATTTGACAGTAAATAATGTTTGTCAGCAATTAGATTTGCTTTTTTTAAACAGTTAATGCTAACACGCTGGCAATATGCCAATTTGCTGTAGACAGTGTTTGGCGGCAATCATTTTTGCTTCTTTTTTGGTGTTACAAGCTTTATTGGGCGTAAAGGTTTCTCCATTGACTTGAACCGAAAATAAAAACATTTTACTATGTGATGGGCCGTTTTCATTTATTAGCGTATACAGTGGGGGTGTCCATTTACGTTTAGAAGTTAGTTCATTAAGTAGGCACACAGGATGCTTTTCTTCAAGATTTTGTGTGTTTTGGTTAGCACTGCGTCGTTTCATGGGCACTCCTTTACGACTGCAATCGTCTTGCGCTACCAGGCCACGCTTATCAAGTTTCACATCAAGTAATAGCGGTTGGAGAGAACCATTTTTTTCTCGTCCTAAGCCTTCACCGGGTCTCCACCCCATTTTTTGCAATAAATGCATACCCATACCACCGGATACTGGCTTTGTTGATGTTAATTGATCTCTTCGTGCCCACACTTGAGGACCAGAATTAAGTTCATTTGGCTTAAGAACATTGGCACCAGTACTCCCTGTAAATTGTCCAGGTATATGCTTTGAACAAGCCCATGAGCTCATTTCTTTCTGGGAATTGTACATCATTTTTATAGCTTCTGAGTCCATGGGATTTTCCTACAATTTATTAAAGTTTTCATTATAAAAATGAATTGAACACAAAAAAAGTTATAAATAATTACGGTTTCATCACTTACTTGCAAACGTCTCATGGCATTTAGCCTTTTGGAAATTATAGACGATACATCTAACGCGGCACAATTTGTTTGGGGGAATATGGAACTATTTGTAGAAGGTACAGGAACATCTGGAACAAAAGCAGATATTGACCCTGGTGTAGAATCAATAACGGTTTCTGTAGGGGGACCATATGGTATAGTTTGAGAGGATACAGGTGGTATTGTAGCAGCTACAAGTGTTGAACTTTCAGAGACGAAATCAGATGCGGCTGAAACCATCGTTGGATTTATTATATCTGAATCGGCGGTTGTTTCGCTGTTTGGTGCTGGTACCGACTTAAACGCTGGTTCCTGTTCTTCTGCCAGTGGTAAAGGTTTACCCAAAGCATTTTTAGGTATATTGCTTTTAAATATTGTAGTAGATTGAGATGCAACCGGCAAAGCTGGCAAAGGTGCCAAATTATCTTTATTTTCTACGGGTACCCAGTGTTCAGTCATACGGTGCTGTTGTCCTGAAGAAACAGGAAATTGCATTGTTATGGCTTTGGTTTGTTCTTCTGTCTTAGCTAAAACCGGTAATATGGGTTTAGAATTGCGTATATGCATTACTATAGGTTCTCGCTCTTTTAATTGAAATGGATGATGGAACGCTTTAGTATTGCCGGTCTTGTCAACATCAGAGTCCTCATCAGATGAGAGATCAGAAAGATTCTCCCCATTTGATATCTTTTTACAGAATTCAGTTAAATCTTCAACTGTGCGACCACCATAGCGCATTTTGAGTAACACCTTATCCTTGATTTCTTGGGACATATTATCACAGCCTGGTAAATTGCCTCGTTTAAACATACTTATAGCATTTTTACGAGCTATTTCTAGAAGACGTTTTTTGTCTATGCCCAAATCTCGTGATCTTGAACGTGTACGTGACCGAGAATAGCGTGAGTGATAACGTCTTGAAAATCCTCGGCTATGATACATGCTATCGCGATCTCTCTCTCTGTCTCTATCTCTATCACGATAACGATCTTTACTATAACCACGAGTACGTTCTCGTTCTTTTTCCCGACTGCGATTACGCTTTGCGCCATCGTAAAAGCTGTGGTGCGCTTTACGTTTAGAGTATTCACTACGCGTTTCTTTTTCTTTCAGGTATGTCTCTTCATCTGATAGCGAAATGTCAGAAACTTTAGAATCATCCGAATATCTACGAGATTTTCTTTCCCGTGGCTCACTTTTAATTTTATTCTTTTCTTTTTCTATTCTCTCTCTAGAGGGTTCACGTTCCGAAAATCCATTATAAAAGTTGTTTGGCCTACTTTCCTTTTCTTCAGTTCTTTTACGTTTACTAATACCGTCTGATTTACTGTCATCTTTATCGTGATGCCTTTTACGATCCGTGGAGGATTTTGTCTTTTCGTAGTTTTCCAGAGATTCCACTATCTTTCTGTCACTTTCCTTGATTTTGGCTCTATCTTTACTTCTGTTTCTTTCTTTGCTACGCTCCTTTTCCCTAGTCTTATCAGGATCAGTGCTCTTTTTATCAGGTTTTGACTTTTCTTTATCTTTCAACCTTTCTGTTTCCTTGTCTTTACCCTTGGTTTTAGTTTTATCTTTTTCCTTTGCGCCATCCTTATGTTTATGCTTATGTTTTTTTTTAGCTTTTTTGTATTTCATTTTTTCACCATCTAAAACCTCACAATCTTGGGCATGAAAAACGTGGCTATCTTCCTTATGTTTTTTATGCTTCTTTTTCTTTTCCTTTTTATTCTTTTTAGCCTTTTTTATTAAATTTTTATCGTCCAATAGCTCATCGGGTGGTGCTGCATTAAAAACTTTAAATAATTCTGCTAAAATTTCATTAGAGCTTTTAACGGGCTCTATATTTTTCTTTTCATCTTCCGCTTCATCGTCTTGATCCTGGGAGCTGCTATCCGAATCATTTGAATCCTCTTCATCGTCATCCGATTCTTTCTGAGAATCTTTACTTTTTGAATGACCATTGGGTTCTGGTATAGCTTCTACTTGTTCAGTTTTGATATCTTTATTTAGTAGTTGAATTTTATTTTCAATTTCTGGATCTTTTTTTTCCTGTTTAACTTTAATTACAGAATTTAGTTCAGTAATGCGAGGGTCTGTGCTGCTGGTTTCCATTTCGACTGCACTATTTAGTAGCAATTGCGCCATTTTATCAATTATTTCTTAAAGTATTATTTTATACACAATATTATTCATTAATTAATTTCATTTTTAATCAATAACTCACAACATTTTAAGAAAATTCAACTTTTTTTGAAGGATTCTAAAAAATTTTCAGCAAGTTTCATTCTTATGAAATGTCTAATTATTTTAGATGTGTTCAGTTATCACAACAATGATATTTTTTAGCAAGAGGCTACCAGATGCAGATCTTCTGATTAACCTTAAAATGAACCACTTTATGTATGAATATTATTAAGTATTAGATGATATTAAATAAATTAATCAGTCAATCAACTAGTCCTTGGTACCAGGTAGTGTAAATTAATATATATCTTCAGCGAAATGCAAATTCATATATAGTAGAGTAAAACTTGTAGACCTGAGAAAACAAAAAGTTTTCTCGTTTCCTGAGGTGCAATTTTTAAAATTAAAATTTGGCAACTTTGTTTTGCTTGACAGTCGCGACGGAGAACACCAGTTGGATAAAAAATTGAGAAAAAAATTATATATTGGTATAATTAATTAAAAAACGACGCGTATTCATTTGTTTATAGGAAAAATTAATGTTTTACATTTGAAGAAAAATATGACTTTCTACTAGAGCTGCAAAGAAATTTTATAAAAACAAGCTAAAATCGAAAACAACTGCAATAAGAATATTTACTGGGGTGTGGTTGAAGAGTCCACATAAAACAGCAATACAAAAATTTTACGGTTTACGGACTTTTCTAAAAATACAAAAATAAAAGAATAAACTTGAGTTAAAGAAAAAATTAATAAGCAGAAATTATGAAAATCTTATATTAATACAATACGTGAATAGAATAAATTAAAAAGAAATAATCGCACCAAACTGCTGGTAGGTATGATAAAAAAGTTTTTGTACTTATAGTTCTATATGCAAATTGGAAAAAGAGTAAATAAAAAAAATGTTTTCATTTACATGTATTAAATTGATGTGATAAACAAGTTGCAAAGGAATATTTAAATTAATATTGCAAGAAATTAAAAAAAATTATTAAACTCAAATAGATGTGTTTATAAAAAACTTTAAAAGGAAGTGCATAAAGACGGTGAACCGTCAATACCAATCAATTGTCTCCTGTTATGCTGCTATTTCTGAGAAATTTGATAAAAATTAAAAAGAAATTGACAATGTATTAAAATCGAAATAGGAACATCTTCATTTTCATAGCGTAATTATAAAATTTCAAAAGAGAAATGTCACGGCTGGCAGATTATTTTGTTATTGTTGGCTATGATAATGAAAAAGATCGTAAGTTTGTTTAGATTTTCAAATACTTAATTAATTGGGTAAAAGAATTCTTATTTGTTTGGTGTTTTTACTCTTTCAGGTGCAACCGCAGATAATCAACTTTTAACATGTGGCAAGATTATACAACGTTTTCCTGAAAAAGACTGGCCGGATACTGCTTTTATAGAGGGAATAGAATGGGTAACTTTTAAAATTAAATTATATGCGAGTGCATACCTAAGTATAAAACATTTAAATTCCTGTAAATCAATTTCCTATCACTTTTTAAAATCAATTTCCTGTTTTAATAGGATTAGAGTTAATATTATTACATAATGACGGAGTAATTGACTATACCCAATTGGTATTGTCGTTCTCTGAATGATGATTTATTTTAAAGGTAATGAAATCAAAAACATCACAAAAATATATATCTACCAAGGCTGATTGTATATAGTTACGCCACACTATCTACCTACTGCATTTTTATATCCTTCACTGTAAGAAGTAAGTTATATATAAGTTTGTGATTCCGTTTGTAATTTCTACACCATATATGTGCCACCATATGCAGTATACCTATTCCATGTAGGTGTTGAAATTAACTTTTTGAAGTCCTTTGACAACGCACAGACAATATTAGGAAACCAATATGGCTGTCTTGAGGTTGCTATTAGCTTTGAATTTTAACTATCTCGGCTTTTTTATTGTTTGTGTTAGTTTTTTTGCTATAAAAACACAGTTTTAAAAAACTGTATATACAGTGTTGTGCGAGAAGTTATTCGAAAGATCTGTAAAAAATTTCATTGAAATCGGGCTACAAATAACCGAGTTTAGGCAAAAAAACAACCCATAAATTGAGTTAAGTCTAATGATCATTACAGTTTTAAATACTATTTTCAGTTTTCATGTTCATAGGTATGTTTTTTGCTATTATTTTTTTGCTTGGCTATTATTGTTTTTTGGCTTACATATTAACTGTAGTTGTTGCTTTCTTTTTGTTGTATAATAATATTTCAGAGTAGAGATAAACATGAATATTAATCATTGAAGTTATAATAATACATCAGACTCCTTTTCTTTAACACAAACACATTATTGTCATATAGGCTACGTAAAACCTTATATAACCGTTTAATGTTTTGTATGGTAAACATGGTTACATTATTGTTATAGAGATAAATTTATACCGATTCACGCCGATCAATAATGCACTTATACTTTTTTACATTTTTCTTATGATGACGGGTATAAAAGATTCGGCACGGCCGAATATAGCAGACCTACCTGTTTTATCAGAAATTAAATAATTATTTCCAGAATTGATTGTTTGAAAAAATTTATTAAATTAATTAAGTTAAATTTATTTTGTATAGGGGCCTATTTCCTCAAAGTTGTTTTTCAATACTTATTTAAAAAATTGTTTTATGTGTACTCTAACCATGAGCACAGGCATTTTATTGCTTTTACAAATAATGATGCCAGAACAGATTGTTATGAAAATGTCGTTAATTTGAATGAATGAAATTAATTATTTATATTAGGACTAACAAAAAATACTCAAAATTTTTTGAATATTTAGTAAAATTGTGTGAATTTAAAAATGTATATCTGTATTTAAGTACTACATTGAAAGACACATATATAAAAGTCGGCGCTCCCGATTTAAAAAAAAAAATATATATATATATATTCAATAATATTTCTTTTACCTTAGTTTTGTCAACCATTGGGCTGGAATTTATCTTATGAAAAACAAGAACCAAAATTTTTTACCTCCGTTCTTACTGACATCGATGCGAATAAACATTATTGTGCCTGCTTGAGTTTTCATGAAACTCTCGCCATCACACTAAATAAAAAAATCGTCGACGAAGAAGACGAAACCATATCCACCTCAACGAAATATCAACATTCTTCGCAACTCAATTCTATAGGCTTAACAGCAAATAATGGTTGTGCAAATACATCGATATCAGCTTCCTCAAACACTTCAACATCACTTATAACACATCATACTATTATGTATGCACCCAAATGCTTAGTTTTAATATCTCGTCTCGATTATGCTGAAACATTTAAAAATTGTCTTGGCACCATTTATACAGTGTATATAGAAAATTTACCACATTCGTTGGAGACATTGATTGGCAATATATTAGGTTGTATTCAGGTACCACCAGCTGGTGGACCACAAGTGAGATTTTCAATTGGTGCAGGCGATAAGCAATCGTTACAGCCGCCACAATCGTCATCTTTGCCAGTAACCGGTACATCAGTAAATTTTTTATTTAAACAATTGGGTAAGTAAACAAATATATTTTTTATAGTATTTTAAAATATGCAAAATTCTTTTTTCATATTTTGAAGAAACTTTAGAATTTCGTATAGTTTTAGACATCTAATATAAATTAATAAAAAAATATATATAAATTTTGTTTGTTGTAAATAGTGTAAACGTCTTTCTATTGTTTTAGGCATTAAAAATGTATTAATTTTGTTGTGCGCCGTAATGACTGAAAATAAAATTCTCTTTCACTCGAAAAGCTATTCCCACCTAACAGATAGTTGCAAAGCCTTAGTGGCTCTCATGTATCCCTTTCGTTATACTCACGTGTACATTCCAATATTGCCGGCACCGCTAACGGAAGTACTCTCAACGCCCACTCCCTTTATCATGGGCATACACAGTTCTTTACAAACTGAAATTACAGATTTATTAGATGTCATAGTTGTTGATTTAGATGGAGGCTTAGTAACAATACCACCCACCCTTACACCACCCGTACCGGTATTACCCTCCCCATTATGGGAACAAACTCAGGAATTACTGACAATGATATTGTTTCCAAATTTATCGCAATCAGACTTGGCATTTCCATCACAGGAGAAACCAACAAATTATCCAAAAACTGAAGCAGTCATTGATAAGGAATTGCGAGCAATTTTTATGCGCCTTTTTGCTCAACTTTTGCAAGGTTATCGATCGTGTTTGACTCTTATACGCATACATCCTAAACCGGTGATAACTTTTCATAAAGCTGGCTTTTTGGGTGCACGAGATTTGATAGAAAGTGAGTTTTTGTATCGGGTTTTAGACAGCATGTTCTTTACAACTTTTGTTAATGAGCGTGGACCACCGTGGAGACCTTCAGATGCTTGGGATGAGCTATATAGTTCCATGAATGAGCTTTTAAAATCTGAAGCCAACAATAAAAGTTTTTTGCATATACACATCTCGGAATTGGGTAAAGTTTTGTATGAAAATGAAGCACCTAATCAACAAATATATGTACAAAAGGTATTGCGTCCCCCGGAAGGCTCTTCTTATCGCATACACCAGCCATCTTTTCCTAAACTTATCTCGGAAAAAGTTGAAATGATTATAAATGATGGCATACGAAAGAACTGCATACAGCCACGATTAACATCGGCACGCAATCAGAATCGTACTATACCCATGGGACCCCGCCTACCAGAAGTATTAGACGTTAGACCGAATCTCTCAAATTCAGCCAGACGCTTGGAAGTTTTGAAGACTTGTGTTTGTTATATATTTGAAAATAAAATAGCCGATGCCAGAAAGTTAGTACCAGCCGTTACACGCACCCTTAAGCATAGAGACGCTCGTTTAATATTCTGCCGTGAACTCTTTGGTTATGTGCATGGCAACAAAGCGGTTCTAGATCACCAACAATTTGATTTGGTTATTAAGTTTATGAACAAAACATTACAAAACTCCTCAGGCATAGATGAGTACACGGTGGCAGCCGCTTTATTACCTATGTCAACTATATTCTGTCGTAAACTATCTACGGGCATTATTCAATTTGCATACACTTGCATACAGGATCATCCAATTTGGAAAAATTTACAATTTTGGGAATCCACCTTTTATCAAGATGTACAAACTCATATCAAAGCGTTGTATATGCAACATAAACGTGCAAATGAACACAAAAAAGAGTCAAACTGTGTCTTGGATGACGTGCCGCTAGAAGAGCCGACAGCTTTGGAAATAACTGCAGAACAGATGCGAAAATCACCCACCCTTGATGAGGAGAAGAAAAAAGAACTGGCTCAGTCGGAAGAGTCAACTTTGTATAGCCAGGCCATACATTATTCAAATAGAATGGTTTCATTGCTTATACCACCGGATGTAAATGCTGTGGGTCATCAGAAGCCCAAACAAACATTTCGTTTTGATGACAATCAAAGTGTAACAAATAGGTGGGTATAAAATAATAGTTAAGCTTTGAAATAACCTGGCAATTTTGTAATACTTTAAAGCGTATCGGAATATTTTCGGTGAAATAAACATTTACTTGTAAGAGTGTGTTGTCTGTTGATTAGCGGATGGTAGCTAAAGTCATTTCATAAAAACTTTACGTTAGAATAACGTTTCTAAATATTGATAGTGTGGCAATTTCACACAAAAATCAACTATACTTGACGTAAAACCAAATTGATTTATACATATGCGCCACGTACACTTTTCAACGATTTCCCTTTATACTACGAATAAAAACTTCTGAAATTTTTTATAAATTAACTAACAAGTAAATCAGAATTTTACCAAAAAGATATTTAATTAAATTATAAATTTTTCCTTGTTCTATGGCGAAGTTAAATCAAAACAATTTAATAAGAACTTTGTTTTAGCAGTTTTTATTATAAGAAAAGGTTTTTAATTAAATCATTCTCTTCCTTTTTTTATCTCATATTTTTTTTTTAGCATACTGGGATCTCACAGTCTCAGTGAACACTCTGATGAAGGTTTTGAAGAGAACGATGCCTCTGAAGTAGGTGTAGCTGTTGGTAAAATTGTATCACGTTTTATAGATCGCGTTTGCACGGAGGGTGGCGTTACTTCAGAGCATATACGTAATCTTCATGATATGGTTCCTGGTGTTGTGCATATGCATATTGAATCTCTTGAATCAGTGTATCTAGAAGCTAAACGTCATCCACATGTACAAAAACCAAAAATACAAACTCCCTGTTTACTACCGGGTGAAGAAATCGTAACAGAGCATTTAAGATGTTTTCTAATGCCTGATGGACGAGAAGATGATACTCAAAGTTTAATACCGGCCGAAGGAGCTTTATTTCTCACCAACTATCGTATAGTTTTTAAGGGAAATCCTTGTGATCCTTTGGCTTGTGAGCAAACTATTATACGAGCGTTTCCCATCTCATCATTGCTTAAGGAAAAGAAAATATCAGTGCTGTATCTGGCTCATTTGGATCAAACCATGCCAGAAGGCCTACAAATTAGATCTAGTACTTTTCAATTAATGAAAATTGCCTTTGATTTGGAGGTAACGCCAGAAATGATAGAATCATTCCGCAAGATATTAAATAAGGCCAGACATCCTATTGATGAATTTGAGCATTTTGCCTTTCAATCGTATGGCACCATTATACATGGAGCTGCTCCTCTGAAGGCCAAAGAAAAATATTCAACTCTAAAGGGGTTTGCTAAGAAAACATTAATGCGCACAGCTAAAAAGGCTGGTCTAAAGCAAAAATTTACACCCAAACGCAAATTACTCAATCCAGGTATGGATTTTGATACTATGGTGGCCTCAGTGGATGCTTTGGAAATACATTCCCAAAATGATGAATTGGAGGACGATGAATTCGAGTGCAATAATGAAACCTTGCCCCGCATAGCTACCGCAAAGGATGTGGAACGTATGCGTGAGAGAATTTATGTTAGAGATTGGAAGCGTCTAGGTTTTGAGGAAACACATAGTGGTTTCCGCATAACGGCCGTTAATTCCAACTACAGTATGTGCAGATCATATCCAGCCATATTTGTGGCTCCTTTACAAGTGCACGATGCGGCTTTGACACATTTAGGCCGTTGCTATAAGAATCAACGCATACCCGTGCCCACTTGGCGTCATCGGAACGGAGCCTTATTAATCAGAGGTGCTTTACCGCATAGCAAATCTGTTATAGGCATGTTGAAAAATTCCACCGGCTCCAATACCATGTCAAACGATGTGGCTAACTATCATGAACAGGACAAGTATTTTATGTCTCTTATAGATACAATGCCCAAACCCAATATTTCTTTAGCTCAATACAATATATCGGGAATCAATTTATCCATGAACTCTTTGCTATTAAATACTTCTGCTGTGGATGATTTGCATTATTTAAATACCTCTCTAACGCCAGAAGTAACACGAAAAAATAAATCAGGTCTCTCAGTGCCACATGAGGTAAAACAGAAGGGAGGCACTATTAAAAACACATCGGCTATACCGAATTCTAATGCCTCAGCTTATCGTAAAATACGTTTATATGTGCTGGGTGAAAAATCCCAAACAAAATCAAGCGTTAATGCTGATCTGGGAGCAGAATTTATACCAGTAGACTATCCCGATATACGGCATTCTCGTATAGCTTTTAAAAAGCTGATGCGTGCCTGTCTTCCCTCGAATAATACCAACGACACTGATCAAACTTTTGCCAAGAACATAGAACAATCCGATTGGTTGCAGCAAATTTCTTCTTTGTTACAGTTATCAGGGGCTGTTGTAGACTTAATAGATTTACAAGAGGCTTCAGTTATGCTATCCCTGGAAGATGGTTGGGATATATCAGCTCAAATATCAGCCATTGCTCAACTGTGTTTAGATCCTTATTATCGCACAATTGATGGTTTCAGAGTGCTGGTAGAAAAAGAATGGATTGCCTTTGGTCATCGTTTTGCTCATCGTAGTAATTTAAAACCCTCACATAATAGTTCAAATATAGCATTTGCTCCCACTTTCCTACAGTTCTTGGATGCCGTTTATCAAATACAAAAACAATTTCCTATGGCTTTTGAGTTTAATGAATTTTTTATACGTTTTTTGGCCTACCACACGGTATCCTGTCGTTTTCGTACATTCCTGTTCGATTGTGAGGTAGAAAGATTCGATATGGGCATAACATCGGTAGAGGACAAAAGAAGCACTTTGTCCAGCAAGCACTTAATAGGCAATCATAAGGGTAACAACATATTAATTAATAGAAAATACAATTTTCATTTACAATGAAACATTCTTTAGGTAACAATGGTTCCGATGATGAGTGTGGAGTTTATCCAGTGGATATACGTAGCAAAACTTTAGTCAATTTTAATCGAATTGGTCACTCAATATTCGATTATATTGAACGTCAACATACAAAATCTCAAATATTTTATAATTTCATTTACTGTCATCAAGATGATGTTTTGCGACCTCAAAGTTGTGCTGCTGCCTTGGACTTGTGGCCTTACTATACAAATGAGGAGTTGGCACAGGGACCACCCTACGATTTAGAGTTGACTAATGCTGATGACGAACTCGATTTATCCGAGTTAAAGGGCAAGCGTGTTGTTGTATCAGCTGGTTATGATAACATTGAAAAATCTGTGCCTAATACGTTTGTGTGTTTGTTAAGCGAAGTGAAACAAGCTGAAACGGAGCGTGGCCATTTGCCTCAAAAATGGCAACAAGTATGGAACAGCTTAGAAGTGCCACGTACAGAACGTGTAGAACGTAAATCATCTCTAAACAGTATTTTCTATCATGGTAAATTACAGCATAAACGCTCTACTCTGGAAATTATAATGAAAGGGCGTTTATCGGGTTACCAAGATAAATTTTTCCATCCCCATCGTTTTGAAAAACATCCATATACGACACCTACGAATTGCAATCATTGTACAAAACTTTTATGGGGTCCAGTGGGTTATCGTTGCATGGATTGTGGTAACTCCTATCACGAGCGTTGTACTGAGTTATCATTGAAGAATTGTACTAAGTACAAGGCTGTAGAAGGTGTTGTACCACCAAATGTGAATATATCACAGGGTGACACATCCAGCATTGCTTCGAGTGCTGCCACAACGGCTAGAACTTCTTCACATCATTTTTACAATCAATTCAGCAGCAATGTGGCTGAAAATCGTACCCATGAAGGGTAAGTTAATTTTATTTTTTTTTTCTTCACACTTCTTTATAAATAAAATTTTGCAGACATCTTTATAAACGAGGTGCCTTGTTAAAGAATTGGAAACAACGTTGGTTTGTTTTAGACTCAATAAAACATCAGCTACGTTATTATGATTCAGAGGACTCTACATGCAAAGGATTTATAGGTGAGTTGTCTAATTTAAATGTGAGTTTTGGAAGTTATTTTCTGAAGAAGTAAAACAAATTGTATGAATTTAAATTTTCAGTACTTTTTTACAAAATGAGTCAGCATTAATTCTACTTAGATGGTGACTTATACCACTTTCAAATATAACAGTTCAATTCATTGTGCGTTTTATTTTATTAGAGTCTTTCAATTATATATTGTCATGTATTACATTACTAGCTATTTTTGTCCGGTCTCACCCGGCCCGGTCTGTAGCCTTAAAAGCGTTTGTATCAATTTTTTGCGACATCCCTTTACAAATAGAATTTTAATTGTTAAAAAAAAACCAACCAAATAAATACAGTCATTAACTACTTTATAAAGTAGCTCATGTTTTTGCTAGCATTATTTTCAGAAACGCCAACCAAAGTGACAAATAAAATATTTAAAACCATAATTTTATTGTTAAATTAAGTACGGGCTAGTCTATTATATATATCAGAGGCAATAAAAGTAAATATTTATTTTGATATAGATCAATTTGTTACTAAGAAATATGTATTAGAAATAAATTATCAATTTCTGTTGTAATTATGGTTCACTATTTTGACGATAATTGCTTCCACATAAGAGATAGACATATGCTGTCGCGCACTTTTTTGTAGGACTATTTATGATAAACATATCGTTCATACATTATATCAAACATACACACATCCACACTCACAAACATTCAGCTTTATATATAATATTAGTAGGATAGCCCATGATTCAAATACATATAACTTTTTTATTTTTATAGATTTAGCTGAGGTACAATCTGTTACTGCCGCACAACCTACACAAATTGGCACAAAACGTATTGATGAAAAAGGATTTTTTGATGTAAGTAAATGCAATTTTGTTTTTAAGGTTTTTTCTTATATAAACAATTTTAGTTAAAAACATGTCGACGCACTTATAATTTATATGCTATGGATGCAAATTTGGCACAGGAGTGGATAGAAAAGATACAGGCTTGCTTACAGTAAACAAAAAGTAAACACAAAAATTCTAAATTTTAATTAATTTTTAACTAGTTAATGTTTGTAAATGTAGACAAGAATTTTTTTTCATTGAATTATTTTCTTTCAGAGCCCAAATTATTGTATTCGAAATTAAATAAAATGAATGAAAATATTTCGTTATAAGTTTCTTTGTAGCGAATGCGATAATTTGGTGCCAGATTTAACTTTATGAGTGATTTGAAAAATAGATTTTGTTCAACAAATATTTTCTTTGTACATGCAGGAAATTTTAAGAAAATGTAAGAGTAAAACAAAGAAACATTTCAGTTGCAATATGCAAAATATGTATTTATATATTATATTCCTATTTTTAAGAGTTCTTTTTATTATTATTATTTTTTATTTTATATGCGTATGTAGTTATTATATTAACTAATTAAGTATTGTTTTGTTTATTGTTTTTTTTTTCATAATTAACAAAAAGCTTCCATTTTTTACTTAAATAATTTTTGTAATTGAAATTAATTTAAATGAATATTTTATTAAAATGAACCGAGAAAATGAAACTAGTTAAATGCAGCATATAACTCCCATATTTTTTTTTTCTTAAGAAAGTTATAAATTCGTTCGATACTGTTCTGTATACCGA
This sequence comes from Thelaira solivaga, assembly GCA_947397855.1. Classification (NCBI taxonomy): domain Eukaryota; kingdom Metazoa; phylum Arthropoda; class Insecta; order Diptera; family Tachinidae; genus Thelaira; species Thelaira solivaga. The sequence goes on from OX377610.1 coordinate 79,747,509, forward strand.
AATTGAATAATTCATGCATTTCTCTTTGTAAATATTTTGTTGTTTTTCTTTCGTGTGTTAAGAAGTTCGTGTTATAAATTTTAAATTTATAACAATTATACAATAATAATGTTAATAAAAAATTTTATAAAAAAATATAAGAATAATTTTTGCTTCCAGAAGAGTGTTTGGGTCTTGTGAAAATGTTGGAAAAGTAAAATACATTAATATTTTTTTGTTAAATAAAAGTGTATTAAACAAATTCACGTAGAATATTTGTTAAAAAAAAAAAAGTTTTATTTAACGAAACAATTTTTTTAAAATAATTTTACTAGCAAAAAACTTTTATTTGAATTCATTATGGGTAACATTTGCTTATATATAGTTTGACGCCTGTTTTTTATGAGAAATAGTTTATTTTATATATGAATTGAGTTGCCGCTATTTTAATTTTTGTTTTTAGAAAAATTTTCCATTTGTTTTGGAAGGCAAAATATTAAATAAATTGAGCAAAAAAATACTGAAACGAAAATGATTGAAATTGGAAAATCTTGCCTGGGATATGGCTGAATTCACATTTCCACACGTTTTAAATACATTCGGAATACAGAACAGGGATGTTTATTTCTTTTTCTTTTGTAGTGAAAAACAATTTTTTTTTCGTACAAAAATATACAAAAAGAAAATTACAAATTAAATAAAAATCTACCATGTCTTTAAATGTGATTAATGAAATCCTTAATATATAAATGAAAATATTAAATTGTTTAACATAATCTTAAAATGAAATATATTTATGTATAATTAAATTATATTCTTTAATTAGTAAAAAATATTTGTCAAACTTAATCTTTTTTCTAAAAAAAATATATATATATATATTTAAAAAAAAAATCAAAAATTAAAAAACAAAACTTTATACTCGATGTTATGCCAAAGAATCGGTTAAAGAAATATAATATTTATATACATACATAAATATCATTTAAACGCTATTAGTTTTCTTTTAAGTTTTACTTTTTACTATTTTAATATTAATAAAACAAGTTTTGAAAAATAATGGAAAGAAATCAAGGAAAGTAATTAATTATTTCATTTTTTTATTATTATTTAATAACATTTTTAAAACAAATGTATGTGTGTGTGTCTTTATTAGATATTAACAAAAGCTTTGGGTTAATTTTTTTTTACAAATAAATGTTCTTAAATATTACAGAAATGTTGTCCAATAGACAATGTTTAATATAAAAAATGAAAATGGAAAAAAGAAACGTGAAAATTTATCAATATAAATCGCTGTCGCATGACCATTACAAAATGTGTCATATTGTGGTTCAACCATTGATTCACGGTGATAATTCTGAAAGCAAAAATGTATAGTTTTCTTTTGTATTTTTTTTTTTTTAAACAAAAAAGGTAAGTTAAAACGTACATACTCGTATGTAACTTGAAAATTACAGAAAAAAAGACACAGATATGAAAATGTGTAGCTTACTTTTAAATCATCCATATCATGAATATTTTCATCTGAATATCCTTTCATTGCCTTTGTCGCCACTGGCCCCATGTAATTGTTAACGAGAGCAAATTCCATTAGGGATAAAAATACAAATACCGAACATGAAGACATCCACACATCAATGGCTTTCACATAAGACACTGGTGGCAGTGATTGTTGAGATTGTGTATTTTGTGTGGCCAAAGTTAAAAGTGAAGTTACACCTAAAGTAACACGTGCCGGTATAGCTTCTGGTTTAATCCAAAAAGAAATCCATGACATGACAACGATTAACGCGGATGGTATATAAGTGTGCAATAAATGATAGCCCAAACGGCGGCGTAAATTAAAAACTATAGCTAAACAAGTAAAATTGCCTATTAAAAAAGAAAATAATAATAAATTAAATTAAGTACAAGGCTAAAAGAAAAAACATGTAGATACATTTTTGAAAATTTCAGTTCTTGTTTATTTTATTTCAAATGTGATTTATCTCATTTTTTCTACAAATTTTTTGAAATTAAAAATTAAAAAAAGCAACAAGGAAAGTACTAAAATTAAAAAAAAAAAACAACTCAAACATTTTTCGAGTAGAAAATGTTAAAAATCAGTAAAAACAGTGCTACCCCCCGTTTCCCCATGCAAGTGCAAGTTCGAAAAACTCAATACAGTCTCACTTTTTCACTAACACACTCATATTTTTCGAACTTGCAGCTGAACTGCAAGTAAATTTTTGACACTTGCAGCAAGTAAATTGACAAATGAGAAACAGTGCTACCGAGTATTAGTTTTAAATTAATGTATTAGTCTGCTACGTTAGTAATTGATATTTAGCATATTTAATAAAATTAATAAATAAAAAAAAATAATATAATGAACCCGCAACACATTTAAAAGTTAAAATTAATTATCAATTTCATATTTTTGACATACAAAATACTAACAACAAAATTTTTAGTTGGTGTTCACTGTGTTGACAACGCGGCAGCACTTCTTTATATCAATGGCGCAGCCATTATTTCATTAAAAGTGAAGCCATTGCCGGTATTTTAAACATGAACTTGCACTGTTCTCATACAATTTGCAGCAAAAGCTGGAGAGAGAGACTCAAATGTGTTTTTATTTATATAGTTTTATGTTTGTTGCTTAAGTCTTTTGTTTTTGAATTAAAAAAAAAAAAAAAACTGAATTTCATTTACACAAAAACAAATTTTAAAATTTTACCTGTTGAGTACTCAATGGTACAGTCGGTTGTATAATTATTTGATATATCTAATTGAGGCAATTCAATTTCACTATTTACCACTAAAGGATCTGTCATATTCCAAATAAATACTAAATCCTGAACAGTGTGAGACACTACATTGAAAAAGATTGTAAATAAAAAAAGAAAATAAATTTGCAAATTTAAATACGAGTATTTAGAAGAAAAACTTACAACTCTCTATCATCATGGAACATATTTGGGTATCATGGGGATACGATTCAAATTTCATGGCACATGATAAAACTAGGGTTAGTCTATAAGAGTGAGAAAAAAAAAGTTAAATTTATTTGTTAAGTAAAAAACCTTAATCCCAACTTACTTGGACATGTAGAGCAAAGTTTTATCATGGTAAAGCCACAAATAATGATTCGGTATGCTCATTTCATGAAATGTAACTTTTTTGGCATTTTTAAAAAAACAATCCGGTCGCCATATACTGTGCAACCAGTCCACATCTAATATACGATATTCTTCACTCATATTTTCAGGTAAGCGTAAACGTGGATCCCGCCAACTTTGTGCTAAAAATATATCGGTTACATATGTCTGTAAAACGGAAAATAGTTTTTTTTTTTACTCAATTATAAATCGAATTTAAACTTTCATATTTGCACACATACCATAGATTCCTCGTTTATGGAATCTAAAGATAAAACGGTCACATGAAAATAAACCACTGTCGGTTGACCCAGTAATTTGGGTGCTCGATTCTTGTCATAATTTTTTGAAGGTTTTGGCAAAATATCTGGCAACGATAAACTCGATTCAACATGGGATACCAATTCAGCACTTTCAGTATTATTTCTAAAAGAAAAAAAAAATTAAGAAATTTTATTAAAAAAAAGAAACAAAGAAAAAAGCATAGATGGTCATATCCTTGCAAAGATGATACAATGTTCTAGTGCCGTCTCTTAAAAAAGCCACTGGCAAGTTATTTTTCTATAGGCAGTTTGATGCTATTTATTACAACAGCCGATTTTAAGACTTAGAAAAGATTTTTTTTTCAAAAAAGTTCCTGCTTATAAATAAAAATAACAGGATTTTAGATAAAATAACAACTATTGAAAATTGAGTAAATTTTGAGTGTAAAAATTTAAAAGTATAAGTAGTTATAACAATAAAATTAACAAAAAGATTTAAATAACTAATAAATTATAATAATCACCCCTATTCCAGTTGTCGCAATCAATAAATAACGACGTCGTTTATTGCCGACGGTGTCAAATTTGTATTCCAGTTGTCGCAATCGTTATTGTTTGTTTATAATTGTTCTTTTATAAGAAAATGGGACTGCGATATTGTATTGAAACGACCATGATTTTGTCGTCACCATTTGAGCTAACGACTAAGGAGTGTTAAAAAAAAAATAATAAAAAAGAAAAATTTTTAAAATTCAAAAAATAAAGGGACAAATACAAACGAATTTGGAAAACTTGTGGAATTGTTGGCAAAATTTCCTTGCAGTAGGATATACCATTTCATTTAATTTCAAAACAAATTGAAAATAAAATGCTATTAAATAAATGCACTTTTCTAATGCAACCAGAAAGCCCTATTACGATTAAAAATTTCCCGGAAGTTTTTTCTTTTATTATAAATACTTTTTTTTATCAAAGAATACTCTGTGATTTAAGGAATCTTTTTTTTTTTTAGACCGAAATTTTCCTTGTAAAAAATTCTAGGGAATATTCATAATTGACCTAAGAATCTTAACCAGAATTTTTCAAACAATTAGCTAAAGTTGTTTTACATACTGAGTTCATAAAATCCCTGTTCTAAAAATCTTAATGTAGCTACCAATTTAATTTTTTTTAGAAATGAATGTAAATCTAACTCCATTCTGTAAATCACATACTATTGTCTCCAGCATATGCTTAAAGAAAGTAGTTTTCAAGTCTGTAGATAAAGTAGCAAATATTCATTCTGAAAGGGCTTGGTTTCGATATATACTTACTCTCCATTTGGTAAGTTGAATATATCGAAATTCTCCTGATAAGCTTCTTTCTAGTATTCTTTGAATTACATTCGAAAAAATTTTTGTTACAAAAATTCAAAGCATAATAAGCCAGCTGTTTGAAATACTAGAGATGTGTTTTTGTTTTATTAAAAAAAAAAAAAAAAACGACAAAATGTCGTCATCGCAATAAAACTGTTACAGAATACCAAAAAGTAATGACGACGACATAAAGAGCGAAGTTGTAATAAGAACAAAGATGAAGCTTACGGCGACAACTGGAATAGAGATGAATAACAATTAAGTGTGTGTAAATTAGCATTAATTAGTAGAATATGTGAGATACCCTACAATGAATTAATTTCTAAACTAACAGGAGTCACTTAAATTTAAATATTAAAATTCTGGTCGAAAAGATTTTAACTATTACTTAGGATCACCGAAAATTTCATACCTGTAGGCTGTTAACTAAAAAATATTTCAAGGCTTATTACGAGTGTCATTATCGTAATCGTATTTACGACAAGCTAATACATAACATAAGGCTGGCGTTGCCACATATCACCGATATCGTCACAACAACGACACTCATAATCAGGCCTAATAATTTTAGATTCTAAAGCCACTTTACAATTTTCAGACCAAAACAATCCAAGAGAGCTTCGTATATGAAAAAATTATTTATTTTTAACTCCTAAAGCTACATACTTTTGAACACAAAACCATCTTAAAGAAGAAAATTTCATATTCTTAACATTGAAACGACTTTTAATTGTGACACAGCCTTGTGATAATATAAAAATACAACAATTAAATGTATTTTTATTTAATTACTCTTTTATATGTCTTTTAAAATTCCTATCTTTAATGTAGGAAAAAGTCATCGAAAATTGGACGTCCAGATTGGACTACATCCGAGCCAGCCGTAGCGGTCATATGCAAGAAATCATATTTAAAATGTAATGCCACAAGATTATCTTTCGGATAAATAAAATTCATGTCAATCGAATAATCCATTGTTGTTTTATTGCAATTTAAAGTTCTATACGTCTATAAAAAACACCCTTTATAACTAGTTGACTCGGCAAACGTTTTCTTGCCTTAAAATTTTTATATATTCGATCTTCTTACACTAAGAAATCGTACTCATAGAGTAAAGAACCGTGAGAGAACGAGTAAAAACAGGTAGTAGGCAAATAAGCCAGATACCGACTATAGCGCTACCTGTCGGGCGGATTTGTGACGTTAAACCTTCCAAGATTATACATATAAACCTTCCTCTTCAATCACTCTATCTTTAAAAAAAAACTGCATCAAAATCCGTTGTGTAGTTTTAAATATCTAAGCATACTTACAGACATAAGGACAGACGCGGGAAGCGACTTTGCTTTATACTATATAGTGATAACTCTACTGTAGGTGTGTATGCCACTAAACTCCTTCTAAACGGCTACATTGATTTGTATGAATTTTTTGGATGGCGCCCTGGATGCTTTAGATTCAGTAATCAGCTTGGCAGGTGGTTGGTTTTGTTTTTTATCGGTATCTAGCTTTGTAATGGCTTAATTCTAAAACTACAGAACCGATTTTAAATATTCTCTCCCACTTTACGTCCATTTACAATTAAAATTCTATTTTTCAACGGATTTTCTTTAAAATTTGGTACATAAAATCAATATATTCTAAGCATGGTCACCATATACTTTGGGATCAGCTTCGCTCACTTTTAGTCATTTAAAAGATCGCAAACGGAATTCAAGCAGATTGTCTCAATTTTTAAATATGCAATCTCCTTAGTTGAAGAATTCCTATGAGACCGCCAGAACCGGCTATAAACAACTAATGATTTTCTATAAAATTCTTAAAATATGTAATTAGAAAATGAAAAAAAGAGAAAAAACACGTTTTTTTCTGTAACCACATGTTGGTTAATTTAACACAACATATTTAGTTTTTTTTTGTAGTATTTCTTTTTACCTTAGTTTTCTTTTGCTTAAGCATTTAAAATATTTCTTTTTAGAACCTTGTTTAACAATAACATGACAATTAAGGTAAGAAGAACTCGTATAATTAAACGGCAGTAAAGAATTTTTTATACTCTATTTTACAATAAAAGATCTTGTATATGAAAAAAAAAATATAATTTCGGCTGATCATTATAAGGTAACATTTGTAAGGCACCTAACAACTATTTGGTTAGACTTTAAATTAAAAGATGAAAGGTAAATACGATATATTTTGTCTTTAATTTATTATTCCGTATTTCATACACCTAGTTGCTGGGGTAGGTCAACCGTGTCTAGGATAGTAAGAAAACGTCAGTTTTTTCTTCTTTTTATTCAATAATTAACTAATGTTGATGTTTATGGTCAGTGCTCTGGTAGTGTCGGTATGCAAGATTTTCTGTTGATGTAGGAAATTAGATTTTCCAATTGTACAGCGTTGCCTTCGCTCTATTTCGGTATGCTTCATACCTTTTGTATAAGCGCGAGAATTATTGATAGATAAAAAACGCTTGTGGCCCAAAGTTAGTCAAAGATTCTAGCATTAATCAAGGTAAAAACAAAGTACGTAAAGTGTTGTAGGATATGTAAAACCTTTTCTGATGCCTGGATATTCTTGCATAAAAACTCCATGATTATGGAATTTTTAGTTTTGTTTTTATGCTTTCTCCTATTAATAACAAAAAAATAAACATAATTCTACTTATATTTTTAAAAATATATCCAAATTAAAAAAAAAAATACGAGAAAAAATGGAAATCAACTGCTGTCAGCTGCTTATTTTATTTCCAATAACAAAACCATGGTGAAATTATGCAGGTGTATGCATTCGGCAAATTGTCCCGCAGCTGTTTTAACTCAAATTGTCAAACTTGATTTCCATTTACAATTAATTAATTTTATTTCACCTCCAAAGATGATTCATTAATCACGAAGTACATATTATTTATTTTTATTACATAATTTATATAAATAAAAAAGATTACAAAAAAGTTTAAAAAAAATCTTAAACAATTTTGACAGTTTGGTAAAAAATAAATGCGCATACACCTGTATAATTTCACTATGAACAAAACCTGCACATGGATTTATGTGACACCTAAATCCGACAATTTTTCCATTTCGAAAATGAAACCGATAACACTGGAGTTTATAACACCAAAGTAATTTTTTTTTGTTGGTTTCAAGTCGAATACCGACAAGATTGGATTCTATGACAGCCCTGATATTTTAATTGTTAAATCATTGTGTAATGAATGTAAATGTGGGCTTACACTGCCTGCCACATGAATAAGACTCCCTAACATAATTTTTTCAAAAGGTTAAAGCTTCAAAAAATGCTACGAACTTAATTTTTATTTCTAATTAAAGGTGATTTAGTTGTTATTGAACACTACAAAAATGGGCTTAATAAAAAGTCAAAAGATGTCTTCAAAATTTGCATCACATAAGAAGGACGTTCCTAAAAAAAAAACAATAAAAATTTTAAATTTTATTTACATTTTGAAGTCTTTTTACAGATTCGATTGGGAATAGAATCATACAATAATTTAATGTAATCGAACGAAATGGTCGTTCAAGTCACTTTTATGCCTGCAATAAGTTCCTCTTTGATAGTCAACGTTGCCATTTTAGCTTTTTTAAGGCTAGATTTAGCCTTTTTTTCTCGCATTTGGCCTCAAAACTTATGATTTAGCCTCTAGATTTTTTCCTAACTTTTTTTGTTGTTCAAAATAGATTTTTTTTTGGAAAAATAAAAACAAATCATTCATAAACAATAATAATATTTTCGATAAAACTTTGATAAGTAAATTGATAAATTGGTCGAACGATGATAATTTCAAAAGTATTTGGCTTCTAATTTGTGAAATAAATATGCACTTTATTCCTAATTCATTAATTAATTGTTCCATTTAGTACTTAGTTATCTGAAACTACCGTTAAGTAATACTAAAGTTGCTCGCTTTTGAGTACGATAAAGCCAGCGAAATATCAGAATAGAAATCTCATTAAAAATCCAAAAATAAATTATTTCTTAAAGGAATTTTAAATATTATTTTTTAATATTGAAGTTGAAAAATAATTGAATTCGCTTATAAATATTTAAAGCCATGTGGAAAACGACCATGGTGTAAGAAAACCAGGTGACAGTGAGACGCCAGCTAAGTCCTGCATGATTGAAGCCCTTGCTGTTAAAAGTGAAGACACATCAATGTATTAAAGAGAGATCAAAACTCGGAAACAAAATTATTTGTTTCGCTCTAGCACATTTCTTGATATCAACCATCGGAAATAGTTTGTTACAGAAGGAGCCTCAAAAGCAATAACAAAATGTTTGTTTGTTGTTATTTTTGAAGTTACCTGGTTTTATTGATATTTTGTGTTTTTTTGGGGGTTTTTTTTAATTAAAATTATAATTAAGATTCTTAATGAAATAAAGAATTAATAAAATTTTAAATTTTAAGCTGTAGGTTTTTAACTTTTGTCTAGCTTATTTTTTTTCGGCGTGATTTAGCCTTTTCTAGCGTTTTTTTTTAAAGGGAAATATAGCTTTTTTATCTAGCTTTCCAGATCTTAATAACAGGACCTTAACATCATTGCAAATATTTGAGGATGGCTACCTGGTAAAGTGTATGCTTTTGGATGAATTCAGCTTGTTGAAAACTACACGTTTTTTTTTTTAAAGAAGAGTTGTATTCATGTCACCCAAATTTTGAAGGCATTTTTTTACCTTTTTTTTTAAATTTTTTTTATAAAAACAAAACCAGTGTTTATACTAAACTCATTTTTGTAGTGTTGAATAATAACTAAATTACCTTTAAATAGAAAGAAAAATTAAGTTCATGGCAATTTTTTTTAGAAGCAATAACCTTTTGAAAAAATTGTGTTAGGGGGTCCTATTCATGTGGCAGGAAGAGTAGCGTTATGTTGGCCATGTTACTTGCTGATAATGTCGCTTTGTATTGGTGATAGAATTTCTAAAATCGGTTAGGTGGTTTTAGAGTTGATAATATCCTTGGACAAATCTAACAAACACCGTTCCTAATATTGTCTGTTAGACCAAGAAGCAAGAAATTAGTGCTAATGTTGCTTCTAAATCTAGTCGGGTAAATATGTATTTCGATTCGAATCGAAAAGGCTTTCGAAGAGAATTTTCAATTTGGAAAAAAAAAATTATGTAGAAAATTCGAAAAAAAAAAAATTTTAAAATTCCCTCAAAATTAATAATAAAATTCTGTTGGATTTTCGAAACATATACAAATTAGCTTTTTCTTTCGAATTGAAAAAAATTTTTTTTAAGATATTTCGATTCGAATCGAAATACATAATAATCCCCCAGAGTAGTCATGCAATAAACACTTTTCATCATTTCGATCTTCATAATACGCTCAACCAATTTCTATATTATGGTAAAATTGAGTTTAATCTAAATTCTAAAGCATGTACATTTTCTAAAAGAGATTTGTCTCTTGTCAGTGTGTTACAAATTAAATGCAAAACTAACTAAACGCTTGTCCATAGGGCAGGGTGCATTTTGTTGCTGATACACCATTGACCATTTTGTCCATCATTACGACAAGAAATATTTTAGAATTTTTTTTTTTTTTTTTTGTGAGTCAAGTCCGTACGATAAAAAAATAAATTGAAAAAAATTTTAACACACACCACACCTTAAGTGTTTTTTAATATAAGAAAATATGAAAAATAATTTTTTTTTCTGGAAGCAAAGAATGAATATATGGCGGTATAATGAAACACGTACCTGTAACCATGAACACAATTGCACGGCAATATTGATTTTTCAAATATCATGTATAAATAAAGTATTGTAATTATAAGGAGACTGTGTTGTTTTATTTGATTTGAAATTGAAAACATTTTCTTTTGCATTTAGAGATTTAAAATTAACCGTTTCTTGTAATGTAATGGCTAAACATTTATTAGTGTTATTGTTAATGTTGTTGTTGTTGTTGTTATTGTTATTGTTGTTGCTGCTGCTGTTTTTATTTATGATTTGATAGTATTTGGCTAAAAATATTTTTTATTTTTATTTTTAACATTTAACTTAAGCTTAGGGGTTTAAGGGGATTTTTATTTATTTAAATTCATTTATGCAACCATTTTAATTATTTATAAAGCTTTTTCATTTTCATTACACTTTTATAATTTTTGCTTTTAATTTTTTATATACAAAAATTTTATCAGTATTCTTAATTTATTTTAAAAAAAATTCTCTACCTTTTTTATTTTTCTATTTTGTATGCAGGCGTATATTTAAATTTGATTACTAAGGTTTCTTTTTCTAACATTTCTTTTTCTAACTGACACTTACATACGTTTCAAATGCGGTTTTATTTCAGCAATAGGCGATGACAAGTTATAAATAAAATTGATAATTAGCAAATAAAACACACAAAAGAAATACATTTGTATGAAAAAATTTTTTGAAATAAATTTTAAATCTAGAAAAATAAATTTTCTGAAAACAATTTTTTTCGACTAACCACAGCTCGGGGTTAATGAGTCTCTTTGACTGCCTCATGCCCCTTTCGACCCTCCAGCAGTCTTGTAGACTTTGTCCCTCTTTCTTGTACAGTAGGGCACGAGGGAAGTTGTTGTTTACAACGAAGAAGGGCTGTGGGCCTATGAAAGGGGAATCCGCGTCCTTTTTAGCCAGATAGTCTGCCCTTCATGACCTGGCACTCACAATAAGATAACTGTCTTTCTCTTTGTTAAAGCATTGATCGAAAGGAATAGCCCACCAATGCACATAGAACTGCTCGACTGTCTGAGAGAATATATATATGTATATGTACCACATGTGCTCCTGAAAACAAAACAAAAATTTTTTAAAACCTAAAAAGAGCTATTTGGTGTTCACGAAAAAATTAGTTATAATATCATTCAAAGTTGTTTGCTTTTGTCTTTCTATCATTCTTAACTGACTATCCTACACGATCGTACGATTATGTCAAAATAATGTGTGACAGAATTCTGTCCTACTTGAAGAAATCGCTTTAAAATGGCGAACTTTATGTCACATTATTATACAAAAAAAGATGCAAAAACATATGTTTACTCACCTTAATACTTTTAAAAGTATTCATTTTCTTCTTTGCCGCAAAATATTTGTTTTACAAATATGTACAATGAAAACTAACATAAAAGTTTGTATAAACAAAACACAAGCTTGGTATTGTTGTTATTTTTCTGCCTTGAACATAGAAAATGCAACTCTGATCGCACAGATAAAATTTATTATTATAACATTAAAAAATCGGACAGACCTGTCAAAAAGTCTGCTTGTTCAATACACACTATCATACTTTTTTAGCACACATGGGTTTTTAGACAGATCGTACGACTAAGTAGGATAGTGAGTCAGTACCTTTAGTACGAAGTAACTTGCTTGTAGCTCTATATTTCTCTTATTTAGCTGTAAATAATTAGCCAATTATTATACGATTTGTCAGAAAGATCTAGTATCATTGAGCTGCATCATAGATTTTTCAGGTAGCTATACTACCACGAGAAAATATACACCAGACATGCAGAATCTGAACTTAGAAAATTGAAAAAATCAAGTATCTATTCCACTCAGATGACAATGCAGCTTTTGGAATCTGGAAAATAAAATTTTGATTTTGTACAACAGGTACAGAAAGCAAACACCTACTAAAATTTTTGGCGCTCCATCAGCCACTACTTTTTTGAAACTTAACCCATTAGTACACAGAAGCAGACTTCTTGTATTATACTTTCAACAGTTTCTAAGCTAATGAGTCGCGGAGCACATGAACTGATTCTATAAAAATACAGTTATAACGGTACATTAAATGATTGCATTTTCTTTTTCTTTTTTTAATGTGCAACATAATATAATTGGAGTGACGTATGGCACTCATGTCCATTAATGGGTTAAGGTTTGATTATAAATTTTTATTTGTTTACGTACTTTCGGTTTTACGATTTTTTTTTTAAATATTTAGTACGGTATCAAAAGTTTTTGCACAGGTGGTTTTATAGTTCGAATAAAATATTTTTTTTTTTTGCTACTCGATAATACGAACAAAGTGGGCATATTATTTTTATGTACGAATGAAATTTTAGTTTAAAGTTTTGAAGTTTTTTCAGCCAAGTGATCAGTTGATTTTAAGTTTAAAATGACTTACATGATATAATTCGTATTATTGGACATACGAGTACACTGGAAATATAAAATCATTAAATTTTAAACGTTTTTATAACGTTCATATCAACCGGAAATGCTGGTTACCTTTCTTTTTGATTTTTTCAAGTTAAATCCATCCCTGTTTACTAATTTGGCATTTAGCAAACACAGTTGCATTCTCTCTGTACTAACCCAATGACAAAAAGAGAAAACAAATATATACATATAAAATAATAACATTTTTATACAACTGTGTGTATTAATTTAGTGACATTAAAACTATTCGACTGGCAGCAGACTCTCTGTAATATTGGAGAAAAGTTCTTGTAGTGCTTAGAAGAAAATGTAAAATTTAATAATAAAAAAAATTGTTAACAAATTATTGAAAAGTGCTGGCTTTGTAATATAATTTGATTTAAATAACATGGATTTTCCACAACAAATTGAAGGTATAATTAAATAGAACGGAGAAGAATATGCGTTTTTTTTAATATCATTATGGGAAAAAATATTTTTCCATAACAAAAATCAATTTTGATTTTCTTTCTATACTTGAATGAGAAAGAAAAGTGGGAGGTAGTCTGGTTGCAATATATTGCTAACAATAACAAACATATCTAACCAAACATCAACAAAAACAAAGAGTAGGAAAAATACTTGTGCAAAGTGCAAGCAAAAAAAAAAAAAAAAAAAAAAAAAACTCAAATCAAAGTAAAATTTGCTGCTGGTTAAGGGTTTAAGGGAGGTTTTGTGTTGTATATCGTTTTGAAAATACATACTTATTTTAAGAAGCATTTATGCATGCTGTAGGTATCTTTGTAGTACATGTGTATGTACGTATATCGGAAGAGGAGGACAGGACCCAACAGTCAAGTGATTTTAGTGTTTTTGTTGTTGACTAGTAAAAGGATATGTGGAGATATAGTAGAGTGCATTTTGGTACAATAGATGTAATTGTTTTTGTTTTGTCTTGTACACTTGGCCGGTATTTCATAAAAATTTATTTTAAGTGTAGATTCTGCGTTTATTGATTATTTTTTTTATTAAAAAAAAAAAATGATTTCTCTTCTGTATTAAAGAAATTATCAGTCAAATTGTCAAAATTATGATGACGTTATTTAGTTAAACTAAAACAAAAAAATAATAATGAATTATACACAAAAGGAAAACAAACATTATTCATTTGTATTCTCATGAAGAATTAATTATTTATTTACTCATTACATACATACAGTGAAGATCAAAAGTGATTTAAGTTTTAAAAAAAAGTTCTGTGCACAATTACACATTTTAATAAAAAAATTGTTATTTTAATTTAACAATAATTTAATTTTAATTAATTAAAAGAAATAATTTAATTTTAATTAATTAAAAGAAATAATTTAATTTTAATTAATTAAAACAAATAATTTAATTTTAATTAATTAAAATAGATGCTTTAACTTTAATTAATTAAAATAAATAATTAAATTTTAATTAATTAAAATAAATAATTTAATTTTAATTAATTATAATATAATTTAATTTTAATTAATAAAAATAAATAATTAAATTTTATTTAATTTAATAATTTAATTTTAATTATTTATTTTATTCATTAATTTTCTTAAATTATCATTATATTTTATTAGGTATGAGAAAATAAATGGGGGGGGGGGGGGGGAGCATAATTTTAATTAATTAAAATAAATAATTTAATTTTAATTAATTATAATAAATAATTTAATTTTAATTAATTAAAATAAATGATTTAAATTTAATTAATTAAAATAAATAATTAAATTTTAATTAATTTAATTTTAATTATTTATTTTATTCATTAATTTTCTTAAATTACACTATGGAACATTTTTGTGATTATTGTCTGGGGGGTGAGAAATTCCAAGTCAGGGTGATGGTACTAGGTCAGTATAGGAAAACCCTCAAAGGGCTGTTGTACTGTGTTATCATTATAAATTATTAGATATGAAAAAAAATTGGGGGGAGCATAAAGCAAATAATTTAATTTTAATTAATTAATTTAATAAATTAATTTTAATTAATTGCTTCTACATTTAATACCTATTTAAGCTTTAGTACAAAATCTTCATTAATCATGGTGGAATTATACAGGTGGCCGGCCGCCTCGGTGAATTCGCTCATTTTTATAATTTGAATCGAAAAAATTAATTCAATTTAAAAAATTTAATCATCTAAACATTGAAAAAAAATTTTTTGCTATAAAAATTTGCAGAATTTGAAAGAAAATTAATGGCTTTTGTTATGATTTTATTATATTAATTAGTTTCGATCTTAATATTAAGCTTTACTCAGTTTTTTTTTTAATAAATTTTATATATACGTAGATATTATTCATGGGCAAGTAGAAATTTGTAACCATCTATGGGCTATGGTTATCGTCTTAAATAAAATATAAATTTTTTTATTTTATTTTCTTAGTACTTTTTGTACTAAGTAAACTTTTATTTATTTAATATTAAAAACCAACACTTGACCATCAGGTCGCAGAGTCTAGGCGACCCCCATATTGATAGACTAGAACAATACCCAGCAAGCTTCACACAAGGACACTTAATACTAAGTAAACAACAAATACAATTTCCATGAGAATGCTTTTAGCAGACCAAACATGATGCCTAAGAATTAATTATGACCAGGGCAAGGAAGTTCATGCACTAAAAATCACAAAATAGGCAAAACTAAAATTAAAAAATATGCATTCAAAATTTATTTATTTAACCATTTATTAATTCATAAAACTTAAGAAAAAGACATAAATATTTACATTGCATTCAGTCTTAAGAAGTGAAAACATAACTTAAAAATTAGTAGTAGATAAGGATTTATTTACATAAAACAATAATTTTTTTTAAGTTCTCAAATGTAAAACTCATTCTCTTTGTTCTTACAACATTGAAAACCTTCGTTTAACATGAACGGGTTTAAAAGTGGTCAACTCCTTTGTAGAATATTCCTTTTCTACAACATTTTCTTTACTGGAAGGTAAATTAAGAATACTATCAATTTTTTTAACTTTTTCTACTTTTCTTATTTTAATAACGGCATCATCAATGAGCTTAATCGAGGTGCTCAATGATTTAATCACCTTCATTTTCATTATTGTCTTGATTAGAAACCCATAGTTTGAGTGTGGAAATACTAATTGCGCCTTTATATTAGCTAAATTTAAAATCTTGTTTACTTTTTCTATAGGGACTGCATCATTTTCTTTAAAATTGTTTAAAACATTTTTAAATTCTTCAAAATTTGTGGCCTCCAACCAGATACCCCATCTTGTTATAGTTGTTTGTAGTGAAAGATTAAAATCAAGGTGCCTTTAAAAATAGTTTTTTGCTACATGATATCAATGAATTTGTCCATTGATTTATAATTTCTGCAGCCACACCATGCACGACATGAGCTAAAAATTTTTGGTTTAAAACTAGCAACAGAAATAATGAGAATTTTATATAAAGTGAAGGTAATTCTAAACCATATACCAAAATGATGTTGCTCTTGTTCTTTGAAAATGTCAAAAGTAGGCAGATTATATTCTGTTATTTTTGGCCAGTTTTGAAATTTTTTGAATTAGATTGAACAATCCTTAGCCAATAGGCCTGTAGTAGTTTTTGTCAAAACTTTTATTACAAGTTTATATTTTGACTTTTAACAGCTTCAGGATTGAAACAACTATAACCAGTTCGAACAGAAAGATATTTTTAAACAAAAAAATTAAGAAAAGATGATATATTACAAAATATGCAAAAAAAATTTTACAAAATTCAACAAAATATCATGAAAAATATGCATTTATAACAAAAGATGCAAAAACATGCATTTAAAGCAAAATATGCCAAAACATGGACTAACAAATTAAATCCATTTTAGTGGAAATATTGTGATTCGCCTTAGGTCTGTCTCAGAGTAACGACAACAAAAATGCATTTGCATGAAGTCCCTCAACCTGATTAAAACAAATAAATTAAATCTTAATATATAAAATTCGACTGTACGTGTGTTTGACATTGTACTCGTACTGGACTTATTTAATTATATGCCTTTGGGTTACGCTTTGGAAGGTTTAGCGTCACAAATTCGCAGGTGGCGTAGCATTTGGTATCTGACTTATTTGTCTACTACCTGTTTTTACCCGGTCTTGCACGGTTGCTTACTCTATGAGTTCGATTTCTTAGTGAAAAGGGATCTAATATAAAGGGTGGCGCAAAAGTAATCCTCCTATCAGAAAATGCTATAAATTTTGCGATTGGCCCCTAATGTCAGTTCTGTTTTGACATTTGTGTAGTAAACACATGCGAAATACAACGTTAATAAACAATGTTGACATTAGGGGCCAATCGCAAAATTTATAGCATTTTCCGATAGGAGGATTACTTTTGCGCCACCTGATTACTTTTGCGCCGCCCGTTATAATAATTTTATATTTTCATTAAAACCTAACTTACATTTTTGTAAAAATTAAACTTAACACGTCTACTTTAAAAATTTTTCTCAAATCGGAGAACTTCTGGAGCGATTTGGCTATTTTTTTTTATTATATGGTCGGCATAACTCAACTTATATTTTTCTTCTCTTTTTAACTAAAATAAAATTTAAAGGCGGGTCAGTTAGTATTTATGTAAAGGGTGTCCCAACAAGAACGCAAGATTTAAATTTTAAATAAAACACAGATATTTTGAAAAAAAAATCGTGAAACTTTATTATATCGTAAAGTAGACAGAATGAGGTTAAGTATGGAACAACATATCGGGCAGATGGCCGCAGCGGCTTTGCTGGCACACACGCGATCTTTTAATGAAATTTTCAATGACTGTTTTGCATAAATGCTGCGGTATTTCATTTATGCAGCGTCCAATTTCCTCTTTTAAGGCTTGAGTCGTCGTCGGCTCATTCGCGTAAACCATCGACTTCAAAAAACCCCAAAGAAAAAAGTCTAATGGTGTTAAATCGCACGATCTAGGCGGCCAATTCTGGTCTCCAAAACGCGAAATAACACGACCGGGAAATGACTGATGCAGCAATTGAATTGTTTCTCTGGCTGTATGACATGTGGCGCCGTCTTGTTGAAACCACAACCCCTCCACATTCATTTCTTCAATTCTAGGTAAGAAAAAACGATACCGAACACCATTGACTGTTTGCTCTTGACCTGCCTCATTTTCATAAAAAAAAGGTCCAATGATTCCTCCAGCCTAAAAACCACACCACACAGTGACACGTTGAGGATGCATTTGCTTCTCGTAAATCACTCGAGAATTTTCCTCACCCCAAATGCGACAATTCTGCCTATTGACGAAGCCATCAAGATGGAAATGGGCCTCGTCACTAAAGATGATTTTATCGGCAAAATCAGCATTTTCATGTTGTCTCTCCAATACCCAATTAACGAACTCCCTTCGCTGTGCTACTAAGTGGGGTGATCTGCTAGTTTTATTATAAATAAAAAAAAATTACTATTGCAGTAGGTTATTCAAGAAGCCACCCTAAAAAGGAGATGGAAGGGGATTTACAAATCGGTCTACTGGGGAAGGCCTTTAAAGAGTGAACAAAAGGAAAAAAGAAGAATTGAAAAGAAAAGAAGAGAAGAGAAAAGAAAAGAAAAGCAATAGAATAACTATCAAGTTTTCTTTTTTAATACTCCGCATATGAAAATAAATAATGCAATTTGCTTTAACCCTAGACGAACTTTCTTATTTTTAATACACTAAGTACTTTCTTTTGCTCATGAACGAGGCCCAGATCTAACAGAATATAAGATAATAATATTTTTTTTTGAATAACGTAAAAACTTAAAACCAACTTTTAATTTTATTAAAAAAAAACTTCCAGTTTTTTGGCATTTTCAAAAAAAAAAAGAAAACGATGTTCGTCGATTCGACACGAAGAAAGGGCAGCCAGGGTTAATAAAGATTTTACGATATTTTTATTATTGGAAACGGTAGTATTATTATTGAATTTTTCATCTGGTAAATCATGCTAATTATTATTATAAAATTGATAAAAACCTCAACAATGACAAAAACAATGTTTTTTTTTTATTTACACTTAACTTATGAAAGTCTTTTGTATATAAAGATAACACCGAACAGACTTAAAATTACACTTAAAAAAATATTTTGTACTTATTTGTGCATGATGGCAGTTTTTGTTCGCTTACTAAATGAAAAGTGCTTCTTTTAAAAGTCAAATACATTTATTTTATAGCAGTAACTTCTAACTTGTACCTTAAATTATTTAATTGATTTAATTAATTATTTTATTCATATTGGCTGCCACCAAACCAAAAGTAATTTTAATTTTTATAGTTTTATATTCCATTTATTTGAACTCCCCTTTTATTTTCATATTAAATTTTTTTATTTATTTTATTTTCAGAATTTTAATATTTTCTTATTTAATTTTTTCAAAGATAATCAACATTTCACACCAACCATCCAACCACCACCCACTACCAGACACTAGAAACTTTAATTGGCTGAAGCAAGACTTAAAAAAAAAACAAAATTAAAAAAAAAAAAAAAAAAAAAAACAGAATAGAAAAATCATATCCCCAAATATAATTTTTAAAATATTTGTATAAAAAAAATACATAAAACTGCTACAACTACTTTCAATACACAGAAACACTAGTGGAGAGACCACTAACGACATATGATGTCGTAATGGAATCACCGCTTTATACGGCTGCTCATTCGGAACGTTCACGTATGACGACAACTACTGCTGCTGCCTGCAATGCTAAAATAAACTCTGATACAATTAATACAACCAATCTTAATTACATAGATAAAATGTCTAACAGCATGAATAGTACTTTGGATGATACTACACCCAGTGATTCGGGTGTCCAAATGTTGGACTCTGAATCAAGTGAGTTAATGGTAGAATCGATTACTTCACAAACAGGTTTTGAATTTGAGGAAACTAAAGTAGCAGCCTTTAAAGTTGAAAAGTCGAAAGAGCCTCTGATAGTCACACCGGCTGAAGAGACTACGGTTGTGGATTCCAATTCCAACATTACCTTAGTTGCAGCTGTAACTTCTAATGTTGAGGAAGAGACTATGAACTCTAGTCAACTGTCTACATTTGATACCACAGAGAATATAGTATTTCGTCGTAAAATACGCAAAAGTCCTGGAGCAGCTAAGGCTCCCAAAAAAAGGGTTTCCTTCCATGAAGATATTTTGAAAAATACTCGCACCGATAATATACATATTGAACATGGCTTTATTACTTATAAAGCGGGTGGTATACGCAAAATTGCACCATTAGTGGGTCAAGCGGGTCGCTACTCGTGGTGTTCAGAGGGTGATAAGCAACAGCCCACACAAATCTCACATCATCAAGAAATTGAAGATGGCAATGGCGTTTCAGATGATGGTACAAAACGTCGTCGACGAGTGGTTTATCGTAATGCTTGTTCAGATGTTTTAGACTATGGTAATTCGGATGTTTATGACATGAACGATAGTACAGCCTTGCAGTATGATAATTCTGGTGTATTTGAGTACATGCCGAAAGAACTAAAAGAAGACAAAACTGGCAAATGTGAAGATGTGAAAACTAATCAAAAAACCCCTGAGCTGTATAAATGTTCTTGCTCTAGTTCAAATTCTAGTTTAGACTCTGATGAAAATGATAAAAATTCCAATAAACAACAACAGCAGAAACAGCAATATGGCCAGGCTAAAAGCAGCTCCTGTGATTGTATTGGTGTGGCCAATAATAATGCAAATAACAATAACTTTATCGGTAAGTTAAATTTAATTTTCGTCTCACTTACACAGAGAAAAAATTTTGTCATTTTGATTAAATAAATAATTAATGCAATTAAAAATTCACTTGAAATATTTAATTGATGCATAATTTTCTCTGTGTGTATACCAGCATTTTGTGCAGTAAATTGTAAATTTTGTTTAAAAAAAACAGGTGAAAACTGCTATTACTCTGAACCGAATATTGATTGCAATGAAAGTCCACCACGTCAGAAGTCGGTTTGGAACAAAGAGAAGAAACCCAAATCAAGTTGTTTGAAAAAATCCAAATGCCAAACAAATATTATACATGAACAAGATCTTACGACTAAAATGAAAAAATTTAACGTACACGACGTAAATCAATTGTTGGATAACAGCAGCAAAATGATATTTGGTTCCTTGAAAAGTATCTTTACTATGCCCCTGCCTGAAAGGGGTGTGCCGGAAGGCTCTGAAGATCTACAGTCTGTTATAGAATGTGTAGCCGAATTAGAACAGAATACACCAGAACACAAAGCCAAAGAATTAGAAACACAAAATCACACTGAACTTTCAGAATCACCACCACTTAAACAGAAACCTTTTCTTAGCAAAAGTCTAGATGGCTCTAAGCAACAGCAACAGATTAAGAAATTTGTGCACAATGTTGATGAACAATTGAGGCGTAAAAAGGAAGAGGATATTTATGCTCCAACGCGTCAGAGCAGTGATGAGAAAACTAAAATAATTTCAACTGCAACCAACACATCAATGCCACCACAATTACAAAGACAACACGAATTTGATGCTGCTGAACTTGATAACAGTACATCCTCATCATTGGTGACATCTGCTGCTAACTCTGCAGCTACTTCAGCTTGTGAAACTTCTGAACGCAATCCGTTTCGCAATAAATTCATTATCAATTGTGAGAGTACAGTTTTCGAACATACGGGCGTATCGTATTGTTACGAATCATCTTCATTTAATGATCTCACCAACATGGAAGACTCTGAGGGCAGTATTGCCAGTTTAATTGAGAAAGATACACCAATTGCTCAACCAGAACCTGATCGTTCAACGTTTATGTCGGCACCTATTGCAAAAACGTTTTCAAATTTCTTTCGCAGTTTCAAAGATTCCGGCAAAGATAAACAACCTTCACCCAAGAAATTTAATAAAAACAGAGCAGCACAAGAGGAGGAGGCCAAGCAATTGCAACAGGCTACAGAAAATTACTTTGGTAAATAAAATTCACAAGTGTTTCTTGATCATTATTTTCATGAACTTTTTAATTTTAAATTTTTTTCTGTTGCCGTTTATCTTTTCTTAGCTCTTAAAATGCCCAAAAAACCAAACAACATCCCCTCACCTTTAGCAAATAGTACTCCAACTAAATTTTCTAAATTCCCAAACACATCATCATCATCCACCATATCTGAACTTACAACTAATACTAATACTTCCAATTCTAATACACAAGCCATGCTACAGCATCAAAAATCTAATAATACTTCCCTAACCAGTGGCATAGCCACTGGCAGTGGTCACAGCTCATCCACACTTGCTATTGGCACTGATCACCGTTCCAGTTTAGAGAAACATTCGCGACATTTACCTTCGCCGCTTAAGAAACGTTCAAGTGGTGGGGGCGGTAATGGTACGAATTTTGTACAACAACAACAGCAACCGCAGCGTTATGGCACAAGTGTGCCACAGCAAACAGATTATTCTGCTCTCAGTCCTGACATTTACAATAATTATCTGGGTGCTAGAGGTGGGTGTGGTCGTGATTCTAAGAGCACTATTTTAAGTGAAGAATTTGATGATATTCTCACCATAACGACTGATACCGAAAGGAATGAAAGCGATATTGTTATTGTGGATTATCATGATGTTAATGACCGTCACAACAGTGTGACAGATTATAATAATCTCTTAAAACCACCATCACAACCACCAGCTAAGACATCGCTTATCAATCGCTTCTTGCGTAATGTAACACAAAAGAAAATTTTGGAAACTTCAATACGACGCAACAATTTCTTTGCGCACAAATTGAAAAATGAACAGAAACTGTTCACCGGCAATTTGTATGTGAAGGGTGCCAAGCCTCGCAATTTGGAATTAATTGATGATTTGAATGCAGAAATCGCCATGGAAATTGAAATGTCTGGAATGAACTCACCACGCAAAGAATTGACAAGCTTGGATGCAGATCTACCGGGTGATTTGTCACGTTTTGAGCTGGGCATTGGCGAGATATCAATCGATGTGTTTGCAGGTATTCAATTGCACATTTTACGCGATGAGAGCGAGCAATTGATGAAGGTGTTCAAATTGTATACGGGTTATAGCAAAGAGGGTTACATGACACCCGTTTTAGTCTTACTAACTGATAAAACATTGTATGTTACTGACTTGGTAAGAAATCGTTTATGCTCAAAATTTGTATTGGCCTACAAGGATTTGGATGTCATATTAGTGAGTAGAAAAAAAAATTTAAAGTATTTGGAGACATGTTTTACTAAATGTGTCAATTCGCTCTAGATGGGTCCTTACGGTAACACGGTCTTACTGTCAAATAATAATCGTGACATGCAGCAGGTATTGTTAGCTGGTGGTCCCTATCCAGCCGCTGGTCTAGTAGCCAATTTGGAGCTTTGTGCTAGACGTAGTGGCTCTATTTTACCAGCCGTTGGTCAATTAACTCTGGATCATTTGGCCTCCCTGCAACATTTTGTAAGAGAAAATTCTTGTGTCGGCAAATCAGATGCTTGGATGTATTATGCCGTGGTAAATGTGCCTGGTTCGGCTATAAATGATCCAGGGGATCAAGAACCATTAGGGCCTCATGCAAAAGGTTTTCTAATGCATAGACGCACCAAAGAACACATGGGTAACTCCAAACAACATTCATGGAATCCTGGATATTTTCTATTAAAGTTAGTCATACAATCAACCGATTAATCTCAATTTATAAAATTTCATTTACTTCATTTAGAGCTGGTGTTTTGTACATGTTTAATGATTCTTCACAAAAAATACCCAGCTGGGCCATGGCCTTGGCCGAGTGTCAGGGTGCTAGAAGAGCGGTCAAAGCACAAAGACCTCATTGTTTTGAAATTTTGTTGAAAAACAAAATGTTATTGCAGTTGGCTGCTCCTGATGAATATGTGGCCTCTGAATGGTTACAAGCTTTGTTGCAGTCAGCTAGCGGCGTAAGTTGCTTTCTATCAACATGAATAACAAAATTTTAAAATTAATAAATTTCTAGCTTTTTGAAATGCAAGAAAAACACAAAACTTTGGGATGTACTTTGGTGGTAACTGAAAATCATTTGATAACTTTGAGGGAAGATTTCTCCTCGCCCTTACGAAAAATCACAAAAACAGAACAACAAACCAAATTGGATGCAAATTCTGTAACAGATTCAAACAAGCTGGAGGATGACCTAAATCAGTATCTACCAGAAACTAATAGCTTGGTAGGTTGCTTTTCAAAATACCTGGTGGAATGTATCGCACTAATTTTTTCGTTTTAATTAAATTTTTAGTTAAGTTCTGCCATGAGCACACCCACACGTAATACCCAACGTTCATCGTCATCGGTTAATTCAACACCAACCAAATTTTCACAAATTTCACGTTCCACCACCACATATAATACGACCTTACTTACATCCTCGTTGGCTAGCAATGTGACACAATCATCAATGTCCACAACCACAAATTCGAAACGAATACAGCCCTCCAATAATAGCAACAATGGTCCTTCTCAACAACAACTACAGCAAACATCTCAAGTACAACAGCAGTCGTCAGAGTCTGCAGTGTCCTCAGGACGGTGTCTTGGGATGAGCAGTGTGTATGGAAAAAATTCAGGCTTAGAGATATTAACTTGCGCTGATATAAAAGAAATGACAGGCATTAAAATTCCTTCCCTAAATGATACTTGGTGGTGTATCTTGGAATTCTCTTGTCAGGAGGTTCGTGAGTGTTCTGATGATTTAGTGATATTTTTTGCCAGTAGTACTGAAATGCAACGATTTTTACGGTTGCTGGAGCAACTATGGCAGTCTAAAAATGTGAGTACATTTATAAAACATTTTTATTTAATAAAGGCTTGTTATTTTCTATGGGTTATTTGTCCCAAAAAAGCGATTTTCAAGCAAATAATTTTTTTTTTTTATGAATTTGCCTGTTAGTTTTTAATCGAGAAATTTTCCAAAGAATACGTTTTGAAACCAGGAACTGCAGCTGTTAATCTGTTGCTTATCTAATAAAATTTTTAAATTCATTCTTCGCATAAATTACCTCTAAAAGTTGACCCACCAACTGTATCATCTGTATAAGAAATATTGATTGCATTAAGCTTTGCAATGATATTGAATTGGTGAAAAATCTTTCATACTTTAAAAGCATCCTTAGTGATTAAAGCAGTAGCGATGGATAATGTTTTTTTTTATTAAGAATAAATAATCCTGATTTCAATTGATATACCCCTCTGATTTTAAAAGACTGTAATTCCCAGCATGTATTGAGTTTGGTATGACAATTGAGAAAGGACAAAGACATTTATTATTTTAGAGACTGCCTGCATTTCTCTAGGATAGTTAGTTATATATGTATATGTCGCCTGCTTCAGTGTTGGGAGCCAATCTTTTAGTACGAGTATATGCAACCTAAACTGCAAAACTCAAAATTTTGTATATCCGAAGGCTCTAAAATAAGTAAAACTGTCAATTGTAAGCATTGTACGTGAGTGAAATCTATATGGAAAGGCAGCATCTACACTCAAAGAAAGGTCGCCTTGTACTTTTATCTTAAGCATGTCTACTTTGCAATAAATTTATTTCAATTGTTAGTTTTAGCTATTTAAATTTTAAATTTTTTAGCCACAAAGCCTGATCGATTTTTTTAAAATAATTGTACAGTAATACCGTCTTTACATTTGGGGTTTCTTACTAGCGACTTAAGTCAGCTACATTGTGTTTGTTAGTGAAAAGGGTAGAAAGGCTTGTGACAAACTTGTTTTTCTCGATTTGCTTATTCCCCTTTTTCGTGGTGTGGTTTGTTTGTTTTTCTTTCAGGATTGACAAATTAAAGCTAAATTTATTTACGGCAACGCCTGTGTTTTAGTTTAAGCTAATAAAAAAAAAGCAAATTTGCAATAAATAGCAAAAAATCTACAAAATACATAAATAAATTAAAACAAAATTAATAGGATTTATAAAAAACACAAAAAGTCCCTGATACAAAACACCTACAGTGTAATTCTACACCAAAAGAAACTAAAAAGTTTATCAGCTGCTACGAAAGTAACGGTATAATAAAATGTAAACAGCTGTCATGTTAACATACATATTTTTCAAGTAGATAAGCTGTTTTCCTCACTTAAAACGTAAACAACACGTTTTAACTTAAATCAAAAGTTGGCACCATGGCAGAATTAACACGGTAATGACAAATGTACAACAAACATTAAAATGCAAAAACAACAGGCGTTTCTTCTCTCCTATGTGTCAAACACATACAAGGGTTGCCTTTTATATTTCGGGATTAGTGAACAAAAAAGCAAATATTAATCATCGAAAATCACTTTATTGTTTTTCAAAATATTCCCCATTAAGATTTATACACTTTTGCCTGCGTTTGAACCAATTGTCGAAGCACTTTTGCCACTCTGATTGAGGTATCTACAAAACATGCATTCTGAATGCAGCAAACACCCATACAGTCGACAGCTGTTTACTTTCGGGCTCATATGCGTAAATCCATGATTCATCACCTGTCACGATGTCATAGACGTGTTTCGAAGCACCGCGATCGTATTTTTGGAGCCATTTTTTCGACCAATCAACACTAGCCTTTTTTTGAGCGATTGACAAATTGTTTGGGATCCAATGCGAACAAATTTTTTTGACAGTCAAATGTTTATGCAATATTGAATGTATGCTGGTCCCACTAATGCCTAAGGTTGTCTCGCGCACAGCATCAATGTAATCCACTCATGCACTTACAACTTTCTATGCATGTATGGCTCGCAAACAAATTTTGACGTTTACTAAAGATAGCAACAGATGTATGCTGTTCTACTGTCATTACCGTGTTAATTCTGCCATGATTGGCACTATTTAGCGACAGCTGTTCTACACAACGTATGTATTTACTTTAGGTTTTCATATTGCAGTTGTAGAAAACAGTAAGATAGTGCATTTTGTTGTTGATGTGTAAACAAAAATTTTACATTTGTACACTCGATACTAGGGACTTTACCCTGAAGCGTGAACTCCGTGGGTAAAAAAATACCCACTTTTAAATAAAATTTCTAATTTCTGTTAATATTTATAATAAATCTTTTATTTGTTGCTCTCTTTTTTTTCAGAATGATCTATTTCCTATAACCGTGTTAGATGAAGATGATATTATTGCTGAACAGTGTACTATGTTATATATGGATATTAATCGTTCATGGGAACCTCTTTTGTCTGCTGCTTTAGGGTATCCCTTATAAATTTGCTTTTTCTTAAAGATTTAAAGGAAAAATCTAAAATTTATTAACAAAACATTAATATTTTTGCAAAGTTTAAACAATAATAGCAGAAAAACTAAAAAAATACTAAAAGAAAATATTTATACTTTACAAAAAGGATCTAAACAAACCACTAAACAGGAATATTCTTCATATTTAATGCTGCTTGACAAATATTTAATAACTCTGTGCTCGTAAACACAAATACAATTAATTACTACGGAGGAATTTGAAGAGTTTTTAAGTAAATAAATGACTTCCTTGATGGCATCAGGATTTAATGTAATTATTTTTTTTGTTTAATTTAAATTTAGTTTTCTTTCAGTTTATCTAAATTTTGGATAATTTTTTTTTCTACGTATAATGATTTTTAACAATTATTTTCAGGATATTTTTTTTTCCATATTTCTTAAGTCGTGTAATTTTTATTGTGATATTTTTGAAATTGTTCTAAGTAATTAATTAATTTTTTTTTATAAAACATTATTTTAGTTTTTGCCAAGTTAGTGTATATAAATCAAAAATATTGTGTAGTTAGATTAAGATGGCAAATTAATTTAAATTTTGTTGTTGTTAATGGCATAATCTTTAAGCTTTAACATATTTTATTGCTTTTTTGTGTTTAAGGTAAAAGAACTAATGGCGTTTTCTATTCTCAAACAACAGGTTGCTCAAAACTAAACAAAGTGATATATTTTTCATGGTTTCAATAGAACAAAAATAAGTTTATCAGGCAACATTTAACTCTAATGTATATTTAGCGTTTTATATGTTTAACG
The DNA here is from genome assembly GCA_947397855.1 of Thelaira solivaga. NCBI lineage: Eukaryota > Metazoa > Arthropoda > Insecta > Diptera > Tachinidae > Thelaira > Thelaira solivaga. Next base: position 79,775,449 of record OX377610.1, read on the forward strand.
CTTTTAAAGCGATTTGCGAAAACTGATAAGCAGTTGACACAAAAACAAATTTTTGCTTAAAAATTTACCAATAATGGATTTTTATGAAAAATATCTTGACTAAGTACAACATTTCCTTTATAAAAAAATTAAATAATTTGCTTAATTGTATGAACAAGTAGTTGATATAGTTGTCAAAAAGGGCAGTATCTCTCTCTCTCTCTCACTTATAAATTGAGTGCAAAACAGGTAACATTTTGGTTGAGAACTGATTTTAACTATTAATTTTATTTGACAATAGAATGAAAACTTTCTTGCTTGGCAAAAAAATATAGGCAACATTTTTGTTAGAAAAGAAAACGCCCCTAATGTTGCCACTAGCTGAACATTTTTTTTTTATTCATTTCATTTCACACACCTTACATTCTCATTAATTTCTGTTACAATTTGTTACAGAAAATTCCATTTTTTTTTTCTTAGTTAAATAAAAAGAAAACAAGAATTTCAAAATAAAATTCTGTTCTTCACACCTCATTTTCATATTAATAATAATAGAAAAAACCAAACAAACAACAACCAGCACAAATAAAAAAATTTTTTTTCTTTTAAAATGATCAAGTAATTATGTACGTGGGAATTATATATGTATTTTGTCAAATTGTTTTTAAATTTTAATACTTTTTGTAACTATTTTCTTAAGCAATTGTTAATTGAAGAAACAGAATAATTATGGATTATAAATTAAATTGAAAATTATTATTAAAGTATTTGTAAGATTTGTTTGTATTTGTAAGTGCAAGATGTTATTTTTCTTTTAATAAAAGTGCTCCCAAAACTTTATTTTATTTCATTAATTTGTGTTTAACATTACAAAATTTCAAAATGCCTTAAAAATCAAAATTATATTAATTTTTTTTTATATTTTAGAAATATCTTGATTAAATTTTAGTTTTCTTAAAATTATTAAAAATAATGAGTCTTTTTTTTTTAATAATACAACTTTGAATAAAATGAAAATTATTATAAACATATAAATTTAAATTTATTAAAATTATTACAAATAAAACAAAAACAAACAAAAAAAAAACGAAAAGATAAAATTCAAGTGATTGTACTAAAGAAGGAAAATACATACAATTATATTAAATAAATACAAAAAATATATATAAAACAAAGAAACAAAAAAATTTAAAAAGAGTTTTATTTCTTAGAAAAAAAATTAAATTCGGCTTCGCTTTTTTCATTTACCATAAATTACCTTTGTTTACTTTTCGATACAAATAGTTATAAGGAGTGTCTATGTTATGCCAAAAAAAAAAAAAAAAATTGTCAAATTTAAATGGCTTTTATGGAAATAGTTTACAAAATACATTTTAAACTTCAAAAAATTCCAAATTTTCAACTCAACAATTGATTATTTAAGCCAATATATTGTCTCGGCTTCTTGCTAGTCAGAACTTTATATCCTGTTTTGAGAATCCTTTCACAAGTCTTCTTAACTACAGCCCAAAGTTGTTCGTTTTTGTTTATTTTTCGATTTAAAAAATGAGGCTCTCAGAAAAGATGTTTTCTTAAGCACTTGATATTAACAAACATACAGCTTGGGGATGTTGACACAAATGCTGCCGATAAGGAAAAAGGGAAAAAAGCAAACCAGTGTCTGGGAATAATTTCAATATTTGTTATTCAATAAAATTAATATACAATGAAATTAATTCCAGAAAATGTTTGCTATCATTGTATTTGGCAGTTCTGAATTTTTTTACGAGCTCATGCGATGTCAGTTTCCTGTGTACTCATTATCGAAAAAATAGAAACACTTTAATCTCCAATTTGTTTTGTTTTATTTAACTTTAAAAAAATAGATTTATTGTAGTGCACTTCGTTTTTCTTTTTTCAACTTCCCAGTTTTTTGCATGCACGTTTGTATTTTTAAGAAAAAATCTACTAACATTAATATACAACTGTGTGACGTACACAACAACTAGATGTTGTTAACCATAATCGTATATTCAATTAATGTTGTGTTGTAAGCGAGACAATACAACATTTTTGTGCTGTGAACCATAATCGAGGCCTTAATTTAAATTTGGAAAAAGTTTTTAGGCCAAATAAATTTAATTAAATATTTAATATCAATAAAGAACTTCAAATTAGCGGCAAAAATGAAAAATATTCTGTTTCAAAAAGATTCCTGTTTTCCTAGTTCTATTACATTGCACTTACCATGTGTAGCATAGAATACACACTTTTGTGTATTAGACAGACAGTCGGTATTCGTAATGCTATTACACTCAAGCCACATATGCATATGCACATTTGTATCAGCCCGATGGACTGGTTTCTTGTTTGTGAGCACACCCATTAGACACATGTGCAGCTTAAAAATTTCCATAACAAAACAAAACAAAAATTAATGAAAATCTAAAATTTCGTTTGTATTTTCAATATTTCTCGGTCATTTGTGAATCGATTTCCCATTTTTTGTACAGATATTACGGCTGACATTTCTTTTTTTTTTTTGTGCGTTTTGTAGTTTAGACAAAATACGCAAGAACCCCACTCAGAAAATGATCAAAAATAGAGATAGCCGCTATTTTTAACTCATAGCTCTGCCATTTATGAACCGATGCAGCTGACTTTACATAGCAACTGAAAGACGGAAATAACTGACAGATTGGTGTGATTACATTTTTTTTACTTTGTCTAGGGACTTCATAAAGTTGATTTCAACGATTTGACGGAGAGACAGACAGACGGACATCGTTAAATCGACTGCGCTATTTATGAGGACATTATAGGGTGTTCCTTCTTACTTACAGGGAAGGGTATAGAAACATAAAAACTAATAGCCTGTTCAGCGATGTCTCAAGAAACCTAAGCGAACGAAAGCAAAGCTACAAATGAACGAAAATTTGTGCAAATGTGCTTTGCTTTCATTCACTTTGGTTTTCTTGTGACATCGCTAAACAGGCCATAATTTTTCCTCTTTATATTACAATAGATTTCGAAAACAAAGTTTCTGTTAAAGAGATTCGTTTAAAGTCAAATTTCATTTTAAAATCATTGCAAGTAGTTTGGACAAATTACGATTGTTACTCACCATTTTCAATGTTTACTTTTTTAATTAATTAATTAATAAATTTTGCCAGCAGCATTTCTCTTTTTAGTAATCTTTATTGAATTTGAAATGGTTACAATTTAAACGTTTTGTAATAATTTTTTTGTTTTGTTTGTTTTAATTAATGAATGTCGTGTTTCTTATTTGTGGGTAAAATAAATTTTTTTTTTTATAATTATTACAAAGTATATACATACATGTGTATGTGCATATATATTGAATTATATATGTGTGTATGTATATGTATATATTTATAAGAATAATTTTTAATAATTTAGATTACTTTTTTTTTGTTTTTTTTTTTACAATAATTCAATGTTTAAGTGAAAAAAAAATATTTTTTTTTCAATAATATTTTACGTTAAATAATGAACTTTTCTTTTAATTAATATTCATTTTATTTTATTTATGAATTATTATGTTTAAAACCATTTACACAGCAGTCTTTAGTTAATTAATATTAAACCAAAGTTTAGTAATTAATTAATTAAAAATTGTGTATAAGTAAATTTGCATCTTAATTATTATTAATTGTATTTTAAAAATTTTGTGTTTTTTTTTTGTTAATTTTAAATTTTTTATACTGTAATCATCACACTTAATTTAAAAAAATATTTTTATAATTTAGAATTTTATTTAGTAATAAATTTTTAAGAATTTATTATTGTAAAGTTTTTTTATTTTATTTTTTTGTTTATTTGACTTTTTTTCTGGAATTGAATTGATTAAGTTTTAAGCTTAAGGTCTAGTTCAAAATGTAACTTTCTGTTAAATATATATTTTTTAAAGAAACACTCCTTAAGCTTAAAAATCTGTACATTTCATTCCTTTGGGTTTTTTATAAAAAAAAAAATAGAAAGAAATTAAATTAACTGACAGGTTAATTGAAATTAAAAAAAAAACAAATATTTCAATCATCTTATTTTCAATATTTCCAATACTACTAACAAAACCTAACTTCATTTGTAATTTACGCCTGTTTTTTCTTAATTTAATTTTACCTTACACTTTGGTCTCTAACCATTTTGTTTGCTAAAATATTTAAAATTTTCCTTTTTTTACATTTTTTATTATTAAATACTACTTTTGCCTTTTTGTTAATTCAGTCCATTTCTTAATCAATTTGTTCGTTATTTGCAAAACATTTTATAAAATAAAAATTAAAAAAAAAATTATTATCGAAGAAAAAAATAAATAAACAAAAACCAAAAGGTCAAATTTGTTTCCGCTTTTGATCTCTTTGTAACACATTGATGTCTCTTCAATCAGTGCCCCCTGACAAGAACACAAACATTTTTGAATGATTTCATTTTTGCTAAAAAAGTCCTAGACCAATAAAAAATTTCATTTTAGTTTTCTAAACAGCAAATATTCGTAAGTGAAATAAACCCCTTTTAAATTGGAATTGAATTCTATGACAGGACTGATAAATTAAAAAAAAAAAAAAAAAAAAAAAAAAAAAAAAAAAAACTTTTACCAGAATTATTTAATAAATACTATGTAGCTCGTAACTTTTAAGTAAAGTTAGCTTATTTTTACTTTTAATTTCAATTATCTTTTTCTTTTAAAAATAAAAAAAAAAAAGTAATTTGTGCATTTATTTTTGTATTTTGCTTTTAATTTGTTTATTTTTGTCAATATTAATAAAATTTCAAAAGTAAACTAAAATTTCTTTATTTTTCGATTTAAAATTTTTTTTTTATAATTTCTTGTTAAACTCGTATTTTGTCAAATATTGCGAAATTTAATTTTTTTTACTTTTATATTTTTATTTTATTTTCTTTTTAAATATTTATTTGTTTTTTTTTTTTGGTTTTGGAGGCATCATCCCTGAGTTTTGAATTGCTAAATTTGTTTTTTTGTTTGTTCATAAATCCTTTTATTTGTTTATTTTTCTTTTAACCATAATTTGTTTCGTTTTTAAACTTGTAAATAGTTAATGGGATGATTTTTAATATATGATTTTTTTTTTATTTCGAAACGGTCGTAATTGTGTTTATGTGTTTTGTATAAAATAGTTCTGAAGTTGTTGTTTAGCAAACAAAAATTAAAAAAAAAAAAAATAAATAAAAAAGAACAAAATGTTTATTTTATTTTTATCAAGTCTTGTATATTTGAACCAACTAAATAAAAAAATATTCTTTTTATTACTATTATTATTTTGTTTTTATTTGTATGAATAACTAGTATACGGCAAAATTTGTTAATTGTTTTAATATTTAGTAGATATTTTTATTTATTATTTGCTTTTCTTTAAGTATTTATGAAAGATTTGTACTTTCTGCAAGTATTTTTGTTGTAATATTTGTTGTTATTGTAGTTTTTTGTTTGTTTATTTGTATTGTAGTAAGTTTGTTTGTTTGTTTGTTTGGAATAGAAGACTATTTTATTTAATTTTATTAAAAATATTAAGTTTATGTCGGTTTTTTTTATTATATTTTAATAGAGTTTATATTATGAAAAACTAAAGCAGAAAATCGGGTTTCATGTTTCATGTCAGGGAAAATTAAAAAAATCAATTTCATAAGAATACAAATTGAGCAAGAATTTTTCTATAGTAAAAGAAAAGAAAAATTTTTTTAAATTTCTCATTAAAAATAAGAATAAAAGAGTCAATAAATTTTGCATAGAAAAATACTGAGGGCATGGTCTTATCGCCACACTCGTGACGATTTCTTGCAAAAATTTCTATCATTTTCATTCGATATCGAATGTGTCCATTTGGCTCCAGGTTTCGAAAACTTTGCTATAAAAAATAGCTTTAGAAACCTTTTCTGTTCTACACAAAAGCTTGATTTTTATAATGAAAAGTATATTCGTCTATACAATAAAAGAGCAACGTTACTGACTGCCCAGCTTAAACAGCTAAAGTTAAGGACTTGAAATTTGGTTCTCCTCACAATGTGTAAGACGAATAAGAAGGGATGTTTGAAAATTGAAATATTAAGGGGATAAAAAGGGTAAAATCAAACTTCTTATATTCCTGTAATTGAAACTGTAAAATCTTAACGGTTGGACTGATTTAATTGAATTTCTGTGTATGCCTTTGGGTTACGTCTGGGAAGGTTTAGCATCACAAATCCGCCCAGCATGTGGCGCTGAAGTCAGTATCTGGCTTACTTATCTACTATCTGTTTTTACTCGGTGTTGCACGGTCCTTTACTCTAAGAGTATGATTTCTTAGAGTAAGAAGATGGAATATACAAAATTTTATATTTTAGTCAAAACCCAACTTGAATTTTTATGAAAATTAAAATAGACCACGTCCTCGTTTAAATTTTTTTTTGAAATCGGATTTGCCTGATTTTTTTTATTGCATATTCGCAAATAATCCAACTTTTCTTTTCTTCTCTTTTTAATTATTTTTCAATATAAATAAAATTTGAAGGCAAAACAATGTTTGCCGGGTCAGCTGGTATTCTACTCAAAAATAAGCGAATGGGTATTTAGTACTTTTTTGATATTCGTATATTGGAGGAAAAAACTAATGTTGGTACGTTTTTTCAACCTTTCAAAATATAAATCACAGCAACAAAAACTAAATTGTATTCTTCTCTTCTTAAAAAGGTCTCAAATGTATATTGGCACTTTTTTAAAATTCCATAAAATAAGGGGTAAAATATGTATCCCTTTTTACTACTATTTCTAAATATGTACCGTAAATGTAAATTGATGCAGCATTTTATTATTAATTTGTAACAAAGTTTTCAAGGGAAAAAAAGTATCAAAAGGGAGAAATATAATTGGTATTTTATATTGAAAAAATTGTAGTGATATTTTTTATTCCAAGCCAATAAATAAAAATAAAAACCTAAGGGGACAATATTTATTGATTTTATAGGTATTATGAACGTAGAATTACGAGACTGAGTTCAAAAGGTTGAGATCAAAGAGAAAAAAATGGTACTTTTTGATATTTTATTTTTAAATGAACCCAGAATTATGAGATTGGACTCAAACAGCTTGCAGCAAAGTGAAAAACCATATATGGGACTAAATGGTACTTTTTGATTTTTTTTATGTAAATGAACCTGGAAGTACGAGATTGGGTTCAAACGGTTCTAAGCACAATGAAAAATAATTAGAGGAACAAAATGGTACTTTTTATTGATTTAAATGGTACTTTTTAATATTATATTATTAATGAATGTTGAAGTACGAGATGGGATTCAAACGGTCCTAAGCAGAATGAAAAATCATAAAGGGGATAAAATGGTACTTTTTATTGAATTTAATGGTACTTTTTGATTTTTTAATATAAACAAATCTAGAACAATGACATTGGGCTCAACCAGTCTTGAGCAAATTGAAAAATCATGGTACTTTTTATATACTTTAATGATATCTTTTGATATTATTAGCATTAAAAAAGCTAGAACTGACATTAAATGGTTCACAATGAAATAATAACTTATAATAGCGACAGTATAGTATGTCACGGACGATGTAGTTATTAATAACTGTTCTATCGAAAAATAATTTTTACGATAAATTTTCTTAATGTGAAGTGATGAAAAAATTTTTAAATAAAAAGTATCGTTATGTAGATACAACTATGTAAAAATTTATTATTATCAAGAATTTTAACATTTAAAAAAATGTTATCAATGAAAGTCGACTTTTGGACCAGAGCAACTTCAATCGGAGGATGGCTGAACTGATTTGGCTAATTTTTTTTAAATGTTTTTTCAATAATCAATTAATTAAAAGTTTGAGGAAAAACTATTAATTAATTAATTTTTTTCCTCTAACTTTATAATTATAATTTAAGAGAATTAATAAATAAAAATAAAAAATATTAATTTAATTTATTTAAAATTTTTAAATACTATAGAAAACTTAAATTCTTTTTCAAATTCTAATTAAATTTTGTCATAAGTTATCATGTCATTTATTTATAATTATTTTATTATAAATGTTATTGTTAAGTTTTGTATTTTTTTGTAACTGCAGTAATTGAAAAAAATTTGAAAAATTTAACGGTTTTTCCCCTTTAAATTATATTTTTTGAGAAGGCTTTTTGGTAAGACAAACAAAAAAAAAATAACTAAAATAAAAACTAAATCAGAGAGCGAGGAAAAGGAAGAGAATGATCTTCAGTCAGATCATTATAATTGAAAAAGAAATTTAAAACTTTGAAATACTTAAACTCTTTGAACTAATAAAACTTTCTGGCTTGTAAAATTATTAACAAGTTCACATTGCTTGTTTTTGTAAATGACATTGATGAGTTCGATTATTCGATTATGATAAAATATTTTGTGGTTGGCTTAAAACTGTATCGTAGCTATTGCATGTTTTCATGTATGTATGTGTATACTAGTATGTATGAATGTAGGTTTCTATGCTAGTGGTAATTATTATTATTATAAGGGAGATTATTGTTAATTAATGTACTTTTGTAATTTGTATTTTAATATATTTTAATTATAAATGGAATCTACTTTCAAGTGTAGTATGCTTCCTTCCTGCTGACAAATAATGTCTTTTGTCCTCTACTTGACGTTTTGTTGGTTTATTATATTTAATAAAATTTAAGTTGTTTTTTATATTTTGTATAAATATTGTTTTGCTTTTTGAACTTTTATTTTACCATAATTTTATCTGAGAAGTTTACTTTTTTTTTAATAATTTGTTTTTGTTTGTTTTTTTTTTTTTGTGAAAATTGCATTCACATTTTGTTTGCAAGTTTTATTTAAAAGAAAAGTATATAAATTTGTTGTCAAGCTTTTTGGGTTTCTTTTTTAATTTATTTAGTACTCAAAAACTAAACAACGTTTCTGCATGCACGATTTGTCATTTTTTTTTTTTTTTTACAAAATATATTAAAATTTCTATCGTACATATGTATACATATATGTATGTATGTACGTGTTTAGTTAAAACTACATATTTACTATATACTTTATTTGAATTTTTATTTATTTATTTCATTTTAAATTTTATTATATTTATTTCGGTAATATTTGTGTTGATTTTCATTGAACATTTTGTTGCAGTTTCTTTTAAACTTATTTAAATGAATTTATTGTTAAATTGTTTTGAGTTTTTTGTTGTAGTAATCGAGTTTAAAAAAATACTTGCCAGTTAGTTGAGACAGTTTTTTTTTTGTTTTTAGTTTGAAATGACACTTTGTAAATGCATTAGTCTGTTGAGTTTCTTTTTCTTTTTTTTTTTTTCGAAATTTAACAATTTAATGAGTGAAATTTGTTATTAAAAAAATATCAACAATGTGGCATCATTTGTTATTGGAAAACCGTTTTCCGTTATTCTAGGCTGCCAGCCCTTTTCCAACTGGCACTGCTATCAAGGCATATTCATTTAAAAGGTAACCGCAAAACTACAAAAACACCTTTTTTGTATTTTGAGATGTCAGCATTAAAAGCCTGGGGTCTAATCATCGCATTTGATTTTTTTTTTTATTTTGGTATCGTGGGCCTCGATATTGAGTAAAATGTAACGTCGTTTGAAATTATAGCATTCGAAAGCGAAAAATGCTTTTTAGGCAGTGTTTGAATTCCTACTTTACCTACCTTTTTTTTAATTACGGCTACGGCTACAGCTCTAACTTTTCCAAGTAGAAGTAGCGGTAGACGATGTATTATTCCGAAGCATTTAAATTTTTTTAGCTACAGCTAGTTTAAAAAAATATAAAGCCCCAAGTAGACGTAGCCTCTTTGCTACTTAAACTAAGGTATTGGGAGCGTTAGAAAAGAGCAAAAATATTCTACCTAATTTTTTGCTTCAATTTGCAAAATAGCTAAAAATGAAAACATTATTTCTGGCTACTTTCTAGCTACTTTCTGGCTACTTTATATGAATACTTTATGCTTGGAGCCACGCAATACAAATATTTACTTCGGGCGACTTACCGACAATAATAAGAACGAAGAAAGAACGTGTGTTATTTTGTATCGTTTTTTCTTTTATAATTTGTTTCCTTTTCCTATTTATTGTATTAACATATTTAATTAAAAAATAATTTAAGTTTCGATTAAAAATTTAATTATATTAATCAAGTGAATATTTTTTTCTGTGTATTACATGTGGTTTAAATTGTTTACGTATTCCGTCCGCCTGTTAATTATTTATCATATGAATTTATATAGTTTTTATTTATACAAGTAAAGTTAGAAAGACAAAAAAATAATCACGATTTTTATAGTTCCAGATTTATTTCCATTTTTCTTTATTCTGCCCCATTGTCGAGTGTGTGAAACAAATTACAAAAGAAAAAACGATACAAAATAACACACATTCCTTCTTCGTTCTTATTATTGTCGGTAAGTCGCCAGAAGTAAATATTTGTATTGCGTGGCTCCAAGCATAAAGTATTCATATAAAGTAGCCAGAAATTATACTTATTCTCAACACAAAGTAGCGAGAAATAATGTTTTCATTTTTGGCTATTTTGCAAATTGAAGCAAAAAATTAGGTAGAATATTTTTGCTCTTTTCTACCGCTACCAATACCTTAGTTTAAGTAGCAAAGCGGCTACATCTACTTGCGGCTTTATTTTTTTGAAAAGTAGCTGTAGCTAAAAAAATTTAAATGCTTCGGAGTAATACAGCCTCTACCGCTACTTCTACTTGAAATAGTTGGAGCTGTAGCCGTATGCATTGGTTTGCTGCTTAAATGTGAATGTAGCAGTAGAAGTAGATGGATACTGGCTACTATTTCTTAACAAATTTATATCTTAAAAAGTAGGCTTATTTTCGTCGCTACGGCTACTTTTAGAGTAGCCTCTCTAGTATTTCGTTCAGTTGGTTTATTTTGCTTTGAATTTTCGTGACACAATTTTTCGCATGTAATTTAAATATAAATTCAAGTGAAGAGGAACAAAAGATAATCTAGTATTAGAAAGAAAGCTTATCAGGAGAAATTCGTTACCGAATCGAAAATATATATCGAAACCAAACCCTTTCAAAATGAATATTTGCTACAGACTTGAAAACTACTTTCTTTATTGCTGGAGACATTAGTATGTGATTTACAGAATGGAGTTAGATTTACATTCATTTCTAAAAAAAATTAAATTTTTAAGATTTTTAGCCCAAGGATTTTATGAACTCAGTATCTAAAAGGACTTTAATTTAGAACTATGGTGGGCAATTATTTGAAAAATTCTGGCTAAAACTCTTAGGTCAATTATGAATATTCCCCAGGATTTTTTTTCCAAAGAAAATTTGGTTTTTTTTTTTGGGGAAAAACAATTCCCTAAACCACAGAGTATTCTTTGATAAAAAAGAAAAATATTTCAATAAGAGTAAAAGAGAAAAATCTTCCGCGGAATTTTTAATCATAATTTATTTTGTAGCAATTTATTATTAATTTGCTTTAAAATTAAATGGCATAGTGCCTCCTACTTTTTTCAACAAACCCAAAAGTTTTACAAATTGGTTTATATTTGTCCCTTTATTTTTTAATTTTTACAATTTTTCTTTTTTTATAATTTGTTTAGCACAAAATCATAGTCGTTTCAATACAATATCGCAGTCGCCTTTTCTTATAAAATACAAATTATAAACCAACTGTTATCGATAAATAACAATTGCGATAACTGGAATCGTTATTTATTGATTGCGACAACTGGAATAGAGGTGATTATTAAAAGATCCCCTTTAATTTTCTTCATTGTACGGAAATTGTTCGTGCACAATTGCTGGCTAAATTCATGCTATACATTTTATAAACATTTGTGTGTATAAATCTATTACAATATGAACAAAAAAAAAAAATATGAGATGATTTATTTACTCGGCGCGTACTGAAATATTAATCGATACGATAGTCTACTTGCTAACGAATGCGGTGATTATACACCCCTGTAGTAGTGTAGCCAATAAACCAAATCACTTAAGGAAAATTTTATATAATTTATATATATTACAGACATACATAAATTTCATAATCAGATTTTTTAATATTCTCAGGTAGTTTGGTTTGTTAGTTAAAAAAAAAAAACTTTTTCCTTTCAAAAAAAAAAAAAAAAAAAAAAAAAAAAAAAACTATCCGAAAAAATATATCTAGGGGTCTATTCGATATCGTGTAAAATTTATCGAAATTTGAGGTAGCGCGCATATAATCTTAGTCTATATAATTCGACAGCCAGCCAAAACAAATTATTTGTTTAACGAACACGGTCAACAAAAAGTTTAAAAAATTTACATTTTATTTACTTTTAAGTTAAAGCAATTGGTTATTAAAATTTTTTATAAATTTTCATCTTTTGAATTTAAAGAAAAAGATGTTACAAAAAGCAATTGTTCGTCGATATTATAAAAAAAAATTTTGCACAATTTTTTGCCTAAAATTATGCTACATTTATTTTTTATTTACTTGCATTTGACAAACATTTTTGTGTATAAAAATTATGATACGATAGATAACGTATGCGGTGATTTGCTTACTGGACTCGTAGCGAAATATTATTCGCTACGAATGCGGTGATTAAGCCCCAGCTGTGGAATTGCTTTTACCTTTTACATCAATATGCCTTGATTGCCATATTTACACATTTTTAAGTGTCAATTTGGGCTATAATTTTTAATTGATTTCAAATTGGACTGTTTTAGTTAATTTTTTTGTTTTTTGTTTTTGTTTACTTAAAATTATTTATTATTTAGTTTAAAATTCAAAATATATAGACTTTTTGTTGGTTTGTTTTTTTCTTTCAATTCATTTAAAAATTACAAATACAGTTTTTAATAATTCTTTTTATAAGCTTAAATATAGAAAGCCTTAAGAGTAATATTTTACATTTATGTCTTCTTTTATTATTATTTTTGTTAAATAAACTAAATTAAATAATCAACACAATAAATATAACAAAAGCACTACATTATAATTAAAAGAAATTAAACTATAAATAACACAGAAAAACAAAAAATAATGAAATAAATAAATGATTACAACATGATTTTAACAGGCTACTCGTCTTGTGTATTTTTCATGTAAAATTTCTAATCGAGTTTATCGCTTGTGTTATAAAAACAGCACATACGCCTACACAAAAATAAATTCATTTAATGCTCTCTTTCTTTCCTCTTTTTAAATAAAATATTTTTTTTAAGACTTTTGTTGACGAATTTTCGCCTTTTAAAATAATTTACAAACGTTTAAAGTGGTTGCTAGACAATCAATCATGAGGGTGTGTGCGTATTTTTGAAAAATGAACGTCAGACGTATACATTGTGTATTAATTTGACGAAAATTTGGGTAAAGTTCAGTGCACATCGCGGAAATTTTAAAAATAAAAATGGAGGAAAAAATTTTTTCTTTAATTTTTTTGTCCTTCATGCATTATTTTATTTTTTTCTTGATGTGCAATCAGAATAAAAGTGTTTAACCGACGGCAAAATGTAGTATTTTTATTTAATGTGTAAAATTAAATTGTAACCCCCTTATCCAAAAAAATTAACGCTGACTTTAAATTTTTTCATAAATTTTACTTTAAAGTCTACGTCAACTTTTTTTTGGATAAGAGCATAAGTCTTTACACATTAAGAAAATTATACAAAAACGAGATTGATATCAATCAATTTGATATGTGTATCAGCCAACTAAATTTTTTCACGAACACAAATGCATAATTTGACGTTGAATGATTGATTGTCTAGCAGTTTACTTTTATTTTCAAATATTTTTTCTTGCTCATTTTATTTTTATTGGGGATGGGAAAAAGTTTTTGTAATTAAAAAGAATACAAAATCTTAACAAAACGAAAAAAATTTTCTAATTATACCCGTTTTAGTTTTCTGCGGCATAAAGAAACTGAATGTTTATTTTAATTTTCAAGCTATAAGAAGAGGGATATTCAATTGATCTGTCATTTGATTGACATTGTTGTAGAAGAAAGTTTCTATCAAGTTCTTAAGGGCATTGTGAAAAATGCGAGAGAAACTTTTGTATACGTGTGATGTCTCACTTTTACACTTAAATAAAATGAACATTAACATAAAAAAATTTGTAAAAGTATTAGTGACAGATATGAGTATGTGGTAGTTTCCATCACACATTTCTGGAAGGACAGCTCAGCCTTGAGGTGGGTTTTTTTATACATTCGCTTTAAATTAAATTTTTTTTTGTGTTGCATTGCAGATGGTCAAATAGTGTGACATTTCTTTTTCTGTTTATACTTCAATCAATATAAATTAAGATATAGTGATTGGAGAAAACAACTTTATTCTTAAAATTGGGATTGTTGCCAGTAGCAAAAAAGGTATAGTTGCAATAGTGGAATTTATTTCAATGACACGTTAGAAAATAAAATTTTCCACTTGACTTTTTCCGAATTTCTGTAGTAACAATTTAAAAAAATTTGATTATCGCAACAGGGGAGTTACTCTCTATTGCGATGCGAAAGAAAACGCATCGCAACTCAATGTAAAAATCATACAGATGCGAATGGTTTTTCTTTCGCATCGTAATAGAGAGTAACCCCAGAGTATTTCTACTACCCAACAACTGAAATTGCCATCTCAATGTGAGCTTCAATTAAATTTATTTCTCCTTTACTCTCTCTAACTTAAATTAAATTAAAAAATATATAAAAATTAATAAAATTATTTAACAAAAATTCTGAGAAATAAAAAGTAAAATAATTTTTCAAAAAAAATATTGCAAATTAATAAATTTAACGCATAAAACATAAATTTTTAATAAAAATTGCACATTTTAATTTTACAAAATAACTAAGAAGTATAAGTATATTCTAAAATTAATATTCACAAATGATTTTTTCTTTTTTGGATTTCCTTTTTTTTAAGCCAGCAAAATTATTACAAAATTAAAAAATAATTTTTTCTTTATTTAAAGTTCTGTTACTTGGCTTTTAAGCTGGCAATGTTGGTTGTGTTTAAGTTAATCTCTTTTTAAATAATTTTTTTTTTATTAATAAAAATTACAATTTTTGTTGTTGTTGTTGTAAATATGAACAATTTTTGTGATTTGTTGTTTGTTTTTGTATAAGTTAATTGTTTTGTACATTTTAATTGCTATCATTTCAGTTTTTTTTTTTTTTTTGGTATTTTCAACTATAAATTTTCAGAATTTCGTTAATTTTCTTTTGTTTTGTGCGTTTTTTAAGAAAAAAAATTACTTAGAAAAATATTTTTAAGAAAATATATTAAAAAAAATTCTATCATCTCTAATTAAGTTAAAAAAAAATTTAAAAGAGGGAATAGTGTAATTTGCTTTAAAACTAATAAAAATGACGCTTAGCAGGACATTTGATAAATTTTTATAAAATTTCTTAAGTGACTTGTTTTGCTTTTGAATTTTTGCCAAAATAAAGAGCTGAAAATTTTTTTAACTGGTTGCAGTAAACGAATAGATTTTTTGAAAAGTTAGATTTAGAATTGAAATTAATAAAAGCAGCTTGATACGAGTACATTTTTCAACTCTTTATTTTAACAACAAAATCAAACCACTTTGTTTTTTTTTTTTAGATTAGAAATTTTATAAGAATTTACCAAAAGTCCTTGTACGAACCTCAGGAACCATGTAGCGTATTGTTTTGGTTGTTGGTATTGTTATTGTTGGTGCCATTGCCTGTGGTGTTGACATTTTGGGCTGAAACCTCGGATTTAACACGACGAGCAATGTGAGAGCGTGTATGTTTACGTAAATGATCTTTACGATAGAAACCTGAGAAGCAAGACAAAAAATCAATAAATAAGTAAATAAAAGCCAAGTACTTGAAAGTTATTCTCAGTGAATTGCAAGAGACTAAACGCTTGTTGATATTTCTTTACCCAGAGAACAAAATGACACCATCCATTAACAAAATAACCACAAACGGTGTCAATAGTGTATCAACCACGTTTGTGCTCACTTTGACAACCTATGGTATCATTTTACCAACGTTGCACAATTGACAATGAATGCAGTCAAATTGACACCATTTGGTGTCGAAATGATACCATAAAGTTATTGAAATGACAACATGCTTTGTCAGTTTGATGACGCTTGTCAAAAAGTTGGAAAGTTGACAACATATTGTTGTCAATTTAACAACGTTCATTAACAAGTTGACAGTTTTTTTTTTCTAAATTGACAACCAACAGTTGCCGATTTGTACACGCTTGTTAAAAAATTTAAAACACTCATTGTCAATGAAATAGACAACGGGATGGTGTCAAAATGACCACATACGTTGTTGTTATTGCAATGTGATTTTTGTCTCAGTTTTTATTTTATCCCTCATTTGAAAATTTTCCCATGCAAAAATCCTCAAGAAATTTTTTGTTTTGTTTAATAGAACATTTCTCATTAGAATTTGAAAAAAAAAAACTTTCGCTTAACAAAATATTAATCTTCTTTGATGTTTAATTCCAACTCTATTGGCTTCTTAAAATTCATTATTTTCCCTGATATTCTTATAGAAAAATTAGTAATTTTAAAAATTATTATGCCAAAATTTTATTTTCCATCTCTGCAGAGTGTATATATTTCATAAAGTCCTAAAATACAATTTTAGTGACCCTTAAAAAATCGCCAAATTTTTGTTGTTGTGCTTAATTGAATATTCTAATTTGAAAGACCCGTAGTTTTTTCATTTTAAACAAGAAGTAAAGGCACCGCTTGGTAAAAATATACTACAGTGAAACTTGGATATAACGAATCTGAAGGGGATCGCAAAATACTTCGTTATAGCTCTTGATTGCTATAAAGAAATTGAAAGAAATAAGAAAAAATTCCGTTATACCTTCAGTTTTTTCTTTAACCATTTTCTATTAATTTTAGACAAAAATGCTGTGTAATAAAAATTCACTATTCAAGAGGTAAATAAATTGTAAAATACTTCGTGTATAGAGGCTATAGAATACAGACTTTGCGACTTACATGCTTAAAATGTCATATTTTTTTAAGAATAATTGTGTTGTATAGAATCTTTTGAAAGAATATATTCTCATATAGAGGCTTTACGGCTCAGAATTTCATTTTTGTATGAAAAACTTTGCAATAAAAAATTTTCTTCAAGGAACTCATTAAAAAAATGCGTTTATTGAATTTTCTTTATATCAAAGTTTCTGTATTTGATATTAAAATTTTCCATTTCTTCAGCGGCATTTAAGCATTTGGTTTTTAGTCTTTTGTTGATACATTTATGCTTCTCAGCCAGAATTTTCAGTTTTTTTACGTTATCCCAGCTGGCAAATTTTTATACCCAAAATTCCCTAAAAATCAGCAGGTTTTTTTAAGAACTGGTGCTTTTAATCTCAAAAAACTGTCAAAATTAAAATTCTTCATCTCTGGCAGTCACATGGACAGTCTTTTGTTTACAGTGACTTCACACATGAAATTTGTTTATACGTATTATCGGTGAAAATGTCGAGGAAACATGAAAGTAAAAGTTCATTTTAAAAATGTCGTCGAAGAGACTTCATTTTCATAATTTTATTTGCTTTATAATTTAGAGCCAATCGTTATATGAAATCACGACACTGTGCGGCGGCTGATAATGAGTGATATGTGGCAAAGACGGCTATATATTTTACATTAGCTTGCCGTAAATACAACTACGAGAACGACACTCGTAACATGGCCGCTTATTTAAATATCCCCTCAACATTTCAAAATAATTGTACGGCCACTTTTGCTTAAATTTTTTTTAATAAGAATTTCAGTCGATAAATCAAATTGTGGCCATATCCTTAAAATTATTGTTTTTTTTTTCATATTGTTTTCCTTACCTTTTCCACACTCAATGCAAACGTGTTTCTTTTCACCGGAATGAATTACAATGTGTAGAGTCAACTGTTCCTTGCGTTTGAATGATTTCATACAAATCTGCCAGATGAAGAAATAATAAATAATTTTGTTTGCTACAACCATTAAAGATGTACTTACATTGCACACATGAGGTCTATCTGGTATGTGGGACAATTTGTGACGGGTTAAATGGTCTTTACGTTTTAATGCCGCATTACAAATGTCGCACACAAAACGCCTTTCGACAGCATGCGATATGACATGCTGTTCAATTAATGAACGATCCGGATAGGCCATTTGACATTCAGGGCAACAGTAGAGAGTTGAGCCATCTAAAGCTCTGGTTTCCCTAATTTCACCAGGTTTTGGTCTGGGTTTCTTTTCTTTTGGTGGCTTCTTCTTTTTACCCTTTTTACCCTTGGTGGGGGCAGCCGGTGTAGTGCCGCCGTCTGCAGTTGTTACTGCACCATTTGGTGCTGTACTTGTTACTACTGTATTACCATTTGCCACACCTGTACCATTTGAGGTAACATTCACATTGTTAGTTGTGGCCTGTAATGCATTATTGGTAACCATTTGCTGTTGTTGTTGTTGTTGCTGCTGTTGTTGTTGTTGCTGCTGCTGTTGATGCTGCTGCTGCTGCTGCTGAGCACTAGTAACATCATTTAAATTGGGTATGTGTCCTTGTTGATGATCCATACCCACTAATCCAGCTGTACCATTTCCATTATGGGCATGATGATTACCATTTGGCTGTGCTTGTGTGGGTGCCAAAGAAACACCGCCCAATGCTAAACTGGCCAAATTTGTGCCATTCTTGAGCACATCGTTTTTTATATTAAAACCCGAAGTTGCGTCCAAATTGCTCAAATTTAAATTCCCTGAGTTGATTTGTGTGCCCACAATACCTGAGGATTCCTTTTTAATTGTTTCGGAATATTTAAGGAAGTGTTGTATGGAAATTGGCAGTGTGGCAGATAGCAAATGTGATGAATAGTCAACGGTATTGGCCGTGTTGGCCAATGTTTGCCACGATTGATTGACATTTTGTAAAATTTGTTGATTTAAAACTGTGAAATAGAAAACAACAAAATTTGTGTAATAAAAAGATTTCTGTATGTAAATGGGAAATATGATATGAGGAATGATATGGATTTAGAAAGAAATTTATAATTTTTACAAGATTATGAAGCCAGTTTATGTGTTAAATGGAAAATGAATTTTTTTATTTTTTTTTGTATTTCAGTTATGAATATCGATTGCTAAAGGGCTGCACAAACTTACTTGAAAGCCATAGAGCACTACAAACATGTTTAATATTTTATATGAAAAAGTGCTTGTAAGTCATTTCAAGTATGCTTGTGCAATCCTTTAGTGTTTACATAGTCATTTGCTGCTGCTGCTTTAGTCCCCATTTACATTATGGACATTTCTCTCCGGACAGACGAAGTTTGTAAGCAAGGAGGCAAATACGCAAGGTGTGTACTAGACATTTTTTTGTCTCTCTTTTCAACTTTTCGTAATAATCGTCTTGTTGCTTCATTTCATTTTTGTACACTGTATTAATTTGCCCATATTTTTATAGAAATCAATTTTTAAATTGAATTTATTTATTATTAATTTAATTTAGTTTGGTTCAAAAGTTCTTTTCAATTAATTTTCATACAAATCAATTAAACACGTTACGTAAATAAATGGAAAGAAGAATTGAAAAAATTTCTATCTGGACATTAATGTCCGAAATGTAAACGGTTTAGGAAAGAATAAAAGAGAATTGAAAAAATATCCGGATAGAAATGTGTATAATGTAAATGGGGACTTACAGCGCTTTGAATAACTAATTTTATAATTTTTCTGAAATTGTTATTAGTTATTAATTTTTTTTTTTTTTTTTATATAAATTTTGTAAAACGTTATATCAGCACTTTATGGATTAAAATATTTTCAAATGAATTAATTTGTTTCAGCAACATTTAAGTGTTTATTAGACTTGGGCATAATCGTTCATTTCACTGAATCGTTCAGATTTTTCAAATCACCTAAATGACCTAGATCATTTTAATCGTTCATTGTTCATTTCGGACACTTTTTTATTTATGAATACAAATTCCCGGTATAGTTTTTTTACTTCGCCATTTACTAAATTTTGTTCGTTTTTTATCATAAAATTTTATTTAATGTAGAGAATTTTTGGTCAAACAAAATGTTTTTTGAAAAAAATTCTTACCGAGCAAAACATTTTTTTTTTGCTAATGTTAATAACTGAAATTATTAAAAAAATTTCTTTACTTTTTGAGTATACCTCGTACAAATAAATAATGGTTTTTTTTTCGTATCAAAAGTATAAAAAACCTACCCCAACAGACATCATAACACAACTTAAAGACAAACAAATCATTGAAAGTGGCAGCAACAGAAATTTACTTCCTACAAATCATTCCAGGCATCTTTGAAAAAATTTACTTATAATTTTCTTTTCAAAAGTAGGTATGTAAGTAAGTGTGTGTGTGTTTTTATTATTTATTATACTCAAGGACGAACAAATTTACAAGAAAATGTAACATAAGAAATTACATTTCTTTGCTTTTCTACGAAGAAAAAGGCTAAATTTAAGAAGTGAGTGAAAATAACCAGGCCCTTGCTATCTGCTGCAAAAAAGAGGCTTTTTATTTAACTGCAATAAATAATTAGTTATACTGAATTAAAATAAAAACAATAATATTTAATTTTAAAAATTTAAAAGGTAAATCATTCTTACTTATGATTTTAAAATGTAAAGGTGGGTTTTATAAAGCAGTTGATAGTGGAGCATTCAAAATAAATCAGAACTATAAGAAGAAAATTTGGGACAGAAATATAAAAAAAAAAACTTAAAAACGCTTTTTGCTATTTCTTAATATCGGATTCGATAGCCTTATAAGCTAGTGCTTTTATTTCCTATAAGTAGACCCATTATTACAACCAGCGTTGCCAGGAGCTAGCAAAAAATAAGATAAATTTGCCTAAAAAAAGGCTAGAAAAAGCTAAATCACTCACAAAAAAAAAAAAAAAAAAAAAAAAAAAAAAAAAAAAAAAAAACCTATATAATAAAATCAAGAAGAGAACATGCAATGACAAAAACTAAAGAAAAAAAGGTCGTTTTAAACATGCTATCCTTCCTGGTCATCATCATTTGAAAAAAATTATAAAAAAATTTTTCGCACTATCAGCAAGAAATGTTCATCTACTCAACGCAATAGAAATCAAGTCGATATCTTGAAAACTAAGCAAGTTATGACCAAAAAGGTAACCAGTTCTACTAAAAAGTGGCCATTCTTCAACAGCTGTTACTAACGGCCATACAAATCAAATAAAAACCGGAAACAAAAGAAAAAAAAACCAAAAACTTGTAGAAAATTAAATATTTAAATGAATAAAACAAATATAAACGAAGAATTTTATAAAAAAAAATAAATACTTTGGAATTTTAAAGTTTTCAAATGGAAATCAAATAAATTTAATCAAATAAAATTAACAAAAATTTACAAGTAGATTTTGAGGATTTACATTCATTTCAAAAAAATAAAAATAAAAAATTTGTTTAAGTATTATTATATGAAAAATTTCATCTATAGCCCATAATCATAGTCACACTAAAGTCGGTATCTTTCTAAAAACGACTTTAAATTCACACAATTCTTATGAACAAAAGTCGGCTCTTAATAAAAGCCTACTTTTTGTGACTATGATTATGGCCCATTGTTATTTTTTTGCAAAAGACGATTAATATATGAAAAATTTGTAGTGCCTTTTCTCTGTTTTCTTACGTGTCTGCACTCGTACGTATGAGCAATATGAGCCATTTCATTAAGTATACGCTTACACACTGACAAATATATTTTGAATTTTTTTCATAGAATAAAATTTTTATAATTATTATTATCAAGCAAGTTCTCTCTCTGAAAAATAAAACAAAAATTTAATGTGTTTCTTTTTTAAAAGAAAGAAAAAATTTAATTTTTTTAAATAACAGCAGAAAGAAAAAAATATTTGAAAATGAAAACGAGCCGCCTTAAGTTTTTCTTGTTTTTGAAATTCGGAGAAGAGAACAGTGCCGATAATTAATTGTGTCTAGTCCTTTGCCAAGATTCCTGCAAAACCCCTAAAAACACCAATTTTTCACTCTTATAGGAAAATTAATTTTTATTTTATTATTTTAGTCTTAGAATTAAATTCTGTTAGACTAAATAAATAATAAATAATTTATCTTTCACTACGCTTTTCACAAAAAAATCTATTTTTCTACACTCCAACTTAATTTGAGCATTTAAAATTAGGCACGAGTCCTTGAACATACAGAAATGGCACTGAATTTATGTCAGGGATGGACATTTTAATTTAATATCAGCCTCAATGTTAGTTGTTTTAAGTAAAAGTTCAAATAGTAATAAAAAAAGGAAGAAAAAGTATTCGAAAGCATTTAAAATCTTCATACTTAATCCGTTTTACGTCATTTTTTTCGTTTATGGTAAATTGATACTACAGTTCTCAATATTGATTCTCTACACTCTTTTGGTTTTACATACTTTTGTAAGAAAGCGTACAATTACAAGTATCGTTTTCGTTATCGAATTTTGTCACCAGCCAATATAAATGCCACTATAATGCCACTCGTAATCAAGACTATTGACTTGTGTTCACAATGATTTTGTTGTTTGTTTTGGGTAGGTTAGGTTACACAGGACGCATAAATAAGAAAACCCGAAGCGGAACTCACTTGGGTCTTCTCATTAGTTCTCTTTGTGATATCAGTATAAGAGAAAGTGAAGAAAAATAGGCAATAGAGATAGAAGAGTGAAAGGAAAGGAAATAAATAAGAAGACAGATAGAGAAGATAAGTCCGTAACTCAAACCAATTGCTGCTTCTAACGAAGTCATATAGCATGTCGACTCTTATATTTGACAGCGTAGTAAAACCCTCCAAAGTTGAGCCAGCGCCGCTCCTCCAAGGCAGGAGCAGGAAAATGTTCTACATTTTCCTCCTCCTTCTCGTCTTGACAACTTCTACAGTAATCGTTTGATGGCATGGTTGCCAAAATCGCAGTGGCCTGTTGTTACAGAAACCACATTTCTCAACTGGTTTCTCTGGATTCTCAGTAAATCTCTGCTGCGATTGCTATCTAGCCTAGGCCAGATCATCTTCGCCATATTGCACGTCTGATCGTCTCTTTATCTGGACTGTCCACCCAGAGAAAAAGTTACACCATCCATTGTCAAAATGACCACAAACGGTGTTAATAGTATATCAATCATGTTTGTGATCACTTTGACAACACAGGGTGTCATTTTAACAAAGCATTATTGACAACAAAGCGTTGCAGAATAGACAAAGAATGCAGTCAAATTGACACCATTTAGTGTCGAAATGATACCATACGGTTGTTGAAATGACAACGTTTGTTAATAAGTTAGAAAGTTGATAACATATTATTATCAATTCAACAACGTTCGTTAACAAGTTGACAACGTGGATTGTCAAAAATCGTAGCTCTTTTTCTAAGTTGACAACCACCAGTTTTCGATTTGTACACGCTTGTTAAAAAATTTAAAACACTCATTGTCAATGAAATAGACAACGGGATGGTGTCAAAATGACCACATACGTTGTTGATATTGGAACGTGATTTTTGGCTCAGTGTGCTCTTCGCAAAAATATGCTGTTGATCTGCTGTTTGCAAGCCAAGAGAGGGGCGCCGCAGGAGGTGTCGGAGTTCTGCCATACAATTCATTACAGTGGTCCCATGTCCACGCACCCAGATGAGGGTGACCACTGAATATCCCGCCATTCTTTTAAGTTCGTCTGACTGTCCGTCTGTATTGTCGTTGAAATCAACTTTCTGAAGTCCACAGGTAATGTACAGAAAAGTTTAGCACACTAATTTGTCAGTGGTTTCAGTCTTTCAATTGCTATTGAAATTCAGATGAAGTGATCCATAAATGGCGAAACTATAAGTCAAAAACCGAGAATAGCTCTCTTTTTGACCATTTTTATGAGCGAACTTTTCTTGTATTTTGTCCAAAATACAAAACGAACAGAAAAACGTGGTACACAATTTTAACAGAAATAAAAATCGAATTGTTTTTGAAAAAACGAGAGCAAGCGGTATACAAAATGTCGAGAAAAATCAAAAATACAACCGATATTTAAAATTTTCATTAATTTATGCTTGGATTTTTTATGAACATTTTGTGTGCTTGTGTGTGTGTGCGTCTTAATGAAAGAGAGTTTTATTAAGTATTTAATTAAATATTTTCGATTTAAAAAATGTTTATAAACATTTTATTTTAATATTATTTAATATTATTCAAGCTTAAGATCTTAAAAAATTGTTTTTATTTAAATTTTCCGATATTTCGACTATTTTTTTTTGAAGGTCTTCTTCAAAATTTATTTTTATAAATTTAAATAAAAACAATTTTTTAAGATCTTAAGCTTGATTAATATTAAATAATAATAAATTTATAAGGTCGAATAATATAATAAAATTAAATTTATTTATCTGATTCAGTGATGTGGCAAAACAGAACTTTACTTAAAATAAAAAATTCCATCCCTGATACATGTCTTGAGTTAAAAATTTATTATAATTTGTCCCAGCTTAGACAGAAAACAAAAGTAAGAGTAACAGTTGTAGGAGAAGGTTTTTTTCAGTTTTTCTAATATTTTTAAAAACCTTGAGATTTTTTTTTATAAAGTTTATTGACGTTCCATTTAATTTAAATAAATTTTTTGTCGTTGTTTTTATTGTTTAATTAAAAAAAAATTTAAAGTAATTAATGCGATTATTACCTTCTTCCCGATCACGTTCAATTTTTGGATGAATTTTACCTTTATGATCCACGGAGGCGGCAGCATTTAAAAAATTCAAATCAGTTTGTGGTTGAGAATAGGGTATGGAAATATTTTGTCCATACTGCATGCTATTATTAGCGGCTGAAACTGAAAATAGAATAACAAAACAACACACAAATTAAAAGAAATGACTACAAGCCAAACCAAAAAAAAAAACAAAAACTTTTAATTTAATCAATTGATAATAAAATATATTTACACATTAGTTATTTAGCAGATTATGATTACAAATTGTTTCTTTATTTATTTAGTCTATTTAATATACACATAACTTCTATAAATATTTTTTTTTTTTCATTTTTGTTTTTCAAAAACAATTTTTGTCCAACTGCCTGCCGTGCTATTGTATTCGTTACACACTCACTTAATGCAGCGAATCAACTACCATTTGCCATTTCATTATTTGAGGTTCATTTTACCCGGCTGATATTAAGCAGGAGGAGTTTTTTATTTTTATTTTTTGGTTACAGAATCTTTTTTCTTATTTGCTTTCATAAAATTTCCATTTAAATGTTAAAGTAAATTTTATGTTGTGTTAACGAAATATTCTTGAAACAAAGTTACACGACGCATGGGTAAGATTAATCGGGACGATGACAATGTTGTGTAACAACAATGGCAACACCAACAATAACTAGGCAAATTATGTGAACAACAGTAACGACTTTTTTTGAGGACGAAATAAAACACAAAACAAAATAAATAAACAAGAAAAACTACACTTTCGTTTACAGTTACAGGTGCGTATCTAATTTATGATAGCGAAGAGGGAGAAAATCTAATAAAACGTGCTTCCTTTCCTTTCCTTTTAGCATTTAGTATTTGCTTTGATGGAAAGGCTTTAGAGTTTGCAAAGGAATTTGGTAAATTTTTTTTCATTTTAAAATAAAAACAAATTAAATTAGGCTGTGGCCAGTCTTATATACCCTTCACAATGTTAGTCTTCATTTACATTATGGACATTTCTGTCCGGACAGACGAAGTTTGTAGGCAAGGGGGCAAATACGCAAGATGTGAAGCACACGACCGTTCATCCCACGCAATAGAAATCAAGTCGATATCTTGAAAACTAAACAAGAAGGTAACCAGTTCTACTACTGCCTCTTTCCGGCCACTTTTTAGTAGAACTGGTTACCTCTTTGGTCATAGCTTCCTTAGTTTTTAAGATATCGACTTAATTTCTGTTGCATTGAATAGATAAACGTATTGGCTTTAATTCAAATTTTTTTTTTTTGCGGATAGTGCGAAAAAAAATTTTTCCAAAAAGGAAAGCATGTTTAGTTTTTGTTATTGTATTTTCTCTTCTTGATTTTTTTTATAAAAATCATAATTATTATTTTGAATTTTAAGCGATAGTTTTTTAAGTTTTTCCTAGTTTTTTTTTTTTTTTTTTTTTTTGCTTGTGAGTGATTTAGCTTTTTCTAGCCCTTTTTTAGGCAAATTTAGCTTTTTTTCTAGCTCCTGGCAACGCTGGTGGGCGCATACACGAAACCAGACAATCAGTCTTATTTAGGTACAGAGTAAAGGGCTGCACAAGCATACTTGAAACAGTTTTCAAGCATCATCCCTGATTTCAAATACTGTCAAGCACTGTTCTATCGCATATCAAAACAAATACTTCAGTGACAAAATGTTTTGCACTGCAGAAAAAATTAAAACCCCCAGAACAAAAATACACTAGCACAAAACTGAACATAACAATAACACAGTAGAACAAGCAGCACGACAGTAGAATTTTATAGAACTTTGCTGTATTCACACTCAAAAAAGTTTTACATTTACTGTTTGTAGTTTGTTTTAAAAGTTTTAAGTTATTTAAAAACAAATGAAAATATAGTTATTTTACGAAGAAAATAACAAACTAGATTTTGTTTTGTATGGGAAATCTAGTCAAAATAAACTAGATTTCGTTCAAAATCTCGTATGAACTCAGTGTAAATTGCCTATTACCGACGAATTTTTATGCTACCATGGTATTACGTTATTGAAAATAATAATTTAGTTTTTTTTATTGGTTACAGTTTCCTAATTTAGCCAGTGTCAGGAGGTCGGGTGATGCTTTCCCTTTTGCTTTAGCCGAAGAACGCTAACAGCCGGAGGTAAAATATAACATTCTATACTTTTCATATGCAATATATGTATGTACTCGTATGTATATGTAAACATGTAATGTATTCTTCTTGCTGACTTGAGATTTTTTTTTGAGATTTTTGTCACATATGAGAGTCTGGATTGCGAGCCTATTCTATAACAAAGAATGTAAACTTATGCAATCATATATTGATATATTTATTTTGTATGTTACATGTGTAAAAAAAATTTAACAAAATATTTTGTTAAACTTTTAAATTCCAAATAGAAATTATTACATGTAAAAAAAAAATATTAAATAAAAATTTAAAAACAAATTCTTTTTTAATTGTTTTGAGGAAAATTTTTCACTGTTTTAAAAAAATGAAAAAACAGTAATTTTTACTGTTTTGGTAGGTTATTTTTCAGTCAGTTAAAATAAATGAAATTTAGTAATTTCTACTGCCGTACAAAACACAAGCCCCCTTATCCTAAAAAATTAACGTAGACTTTAATATCAACGGTAACGAAATTTTTCATATAATTTTAAAAAAAAAATTACTTTAAAAATCTTCGTTAATTTTTTTTTTTTTTTTTGGATAAGAGCATAGTACTGTTAGAACTCTAATAAAAAAAAATTCAGAAAGTGTCAATGCTTGTTCTGTTGCGTCATTTATGCACAGAACTTTTTAGTCTACTGTAAAAAGGACACTAGGAACTGTGCCTTGTTCTAGTGTCCAGTAGTGTATCGTGTATTTCAAATGGGCTTGTGCAGCCCTTTAGTACAGACTATGCAATATGTTTACATAACGCATTTTTCGTTCAGGTTGCATATTTTGATGCAAACATTGCAACCAACTATTAAACCACAAGCGGAACCAGAAAATTTCCAAATATTTTAATATTTTTGAAACCTTGAATGCAACACGAGATTAAACTACATATAAACCAAAAATTAAACATAACTGGTTGCATAAACATGTTGCATAGTGTGTACTTAGCATTAGACACCCGTTTGTATGTTTATGTATATGTGTGTGTGTGTCTTTTTAATAACAACGAATACGGACGTCTTATTGAAAGATTGTTTTTGATTTTTGCCCTTAATTTGAATTTATTTATTTGATATTTAACGTGTTTGGCTTAAAAAATTTTAAATTAATTTATATTTAATTTATTTTGCAGTCTAATTGCATCTCATTATTAAAATTCATTTTTTTAATATTTAAAAATTGAGTACCTTCAGACACTTTTTTGTTTTTAAAAATAAAAATTCCAGAACGCATTTCATCATTTTGGTACATGACTAATTTGATTTCAGGGGAAGCTTTTTTTTTTATTAAAATCAGCTGTTAAAATGTTTAAGTGTGTAAATGTATGCACAAGCTTAAATCATGCGTGTACCACATAGGTACTACACACACATACCTAGAGACCAAGCGGCTTTTATTATATGTAGTATGTTGTTGTTTATTACTTTGGCAGACTTGTTTTTGTTTTTAGTTTTGCTGTTGCTTCAAAAAAAAAAAATTAAATAAATAAAAACACACATAACGAATAAAAGCCGAACTAACGAAAGGAAAGGCACCTATTCTAAGGTCGATGATGTAGTAAATTTCTGTATATGGATACTCATCGTGTACGTGTGTGTGCTGTAAGTATATTACCAAAAATTCAGCACAGAAACCTCTATAAATTTGTTGTATATTTTGAACTCGTACTCTTGGACTGTGCAAGAGCCAAGGCCATGTACGCACGTATATTTAACAAATAAAATGTAAGTACATATGTATGTGTGCAGCTATATACCTACAAGCTTTTGTATATACATACGAAAATAGTATTAAAGTTATATAAACGCAAAGTATGTATATACAAACAGACGAACATAAATGTATTGAAAATCTAACGTGTGTGTGTGTGTGAGTAGCGCCTCATCTGTGTTTGCAAAATAGAATTCATTTATACGTGTGCAAGTACATTTCCCTCGATTGGGTTCAATATTTAGGGAGCTATAAAAGGCAAAAGCAAAATGAAAAGTAAAAGCAAAAAAGCCGGTTACTTTTCTTGTATTCTCTCTCTTCCTCTATGTGTGAGTGTTTACCATTAAATCATTTTTCGTGGATTTTTTTTCAAGCTGTTGCCAACTGTATTTAAACAATTTTATTTCTTTCTTGCCTTTTTTTGTTATTTTTAGAATTCTGTAGGTAAAAAAAAGGAAACTAAATAAATGACAAGAACATTTTTCTTCGAATAGATTTAATGGAAATTTCAATAAAATTTTTCATGTGCTCGGTTAATTGGATTTATGTACTTATATTTGGGGTTCAGTGACACGGGAAGGGAAAGTTTTGCTAATACTTCCTTTGAAGAAAAGTTATTGACCTTAAAAGATAAAAATTTCCTACACAGAATACTAAATACTAAAAAGGAAAACAAAAGCAAGCACCCACCCATAATGACGAGTTTTATTTACTTAAAAATGAATTGAGTTCCCAGAAAAAGGCACAGTACAATGACTTCCAGTTATGCCTCTAAAAGATGAACTCTTTAAAAGGTCATCAAAGCCAGAAAAACACGTTAAAAATATATTAAAATCTATTACAAAAATCTTGTCATTTATGGATTATGGATAAAAAATAAACTTCTATTGAATTACTAGTGGTAACACACAAGCAGCGTTGCCATTTTAGCCTTTTTAAGGCTACATTTAGCCTTTTTTCGCATTTAGCCTCAAAATTTATAATTTAGCCTCTAGCTTTTGGTTTTTCAAAATAGCCTTTTTTGAAAAAATGTAAACAAATCATACAAAAACAAACTGAGACTGAAACCAAACTAGCCCAAGTAATATTTTCCATAAGACTTTGATAAGTAAATTGATAAATTGGACGAAAGACAGTAATTTCACAAGTAAAAAAAAGTATTTGGCCTCTAATTTGTAAAATAAAAATGCACTTTATTTCTAATTGAATAATTAATTGTTCCATTTAGTATTTAGTTAACTAGTACTACCGCAATAGAAATCGGATTAAAAATCATAAAATAAATTATTACTTAAAGGAATTTTAAATATTATTTTTTAACCTTGAAGTTGAAAAATAATTCAATTCGCTTATAAGTATTTAAAGCCATGTGGAAAACGATCTTATTTTCTTTAGTTTTAGATATTTTATGTTTTTTTTTTTTTTGGGTTTTTTTTATAAAAATTATAATTAAGTTTCTTAATATAACAAAGAATTAAGAAAATTTTTAGTTTTAATTTTTTAATTTGTAATTTTTTCTAGCTTATTTTTTTTTTGGCGTGACAGCCTTTTCTAGCGTTTTTTTGGGAAATATGGCTTATTTTTTTTTTCTAACTCCTGGCAACGCTGCATTTAAGTACTCAATAGACGTCTACTTGAAGTACTTCAAGGCATATAATTTCCTTTAGTCAGGTATGTATGTGCGTGTCAACTTTTATACTTATTGTAAATTGTCTATTAATTATAAAAACACTTTATTGGAAAAAAAGCTTTCGATTTGTTGCGTGATTTAGCCTTTTCTAGCGTTTTTTTAGGGAAATATAGCTAATTTTTTTTCTAGCTCCTGGCAACCCTGCACACAACTGACAGTTTGAGTTGTAAAATAGTAAAGATATTTGGGAGGCCATCTTTCATTTTCCAAATTTGCTGTCCATATCGCTTTTTATTAAAAAAAATGTTAAATATCAATACACGAGATGTTTTTCACATTGTGAAATAACAACATGTCGTGTGTAGCTTTTAATAACTTTACGCAAAGAAAAATATATATTTAAGTTTTATATTAAATACTAGTCTTGGGCAATACACGAACGAACTATTCACATTGTACTATTCACATATTTGAACTGAACGAACTAGTCCGCATTCTGAATTCCTATAGTTCATTTTCTTGCTCTTTATTTTAAATGAACGAACAAAAATGGTATGTAAAACAAATAAACTGAAGCAGAGAAAATGTATTATGCATGCTAAAAAGCTTAATTTTAAGATTGTAAAATTAAATCTTAATTTTTTATTTAGCCATAGTGACTAAGTACTTTTTGAATTACATTATTAAAAAAGAAATCGAAAACTAAATTTAAAAATTTTTCAAATTTTGTTTCGTAAAAAATGCCTTTCGACCCCTATTCGACATCTTTTACAAAATAAACAACGTTCAATGACAATCAAAAGTATAAGTGATAAAGATACAAAAGATCAAATGAGCTAAATGAACGAACTATTCTTTTTTAATTTTTGAACTAAGTAGAGCGCTCACTAAAATTAACTACGGAGCACAAGTCTATTAAATACTTACATGCATGCACATGAGCTGTAAGTTTTCAGTTTTATTTTTTAATAATTTGTAATTTTGATTTTTTTCCCTTTGACCATTTTTTGATTTTCTTTGAATTTTATTTGGAAATATTTTAATTAAAGCAAAATGAAAAAATATTACACGCAAAGAAAAAATATGGTTGAGGCAATCATATTCTGAAGAAAACATAGTATGGTTAGATTTATGATTGCATCTAATCATATATATTTTGAAATCAAAGATATTAAAAATACCTCTCAAGTGCAGATGTTGCGGTTCAACCCCCGGCCAGGCCAAAAAAAAAATTTTTTTTATTTTTTATTAATTTTTAATTTGCTTAAACACATACATATTTTATAAAAACATTTCGAAAAAGCAATTTAATATGAATTTAAAAAATAAAATTTAATTTAAATTTTTTGTTTAAATAAAGTTTTTTATTCCATTAATTTTTCTTTTCTCTCAATTTGTATTTATTTATTACATAATACAGCGGATTTGAATTTATTTTTTTAAATTTTAGTTGAATACCAGGACTCGAACTTGCGAACACTTAGTTAAGAAGCAACCACTTCAGCCACAAAGCTTAGTTGAGTTTAGACGATTAAGTTTTTGTTTTGCGGAAGAGACAAAATACACTCAACCATATTTTCTTATTATTATGTTTGCTATAAACATATTTATGGTTTCAGTTAAAATTTTATTAAAAATAATATGATTAATCTATGACGGTAAATATATGAAGGTTAAAAGTAACTAAAAACATGCTTATCATAATCATATTAATGTTTACATGCTTCAAACTAATAATAATATTTTTGTGAAGAACAAACTATGTCTGCGGTGACCATATTTTTTCTTTACGTGTTGCTGCTATAAAAAACAAGTGCATACACCAGCACCATCTAAGAACATTTGCTAAATCGCAGGGTACATGAAGTCATAATAATTAATATATCACAGAACAATATAATTATACATATGTTTTATAGTAATAGTAAATAATTACATGTATATAAACAGTAATAATATAATGTAAATAGTAAAACTAGAAATAGGTAAGGACGAAGGCCACAGCAGCCAGTTCCTAAAATGTTATTAATACGTAAATTTATTTACTATTAATAAATATAAATAAATAAATAAATTAATAATAATTGCAGTAAGAATTTTGTTTTAATTGTAATTTGGTTCAAAAAAACTGACTTGTTCTACTTTAAAAAAATAAATTTTGCGATAACATTGCCAAATTCGTTTAATTACTTTATAAAGAAACCCAACTCCATTGAATATATGGTTATAAATAGGGATATATCTTAACAAAAATACTAGTTTTTTTGGAAAAGTAAACTTACAACGACTGTATATGATAGCGGTTGTAAGTTCAATTAAAGAGTTATTTTAGTAGACACCTGTTGGCACTAAAAATTTTATTCAAAACAAATGCTAATAAACTAAAAGATTTATTTCATTCATTAATTCAAAAATCCACCTTAAACAATTAATCTTATACGAGTTAGCTGGACAAGCAATCATTTGTAAAAAATGATTTAGAATGTACAGATTAAATTCCTTTTTGATTTTGGTAACTTTCATGGGCAAAATCGTAAATGGTACCTCGGCAAAGGGGGGTGGGGGGGAAATTGTTGCCGGATTATTTATTCATCATTCATAGAAGATGGAACATCTCTGCCTAATGTAGAAAAAAGTAACGAGAAAAAGCATAAGTACCTGCATACATGATATATGTAACTACTTTAATATTTATTTAAAACAAAAACAAACAAAAAATAGCACTTAAATAACATCCAGAGCAACAACAATAAAATTTAGAAAAAAAAAATCAACAAACCAAACTTACAACCGTTGCCCTGGTGTATTTACAAGGATGCTAGAAACAAACGAACGGGACTACAAAATAAACATGAGAAAATGTGGAAAAGCGAATAGTGGAACACGGCTTTTCACTTTCACATGCATGAAATGTATACACAAAACAATAACCAAACAACAAACACTAACACACTTTCTCTTCTCTGTCTCTCACTCTCTCACTCTCTCTGTCTCTCTCTCTGTCTTCTTCTCAGTAGCTGTTAATGTTACAACATTTAAACACACTCATGCACATACAGCTTACAAAGGGCAACAAAACAAAAATGAATAATAAAAAAAAAAAAAAAAAAAAAAAAAAAATAAGAGGAAAAAGTTAGAAAAGAGTAGAAAATGTAAGCCAAGTTATAAACCAACCTAGAAATTTCATCAGAAATTATTTTACAAAATTGTTGAGTCATAAGGAAAATGAAAATCAAATATTTACGTGTGTGTGAGTGTTTATACATATACAAAGTGGAGCATGGCATAGTGTCAAAGTCACAACACCTACAACAACAAGTATTTATAATGTTAATGAGAAAAAGAATGTTAGTGGTTTCATGAAATATAATATAAAAAAAAAGGAAAAATATGTAATGAATAGGGAGAGAGCAGGAAACACACTCTCTCCTCACATGAAAAACTAAATTATTAAAATGTTGTGCTGGATGAGTATGTGCTCAAACCAGTCAAGCAATAGGAAATGCATGTTTGTGTATATGCGATTGTGTGTTTATGCTTATAAACTATTGTAAATAAAAGCCTACAAATATGCATAGCTTGGGGTGGACCGGTAGATGGTGAGTAAAAAAAAAAAGTTAATTTATTGTGTAAATTGGGAGAAAGAAAGTTAGAGAATGAAATGGAATGATGGGAATTGAAATTTAACTCAAAAGTGTGAGAAAGAAAATAAATTCTGATTAGGAAAAATTTTTCAACTAAATTAAAATTAATAAAATCATGTTTTCTTAATATGGACTTAAATCCCCTTTAAACTCTTTATTTTTTTCCAATTTGTTTAAATTTTAATTCAGCTTTGCAATATCAAAGTTTAGTTGGCCAATTCTTTCTCAATTCTCTTTTAAAATTGCCGCTGTGTCTTCACAAAGCAATTTTTGCATTCTTATTCACACGTTCATTCAGCCTTCACGCTACCTGTCTTCTTTTTTTACATCTTTATAAAAGATACGAAGAGATAACAAAAGGGAATTGCCAAGTACGAGCAAATATGTACCCCTTTTCCATTCCCCTTTCCTCTCTCTTCTACAAAATCAAGAATTGCCCAACTAAAATTGCTGTGTGTGGTCCTGGTCAAGACATTATAACAAATCATATCAATCTAGGCCAAAATCAGTAACAAATGTAGCACAAACATGCACAAAATAAAATATGTCAAAAGAGCATAAGAATGAAATTAAAATTTTAATTAAAAAAAGAAGTTTTAAATTAAAAAAAAAAAAATCACAATAATTCATTAAATTAAATTATTATTTTCTTTCGATTGTATATCCACGGTTATTATACTCCTTTTTCTTGTCAAGTTGTAAATGTGGAATGGAATTGTACATTTATGAAACCGTATGAAAAACTTTGTACGTAAGCGTATATGAGTGAGGGGGTGTGCGTGTAAAAGTTGTAGGAGATTTGTGAGAGAATGAGCATTTCCAATAAGTGAGAGTGAGTGTAGTTTAAATGTGTGTATAAAACAAAGAAAGGGGAACACAACTACAAACGTACAGTAAATAATATCTGTAAAGAGTGAGAGTAAATTTAACAATATGGTGATTAAGATTTTTCTGTAAAGGGGGAAGTTTGACAATGTAAATCGGTACTCATACGACCACATGCGGATGAATAAATAATAAAATAATTTTAATATTTAAATATTATTAAATTCAAAGAAATAAATAGTTTTATATTGAGAATGGGTTGCGGTTTAAACTGAATGGAAAACAAAAAATTTATAGTCTCTAATAGAAAATTAAAAATATAATTTTTGTTTGGTACTATACCTACATACAAACATGCACACACACTAAATTTTAAAGCATGTGAGAACATATTTTTATTTTACTATTCAAAAGCTAGTGTATTTGCACATTTATGTATGTGTGTGTATGAATGTTAGCATGAGTATTTATGTATAATTTAGTATATAAAGAATCACACATACTCTTACAATATTTTTTATGTGCTTTTTATAAATGGCGGCATGAAGTTTTATATGCCTTCGCATGTGTACCCATACACATGGCCATGTGTGCTTATAAGCTTTTATTAGTTTGTGTGTGTTTGAACAATAACAAAAAGACTCCAGTAGTATAGACTTTCATGCCATTCCAAATACATACACACGCACATACATGCAATCACTTATATACATAAATATAGCGGTAACTTGCCCGCTACTCATACTACGCATATACGTTTATACACGAATATACAAGTAGTTGCTTACACCCAGCAGGCAACTCAATTAATTTTAAAAACACTTGAAAGTAACTTCTTCCATAACTAGTAGTTCTGGTTGATGCTTAGTGTATTTTCAATAGAGCTAACGCGTTAACAATTTCCACATTGCCATGTCAGTTGTCAGTAGTGGGCAACTTTGAATGTCTTGTAAACGATGCAAGTGCAAGTGCAAGTGCAAGTGCGAAAAACTCAATACACTCACACTTTTCCAACTTTGCTGCTGAACTTGCAATGAAATTTTCTGGCAAGTAAATTTTTACACTTGTAGAAAGTTAAATGTCAAAGAGACAAACCGTGTTACCCAGTAAAAACAAGTTACAAAAAAATTTAAAATTGTGATTGAAGAATAATACCCTGTTCATACATTAAAGTTAATGAAGTCAATTAAATTTTAAATTGTGTGACTGATTTTTGTGTTCACACATATTCAATTAAGTTTACGCAAAGCATTTGACAACTGACATTTTTTTTTTTTTTTTGAAAATATGTTTGAGTATTTATAAAATAAAAAATGAAAAGAAAGCCAAATTTAAAAAAAAAATGTTTTGAAGGCAAGCTATTGATTAAAAGAAATTAGTTTTAAAAAAATTATTTTCAATAACAATTTTATAAAATTTATTTACCGGTAACTTTGGTTGCCATTTCCTTTTTTTAAATTTATTTAAGTTTTCTTTTTTTAATACTGAAAATATCAACTTTTCTCACTTTTGAGTTGATATTTAAGGGCACAACAAAGAGTTGCATTTTGATTTTGCCTTCATTAACGTGCAATCAATTTTTAATTGTGTAATTATTTAATGGAAATCTGTATGGTAAATTGAGTTCAATAATGGCGATAATTGCGTAAAATGCTTAATTGCTCAATTAATTTATTAAAATTTTTTCTGTAAAATAAAGAGTATTTACAATTTGTGTTCTTCAAATAGATATATAAAAAAGTAAGAAATGTTCTTATGAACAAATGTCAGCTCTTAATAAAAGCCTATTTCTTTGTGATTATGATTATGGGTCATTGTTAATGCCAACTTTTTCCATACAAATATACGTAAGTGATTAACTTGGTAACTCTAAATTATAAATCAAATAAAATTATCAAAATGAAGTCCCACAATTTTTGCATGAACTTTTCTCTTCAACGACATTTTTCAAATGAGCTTTAATTTCATGTGTAAGCACGCGTGCCACTTGCAAGACAGTCGAATGTTTTTTTGACATTTTCGGCAAGACACAAGTTTCAAGATAGTACTTTCATGTGGAAAGGCACTGTTAAAGTCAGCTATTTTATAGTTAGTAAAAAGTCACTTTTGCTACAAAAAAAAAAATTTTTAGTGGTGAAATTTATAGCAAAAGTAGACTTTTTTAAGTGAATTGTAGAAAGAAAATCTTTTTTAAATATTCTCACTATTAAGATGGCTTTTATCAAGCCCGTTCCGAACTTGCATTACCGTTCCAATACAAAAGTGAGCAACTTTTTTTCTAAGACCAGGACACAGCAATTTCAGTTGGGCAATTCTTTATTAATTCTGTTTTAAAATTGTCACTGTGTCTATACGCAGCAATTTTCTTTCGGCAATTTTAGCATTCTTATTCATACATTCAGCATTCAATCTATATAATGGCTGTTTTTTATAGAGTGACACAAGTCTAAATCATAATAAAACAAGGAAATATATTTTTAATTAAATTAATGTGTGACGCTACACAGGTGCTTTCCGAATTGTTTAAAGTAAATTGAAAAGGTTAAATGAAAACAAGTTAAATTTAGCTGTGACGAGTCTAATACACAGTTTACTGTGTTAGCCAAATATTCATTTTCCTAATTTCGCAAAATATAAAAAAAAATTCTTTTTAATGAAATTTTATTTGAATACCAATTTTATTGTTAATTCTAAAGTAAACAATTTATTTCAGTTTACAACAAAATTTTTTTTTTTAACAATTAAATGTCTTTAGGTAGTCAATTTAAAAAAATATAAAATAAATTATGTATTTATGATTTCTGCGATGTGGCGCGTAGGAGCCGCAATCTGGAACACCAATTTTCAAAAACTTTTCGCAGCATTTGCGGCTGTATTTCGCCGATAACTCTTCGAATGTTGATTTCCAGGTGTTCAATTGCTTGTGGTGACCTAACATTACCCTCAAAGAAAATAATCCAATGGGGTTAAATTACATGATCTTGGTGGCCAATTAAGTAAGCCGTTACGTGAAATTATTTTTTCATCAAGGTGTTTGTTTCTTTGAGTAAATCAATTGTAGCGTGCCCTGTTTGGCATGTGGCTCTGTCCTGTTGGAACCACATATCAGCAAGATTAATGCCACATAATTGAGGTACCCAAAACTTTTGAATCATTTTCCTATACCGTTCATCATTGACAGTAACATTCTGACTATCATCGTTTTTGAAGACTTATGGATCAATGACTCCGCTAGCCCAAAAAGCGCACAAAACAGTAATTTTCTGCATTGTGAACTCTCCTCACTCCAAATGCGACAATTCTGCTTATTTTTTGTACCCATTCAACCAGAAATGGGCTTCATCGGAAAATAAAGTTTTGAATGGAAATTTAAAATCTATATCAATTTGTGCTTCAGCCTATTCACCGAATTAATGAAAGTTCAAAGCAAACTAAAGAAAAAGCAACTATCAGCTTTTAAATGGGTGCTCAAATAAAGCAGTGATGCCAACTCAAAATTGTAACGCTCTAAAAAACCAAGCTTTATAACGCCCTTTTAAAAAAAATTAATTTTTTAGACTATTACTTAATTTGACTAGAACAAGAATTGGCGCTTAGTTGTTCCTATCGTTATTTTGAGTCAACACCCTCATTCCATTTGGCGTTATAACGATGTCTCTTTTTATGGTTTATGGTAAATCGGTATTAAAGTTCTATATATGCAAAGACGTTTGCTATGAATATTGTCGTAGCTGGTTTTGCTAAACAAAATTAGAAAAGTTTAAAAACTAATAGTTTTGTTTTATTTGATTCATGAATTGTAATTTTTATTTTAGTGTTAGGGAATACCAAATTCTAATTGAATTGATTGACTACAATAAATAATAAAAGTGCTTCAAAAGACGCCAAACAGAATAAGACTAAATATTTCCAATTAGACACACTCTACTTTGCTTTATAAATGTTAAAACCATAAGTTTTCTATAAACGAAATATTGCCTGCAGGGTAATATACACACATTCTCATACCAGCAAACAAAAAATTATCCCAAACACACAGGGATGGATGGTGAAGGGGTGTTAGTGGGACTACCCCCCACTCATACTTCTTTTTTATTAAGTTTTATTTCAACTCTGACTGTGGGGTTGTTTCAGGGGGATCGATATGTTATAGAAATTACAAAAAAAAAAAAAAAAAAAAAAAAACAAACAAACAAATACAAAAGACAGAAGTAGACATCAACTAAATTAATGAAGTTTTATAATTTTCTTATTGTTTGTTAAGCTTGAAGTTTTCACATTATTCTAGTCTATTCTATTGCAACACCAAGTTGTTTTTTTTTCATTTACTTACAAGGGATGACCAGATGACTTTTGGTGTTGAATTTTTTACGCTTAAACATAAATATTAAATTTTATTGTACTCAAATTGTACAAATTTTAAATTAAGACAATCGTCAAATCGCTTACCATGACATAATAACAGAATAACGACAAGACAAAACAAAACAAAACAAACGCTTGTGGCACACTTGACTAAATCTAATAGGCACTAACCAATTTACGGGTAGGCAATAAAAAAGAATTAAACGCTTCTACATTTGTATATGCTTCTTGGGTACTACACGAACGAACTATTCTTATTGTACTATTCACTTATTTGAACTGAATGAACAAGTCCGTGTTTTGAATTCCTACAGTTCTTTTCCCTGCTCTTTATTTTAAATGAACGAACGAACTAAACTTAAACGAAAACAAAAATGAAGGAACAAAAGTTGCAAATTATTTTCTTTTACAAAAATGCTATTTAAAACAAATAAAGTGAAGAAGAGAAAATGTATTATGCGTGCTAAAAAGCTTCATTTTAAGATTTTAAAATTAAAACTTAATTTTTTTTAGCCATAGTGACTAAAGTACTTTTTGATTTCCATTATAAAAAAGTAATTTAAAAATTTTTCGAATTTTGTTTTGTTGTCTATTTTATATAATAAAGAACGTTTAATGACAATCAAAAGTAACGGGTGGCGCAAAAGTAATCAGGTGGCGCAAAAGTAATCCTCCTATCAGAAAATGCTATAAATTTTGCGATTAGCCCCTAATGTCAACATTGTTTATTAACGTTGTATTTCGCATGTGTTTACTACACAAATGTCAAAACAGAACTGACATTAGGGGCCAATCGCAACATTTATAGTATTTTCTGATAGGAGGATTACTTTTCCGCCACCCGTTACAAGTGATAAAAATACAAAAGATCAGATGAACTAAATGAACGAATTATTCCTTTTTAATTTTTGAAGTAAGAAGAGCACTCGCTAAAATGAACTACGGAGCACAAGTCTAATACCAACCAATTTACTTTGATTTTGTCAATTGTGTGGGTGTGAATTGTTTACTTATAAATTGCTCTTTTCACTTTGACATTCTATGAAAAAGACGTAAGCAAAAGTTGCGATTTCCAGAACATGAAAATTTGGTGTTTTCAAAAGGGAAAGCGTTTTGCAAAACGTTTGTTATTTCTGTCGTTTTAATGGCACAAAATACTTGCAACTACACCCAGAGAAAAATGGTGTCCGTTAACAAAATGACCACTGCCGTAGTGTATCAACCAGGTCTGTACTCACTTCGACAACACATCGTGTCATTTTAACAACGCATTATTGACAATATAGCGTTGCAGAATCGACAATGAATGGTGTCAAATTGACATTATATTGTTATCGAAATGATACCATACGGTTGTTGGAATGACAACGCTTGTCAATGAGTTGGAAATTTTACAACATATTGTTGTTAATTCTACAACGTTGACAAAGTGCAATGTTAAAAAGTAAAATCGTAGCTTTTTTCCTAAGTTGACAGCCAACTAAGTCGATTTGTATACGTTTGTTAAAAAATTTAAAACACATGGTGTCCAAATTTTATTACGAATAAATATACGCCACAAGAACGAGAAGGAATAGTAACAACATTTATTGAAAATAATCGTTCCATTATTGCCGCTCAGCGAAAATTTCGTCAAAAATATCCTAATCGTCCAATACCTCACAAAACCACAATTTATTGTTTACATGCGACTTTTCGACAGTACGGTATGATAGAAGACCGACTTTGTTCTGGAAGAACGCTGAAAATGTAGCTGTAGTGGGCGAAAGAAGTGGTTCCCAAGTACACATTTCTGCAGGCAGTTTAAGGCGAATTTTGAAAACTGATTTGAAAATGTTCCCATACAAAATTCAATTAGTCCAAAAATTGCTACCAAGAGATCCGGACTAACGAGTTGAGTACAGTAATGCAATCTTAAGGCTGTCTGATGAAATTGAAGATTTTTCGTCTAAATTGATAATGAGCGATTAAGTTCTATTTTTACTCAGTGGCCACGTCAATAAACAGAACAGTCAGTTTTTTGGAACACAGAATCCTCAATTAATCCATGAAACATCCTAAAGCCTATATTCGTCATGAAATTGAAGAAATTTAGCCTGAGATGTTAAAAAATGCCTTAAAAAGAACCGAAAGTTGCATAGCGAATCGCGGTCGCCATTTAGCCGATATAATTATGCAATCATAACGGAAAAAAAAATTTTAAGACCAAATAAACTTTTTATGAAAACCAAAATTACTTATCTTTGCTTTGAGCAAAGTTATAGGCAATCAAAATGGTAGCTAAACTTTTACCCCCACCCGTTATAAAGAGTGTTTTTTATAGACGTATAGAACTTTAAATTGCAATAAAATAACGATGGATTATTCGATTGGCATGAATTGTATTTATCCGAAAGATAATCTTGTGGCATTACATTTTAAATATGATTTGTGGCATATGACTGCCACGGCTGGCTCGGATGTAGTCCAATCTGGACGTCCAATTTTCGATGACTTTTTCCAACATTTGTGGCCGTATATCGGCAATAACACGGCCAAATGGTCAAGCGCTTGTGGCTTATCCGCCTAGACCAATGACTTTACATAGCCCCACAGAAAGTAGTCTAGCGGTGTAAAATCACCAGATCTTGGAGGCCAATTCACAGGTTCAAAACGTGAAATTAGGCGGTCACCAAACGTGTCTTTCAATAAATCGATTGTGGCACGATCTGTGCGACATGTTGCGCCGTCTTGTTGGAACCACAGCTCCTGGACATCATGGTTGTTCAATTCAGGAATGAAAAAGTTAGTAATCATGGCTCTATACCGATCCTCATTGACTGTAACGTTCTGGCCATCATCGTTTTTGAAGAAGTACGGATCAATTGAACCAGAAGTGCGCTTCATCGCTAAGCAAAATTCGCTTATGAAAATCGGGCACAACGGCAATCTCGTTTTAGGCCCATTTGCAAGCGTTGTTCAGGCGTGAGTCTATTCATAATGAATTGCCAAACCAAACTGAGAATAAATCACTTGACAGCTGTTAAATCGGTCGCCATCTTGAACAGTAATGCCAACTTAAAGTTCTATATGTCTATAAAAAACACCCTTTATAAAAAAACATGTTAGTGTCTTGATCGCTAGCAGATGATTGATTGTTTTCATAAATGTATTAAATTTTAAAATAACTGATATATAGAAGGCGTTCTTAACTTATTTTTGACACTTCTCTACAATAAATCTCGGAATATTTTATTTTTCTGCGCTTTTTAGGAAGAAAAATGTAATTTGCATGTAGTACTGCCACATACTCGTATATTGTCATAAATGCCTTTTCCGTCAATCGAAAAAAAATCAAGCACAGAGAAAACTTACTTAAATAGAAATCTGATTTTTGGAGTAGGGCATTTACTCACACTTGTTGATTAATTTAAAAATTAGCTTCATTCCTATAAAAACTTTTAATACGCATTAAATTAAATAAAACTGATTCTTGTATACATAAAGCAAAGAAACGCCATCTTTAGAAACTCACTCACTTTCATTATTTTACTGCTGATTAGGCCACAATAATTAAGCATCAGCAACAGGAAAAAGCATGAGGATTTTTCTAGGATTTGCATCTGTTTTTTTTTTTTTGTTTTACATTGTTATCTCAGCTTAAATGCAAAAGCCAGCCAACCAATATTTTTTGTTTTTTTTTTTTTTTTTTTTGTTCTATATCACATAATTTTAGTTGTTATTACTTATCGCGTAATTAATAACCACCCTTAATTGGAGGCTTGCTGCAGCAGCAGTTTCTTTCTCTCTCACCCTCTGTCTCTCGCTCTCTCCTCGGCTCCCTCCTGCCACTTAACAACAAAAAATAAATTATTTCTAGAATTGAACTTTAGCACTTTTAGGGGCAATGAACTCAACATTTTTTTTGTTTTCATGATGGGAGCAGGAGCTCCTGCAGCATTTAATCATACACACTTGAGTTTATTTATTTACTTGTTTTTTTTTTTTTATTGATAACAAATACCCAGTGAGAATGTAAGGAGGGGAGTCTGTAAGCGTAAGTGGGACTCATTTGTGTAAGTGTGTGTGTGTGTGTATGATTATGTGTATGTGGGATCATTTAAGGATAATTTATTCACGTGTATTGTTAAGTTTTGTGTTTTATAATAGAAAATCTTTAGTAATAAATAAAAATGTGTAAAAGGCAGGTGAGGCTGTTGAGAAATATTCGCTCATACAAAAAAAAGACAGGTTGTTGAAAAAATAATTCTATGTGTGTGTGTGTGCTTTAAAAGATAACTTGTTTATTTTATGAGATAATACAAAAAAAATTAATTTTTTTCTAATTAAAAATTAAAAGAATAGGCAACAAATCGAAAGCTTTTTTTCCAATAAAGTGTTTTTGTAATTAATAGACAATTTACAATAAGTATAAAAGTTGACACACACATACATACCTGACTAAAGGAAATTATATGCCTTGAAGTACTTCAAGTAGACGTCTATAGAGTAC
The DNA here is from genome assembly GCA_947397855.1 of Thelaira solivaga. Classification (NCBI taxonomy): domain Eukaryota; kingdom Metazoa; phylum Arthropoda; class Insecta; order Diptera; family Tachinidae; genus Thelaira; species Thelaira solivaga. Next base: position 79,818,945 of record OX377610.1, read on the forward strand.
TTAAATGCAGCGTTGCCAGGAGTTAGAAAAAAAATAAGCCATATTTCAAAAAAAAAAAAAAAACGCTAGAAAAGGCTGTCACGCCAAAAAAATAAGCTAGAAAAAATTACAAATTAAAAAATTAAAACTAAAAATTTTCTTAATTCTTTGTTATATTAAGAAACTTAATTATAATTTTTATAAAAAACCCAAAAAAAAAAACATAAAATATCTAAAACTAAAGAAAATAAGATCGTTTTCCACATGGCTTTAAATACTTATAAGCGAATTGAATTATTTTTCAACTTCAAGGTTAAAAAATAATATTTAAAATTCCTTTAAGTAATAATTTATTTTATGATTTTTAATCCGATTTCTATTGCGGTAGTACTAGTTAACTAAATACTAAATGGAACAATTAATTAATCAATTAGAAATAAAGTGCATTCTTATTTTACAAATTAGAGGCCAAATACTTTTTTTTACTTGTGAAATTACTGTCTTTCGTCCAATTTATCAATTTACTTATCAAAGTCTTATGGAAAATATTACTTGGGCTAGTTTGGTTTCAGTCTCAGTTTGTTTTTGTATGATTTGTTTAAATTTTTTCAAAAAAGGCTATTTTGAAAAAAACAAAAAAACTAGAGGCTAAATTATAAATTTTAAAGCTAAATGCGAGAAAAAAGGCTAAATGTAGCCTTAAAAAGGCTAAAATGGTAACGCTGCTTATATAACAAAATATAAAAACGCAGCAGAAAAACTCTTATGAAATATAGGGTGGCCCAAATAAGACCAGCTGATGTGAAACACAAATAACTTTTTTATTTTTTAACATAATTTATTTTGTCTTTTTGCAGATTATAACTAAACTCTTGGAAATTTAAAATGAATACGTACAGTCCACAACAACGCATTAAAATTATCGATTTTTATTATTCTTCTCAACGATCAGTTGTTCTGACGCAGAGAAATTATCGCCGTTTTTTTTTAACGTAAGATCAGCACCCACATCTTCCATGATTACAAGTTTAGTTCGCCGTTTTGAGGAACTGGGTTCAGTTGCCGACCGTCCAGGAAGAGGTGCTCATCAAAATATTCGTACTGTAGGTACTACTTTGCTAAAAACTACTTTGGATTAAAAATAATTTTTAATCAACCTAACATTTTTATTGTTGTTCACTTTTTTCTACTGATAAAAAAAAATACTTTACTTTCACTTTGGTTTTCAAATATTGAATTAATAAATAAATATTTCTAATTTTTTTATAAATATAAATGTCTATTCATTTATAGTACTAAAGACAACGTGGAAGCTGTGCAGCAGAGTGTTGCAAAATGATCCATCTGTCTCAACTGGTCGCCGTTCCGGCCAATTGGGTATACCCAGAACAACATTACAGAGAATTTTAAAGCTGGATCTTAAGATGTATCCATACAAAGTTCAAATTTTGCAACAGCTTCTACCGCAAGACCCCCAACAACGACTGCAATACGCTCACTAGGTCTCATTTGGGCCACCCGTTAAATATTTTAGATATTTTTTGTTTGAAGCACAAAAACAATTTTTAAACGGGGGATAAACACATCAAATTTCAACATCAATCCCACATTTATATGCGTTTTTTTAAAAATGGACGTCTCATGTATACGTTGTGTGTGAATTTGACGATAATCAAAATCAGTTTGATTTGTTGATGTTGAAATTTGATGTGTCTATATTAAAGGTCTGCACAAGCATACTTGAAAGCCACACATTACTACAAATATGTGTAATATTTTATAATAAAAAATGTTTGTAAGCCTTTTCAAGTATGCTTGTGCAGCCTTTTAGTCTATATATCACCAGTTTAAAACTTTGACCAGGACCACACACAGCAATTTTAGTTGAGCAATTCTTGATTTTATAGGAGAGGGAGGAACGGAAAGGATCACTCCGCAATTCCCTTCTATTCTCTCTTTGTATCTTATACAGCTGTAAAAACTTAAATGCTAAATGAATGAATGAATAAGAATTCAAAAATTGCTGTGTATAGCGGCAATTTTAAAAGAGACTTAATAAAGAATTGCCTAACTAAAATTGCTGTGTGTGGTCCTAGTTAAGTTTGGAGGTGAGAGAAAAAAATTTAAAAGGGCCTTTCACTTATACTAGTTAATTTTAAAATTAAATTGAAATTTTTTTGCTTTAGAAAATCTTTTAACTTCCATAAGAGTGGCTTTGCTATACAAATGCAAAAATATAAAATTAATAAAAAAAAAATTTGTGTAGCCTACTTTTGTATTACCCATCCCTGGGTATTAGGTATGTCAGTAAATATTACTGCTAGAGCTACAGTTAGTCCCTATTTAGACGAAGAAACATTTAGAAGGGAAACATTTCGTTTGTTGGCAAATTACGGGTGGAGAAGAGAGAATCATTTTTGTTTCGGTACTCGGAGATACGCTTTGTTCACACATTCTTTGTTGATATTTGCTTTACTTTTCTTTTCTTTCATTGTTTTGTATGCAAATAACAACAATAATAATGGAATGTTGCCGGCAACATATTCGTCTGTGTGACCGCGAAAGAAAAAGCAAAAGAGAATTCAAGATGTTTTTCTTCCAAATGTTTCCTCGTCTAAATAGGGACTTAGTAGCGAGCTAGCAAAATTAGGGGGTTAGTTTATTGCGATGGGGGAAAAAGGTACGAAATCGAATATTTAATGTGTTCGCTCGTTTATTTTTGCATTTGTCGGGAAGTACTCAGCTTTGTAATGCGTAATGCATGTCAACGTAGTTTTATACACACAACTATCTTGCGATAAGCAAAGAGCAAACGTAAAACATTTAATATAGAAAGTAATTTGTATTGCTGTTTAAGATTCTTATTTATACAATTAAAAAAATTAAAACATTTAACTTTCGCATTGCAATACAGAATAGCATTACAACTCCACTTCAAAATTAAGGCTGGTATTCAAAATAATTAAAAAAGACTTCATATTCATACAAATTTGTATTACAAAGGGTGTCCGAACAAGAACGCAAGATTTAAATTTGGCGCCATTCGAAGTGTCATTGTTTGACATTTGAACAATAGTTATTGTTTGCTAGTAGAAGGTACAAGGTTAGAAAAAAATAACCATGGACAGCAAAGGGAGTTCGTTAATTGGGTGTTGGAGAGACAACATGAAAATGCTGATTTTGCCGATAAAATCATCTTCCGTGACGAGGCCCATTTCCATCTTGATGGCTTCGTCAATAGGCAGAATTGTCGCATTTGGGGTGAGAAAATTCTCGAGTGATTCACGAGAAGCAAAGGCATCCTCAACGTGTCACTGTGTGGTGTGGTTTTTGGGCTGGAGGAATCATTGGACCTTTTTTTTATGAAAATGAGGCAGGTCAAGCGCAAACAGTCAATGGTGTTCGATATCGTGAAATGATAACCAGTTTTTTCTTGCCTAGAATTGAGGAAATGAATGTGGAGGGCTTGTGGCTTCAACAAGACGGCGCCACATGTCATACAGCCAGAGAAACAATTCAATTGCTGCATCAGTCATTTATTTAAAATTTAAATCTTACGTTCTTGTTGGGACACCCTTTACTTCAAACGTATTTTAATTTTCTTTGAATACAATAGCATTAAAAAACCCCAATAAAAATAGTATTTATAATCATAACCATCACCATTATTGACACAACATACAAACATATCGTTCATTTACTTCATTAGTGACATAAATCATGAACATGTTTTTCAAAATAAACAAAAGCACACCTTCGCCATTTTATTTCAAAACTTATTTAGTTATTATTAATTCTTGCACAACAAGACTAAGTTTTATAATTATAGCGCAGGGTTTTTAAAAAGTGTACAAAGAAAGTTTCACCACAAAGGAAAGCAGCCATAATTCTAATATCTTGAGTTTAATGGCGTTTTCTATTCTCAAAAAAACCCTTTGCCCCTAAATTATGTAATATTTTAAACAGGTTGCTTAAAACTATACAAAGTGATGACTTTTTTATGGTTCCAATGGAACAAAAATGAGTTTTTCATGCAACATTTAACGCTAATTGGCATTATGCGTTTTATATATTTACCGATTTTTAAAACGATTTGCGAAATCTGATTACGTTAATACCACTGATATGCAGTGGAGATTAAAAAAACAACTTTGCACCTAAAATAAATTTTAGGAAACCAAACATATGCTCTAAAAAATGTGTTTTAAGCGTCTTAAAAATACTGTAAAAAAAACTGAAATATGCTTTAAAAGAAGTAAATACAGCCTGTTTGATAATAAAAATGAACATTTTTATTCAACTTTATGTCGCCAAGTAATTAATACGTCAAGGCCTTGAGAAGTAAAAACTAACGGCGCTTCTGGTTTCGTTTTAATTGTAAATGCAAATTAATAAAATTAATAAAGTTCAATATTTCGGAAGTCTCAAATAGAAATTTTACACTTTCTTTTTAAAACAAATTATAAGGACAAGCCGAATTAGATAAAAGTTTGTAAGCTAGCGCCGCTTGAATCAAGATTATTATTGGCCACTATACTACTGTCCTTTTCACTGGTACATATCCATGATGTGCATAGGAGGAGAATTTCATATAAATACAAATGAAATCATTTACGTAACTGTATAAATAAGTAGTTGACAGTTGTAAAAAAGGGCAGTATCTCTCAATCACTTATAAATTGAGTGTAAAACATGTACCGTATTATATGCAACATGTTGAGTACAGAACGTGATATTGATATCAACTATTAAATTATTTTGACAATAGGACTAGGACCACACACAGCAAGTTTAGTTGGGCAATTCTTTCTCAATTGTCTTTTAAAATTGCCGCTGTGTTTCCACACAGCAATTTTGTTTCGGCAATTTTAGCATTCTTATTCATACATTCATTCAGCCTTCACGCTACTTGTCTTCTTTTTTTACATCTTTATAAAAGATACGAAGAGAGAACAAAAAGGAATTGACGAGTACGAGCAAGTTTGTACCCCTTTCCATTCCTCTTTCCTCTCTCTTCTACAAAATCAAGAATTGCCCAACTAAACTTGCTGTGCGTGGTCCTGGTCTAGAAGGCAAACTTTCTTAAATGGCAGAATATATGCAACATTTTTGTTAGAAAAGAAAACACCATAATTTGTAAAATTCTTTCAGCAGTTTTTACAGCAACAACTCCACAGTTATTACATGAATTCGTTCCCTTTTATCCAAAAAAAATAATTAATTTAGACTTTACAGTGAAATTTATTAAAAAATTATATGAAAAAGTGCCATAACGTTGACTTTAAAGTCTACGTTAATTTTTTTTTGTATAAAATGATTTGTAAATAAATCTAAATTTTATTTGTATTTGTATAAACATCCAAGTCTTTCACTAAGTGGGATCGGCCAATTGCCTTCTCAGCACATATTGTGTAAAAAAAAGGCTAATTCTCCAAAACGAAAATGAAGTAAGACCCTAAATTTTTGTATTGGAATAAACAGCTACCATTTTGGGGACTTAGTTTGGAGTTATTTTGTGATTTTGGTAGTGCAATTCAGTAACTTTTATTACAAACATTCGTATCGAAAAAACAAGTATAAACGATATTTTATCGAATTCGGTATTCAGTAACTTACCAACATCAAAAACATTTTACAAAAAGTAAATATTTTCTTGTCCAAAGAAAATATTTTAAATTATCTAACCAAAGAGTGCCAGTAATTTGAAAATTTTAAATAAATTTTTTCTGTAAAATAAACTTTTTTAAGTTGTGACACTATTGCAGTAAATGAGCGTTATCTGCTCATATGTTTTTCATAACTTTTTATTTAAGTTCATTAATAAATAAATAAAATTAATTGTAGGCTTCTACTCGTATGAATGCATTAATCTAACATGTCAAAAATGATTTATGACGCACGTATGTATGCATGTACCTATTAAATCGATATCAATTTGATTAATATTAAAAAACAATCGTATATTATCCTTTTTTTTCACATAAAAGAGATGTATTTAATAAAACATATAGTTTTAGTAATTAAAATAAAACTAAAGGACTGTAAAGTGAATGGGTATTATTCACTAAAGGGCTGCATAAGCATGCTTGGAAGCCACATATCACTAGTAAGCTGTGTAATAAAAAGTGCTTGTAAGCCATTTCAAGTATGGTTGTGCAGCCCTTTAGTAGTTACGATAAAACGAATGGGTAAACAGGTATTTTGGAGGACTTACAATAAAAGCCAAAAGCTTTTTTTTCTGTTATTTTTTAATACACATCGTTATTGCCGATTTTATTTATAGGCCTTCCTTGCTTTACAGGCTACTAACTTTAAATACACTTTAAATTAATCTATTCCTGTCTATTCCTGTTTCCACCTGAAACAATTTTAGCATTAACTTGTGCTAAGCAAAAGCTATTGCAGCCCATCTCTGCTTGACTTTACAACTAACTATTTACTAGTTAGTAAAAAAGGCAGTCTTGTTAAAAAGAAACTTTTGCATTTATTATTTGACACTTATAACTCTGTGAACTGCAAATATTTACTCCAAAGTACGCAGTCTAAATATGATCGATTGACTATATTCGATATAAATAACACACAAATTTGTACCACTTTAAAATGACATAAATATGCACCGTCACCTTAAGTGCGGGTAGGTTGAAAAATCCGTAAAACTAGAGGTGCTAGAAAAACACGGCATTATTTTCGAGATCAATACAAACAATCTTGAAAATTGTACCAAGTGGAAATTTTTTCCTGTGTTATCTATGCAAAATCTATCTCTCCAGCTTTAATTTTTAGTTAGTTTATAGTTGAGATCATGACAGTGTGTGTGACTACCAGAGAAAGGGACTTCATGCAAATATATGTTTGTTGTCGTTACTCTGAGACCCATCTAAAGCTAATATTTTTACGAACCACAATATTTAAAGTAAAATGTCATTAATTTGTTAGTGCATATTTCAGCATATTTTGTCTTAAGTGCATGTTTTTGCATATATTGTTATAAATGCACGTTTTTCGTGATATTTCGTAGTATTTATAAAAAATTTACTTTTCTTTTTTTAATTTTTTGTTTACAAATATTTCTTTGTTCAAGACGATTCATTATAAGGTGTAGTCAGTCGATCAGCTGGTTATAATTGTTTCACCTCTGAAGCTGTCAAACAGTAAAGATAGTATGCGATAATCTTCTCACTTTTCGAGATTTTTAAGGAGCAAAAGCAACAATATTTTGGTGTTTGGTATAGATTTAGACCAGGACCATACAGAGCAATTTTAGTTGGGCAATTCTTTATTAATTCTCTTTTAAAATTGCCGCTACCTCTATACACAGCAATTTGTTTCAACAATTTTAGCATTCTTATTCAGTCATTCATTCAGTCTTCCAGCCACCTGTCTTCTTCTTTTACATCCTTATAAAAGATACGAAGAGAGAACAAAAGGAAATTGCAGAGTACTAGCAAGTTTGTACTGCTTTTTATTCGTTTTTCCTCTCTCTCTCTCTCCTACAAAATCAAAAATTGCCCAACTAAGCTTAACGTGTATGGTCCTGGTATTACCTACACTTTATAATAAATTCTGCTTTTTTCTGTTGCTCCATTAGTATTTATAAACTCTATGGGTTTCAATGTATTTCTAGTCGAGACAATTGCCTTAAATCTTTGAGCACGTTGATGACGCCGTCATTAATATAAGAAAAGTAGTAGGTCAATCGACGATAAAATATAAACAAAACTTGATGGAGTTTTTAAAAAGAATATTGAATTTAAAAAAATTTTTAATTTACCTTCCAGTAAAGAAAATATTGTAGAAAATGAATATTCTACAAAAGATTGACCACTTTTAGAAAAGCACCTACATATTACTTCCGTTGAGGTCGAACGAACATTTCCAATGTTTAAAACCAAATAGAATTAGTTTTATATTTGATAACTTAAAAAAATATATTTATTTATATAAATAAATCTTTGTCTACTACTACAAGGTGGGCTAAAAAAAATCACCCTATGTTCTTATTTTTGCAAATGGCGGCCAATGCCAAATCTGTTTTGACATTTGTGCACTAGATAGATGTAGAATACAAGTGAACAAGCCATGGAGCGATACACTCATCGGGCTGGTCAAACGGCAACGGTAGATGGTGCGCGCTATAGGCCCATGTTAACCAAGATTTTCTGCCGCTATTAAATGAATTAGAACTGGAGGACATGTGGTTCCAACAGAACGGAGCAACACATTTCATTTTCATTTAGGAAAAAATGAGAGCCAAACAAAATCGGATGACTTCTTGTCTTGTACTTTTTAAACAATCAGGGCTGTCATAGAATCCAATTTTGTTAGTTGTGGATTTGAAACCGACAAAAAAAAAATACTTTGGTGTCATGAAATCCAATGTTGTCGGTTTCATTTTCGAACTAGAATTAATGTCGGTTTTAACTGTCACAGAAACCAATGTTATCGGTTTTTCTATTGGATTGAAACCAATCAGTTGACAGTTGTTGGTTTGTTTAATTTTAAATAAAGCAAGTAACTAAAGCAGACTTTTGTCATTAGAATTTTACCTGCAGTTACACGCAAAGAAAAAATATGGTTGAGGCAACCATATTCTGGTGGAAACATAGTATGGTTAGATTTATGATTGCATCTAATCATATATATTTTGAAATCAAAGATATTAAAAATACCTTTCAAATGCAGATGTTGCGGTTCAACCCCCGGCCAGGCCAAAAAAAAATTTTTTTAATTTTTTATTATTTTTTAATTTGCTTAAACACATACATATTTTATAAAAACATTTCGAAAAAGCAATTTAATATGAATTTAAAAAATAAAATTTAATTTAAATTTTTTGTTTAAATAAAGTTTTTTATTCCATTAATTTTTCTTTTCTCTCAATTTGTATTTATTTATTGCAAAATACGGCGTGTTTGAATTTATTTTTTTAAATTTTAGTTGACTACCAGGACTCGAACTTGCGAACACTTAGTTAAGAAGCATTAACTCGCCACTCAACCACTTCAGCCACAAAGCTCAGTTGAGTTTGAACGATTAAGTTTTTGTTTTATACTCACTTTATTTATATGATTGCGGAAGAGACAAAATAGAAAACAATTTACATTCAACTATATTTTTATCATTATTATGTTTGCTATGAACATATTTATGGTTTCAAGTAAAATTTTGTTAAACATAATATGATAATGATATGGTGGATCTAAGACGCTAAACATAATATGGTTAAAAATAACTAGAAACATGTTTATCGTGATCATAATAATGTTTAAATGCTTTAAATTAATAATAATATTTTTTTGAAGAACATATTCAATCATTTTTTTTTTATTTGCTTGTAGATATTTAGTAAAAATTTAAGAAAATGAATATTAATTCTACAAAAATAAATTTTTTTCTTTAAAAAAAAGTAGCACTTACAACCCAATAATTATGCATTTCATAGAAAAATATAATGTCATTGCGAAAGGATTTATAAAACGTGATTTCTTTAACAACAGTTGGCTGTATCACTAAAAAGCGCAGGTTCACGGCAAAAAGATGTAAACGGAAAGCTTCTTTATTTAACCGGTAATTTATGAATATTCTTTTTACTTTCTGTGAGCGTTCTTCTTCTAATAATAATTAATCCTACAAGGGCAAAGATAATTTTATTTGACTACTTGTATCACCGACACTAATTATATATTTTATATTAAAAATTTTCAATAAAAAACCACGATTTTATTTTGATTTGAACGAAAACACTACGATTTACCAAAATTGTTATCAAACATTTTCATAAAACAATTAGCAAAACCGACTTGGATTCTAAAGGGTGGTTAAATTTTAAGGGCTGATGTTGAATGAGAACCACACTTAAACGTCAAGCTTTTTTCTGCATTTCATTTGACATTTCTCAATTTCAGACTAACTCAATTTGAACCATTTAATGATACACAATAGAGCAACGCGTTAAAGTTATCCAGGCTTATTATGAAAATGGGCATTCAAATCAAAATGCATATCGTGCAAGTCGTAATTTTTTCGGTCAATTTAATCGTCCAAATGTGCGTACAATCAGAAAAATCGTGCAAAAAATTTGAACAAACCGGGTCTGCAATAGATGTGAAAACACCAGTGCATGCTCGTACAGCTCGCACTGCAGAAAATATTGGTGCTGTTCGTAATAGTGTGGCTGAAGAGCCGTCCACCTCAACTCGTCGTCGTGCCCAACAATTGCACCTCTCACGCTCGTCGTTGATGAACATTATGCATAAAGACTTGCATTTACACGCTTACAAGGCGCAATTGACTCAAGAACTAAATCCTCTTAACCATTCCAACCGTCGTCAATGGTCAGAATATTGACAAGAAATGGCAACAGTGGATGATCAATTTTCGAAGAAAATCATCTTCAGTAATGAGGCACATTTTCACCTCAGCGGATTCATCAATAAGCAGAATTGCCTCATTTGGGCAAATGATAATCCAAGAGTGATTGTCAAAAAACCAATGCACCCACAAAGAGTAACTGTTTGGTGCGGTTTATGGGCTGGTTTCATCATCGGGCCGTATTTTTCCAAAATGAAGCCGGTCAGGCAGTTACTGTGAATGGTGTTCGCTATAGTGAAATGAAATGTGGACGATATGTGGTTTCAACAGGACGGTGCCACTTGCCACACAGCTAACGAAACAATGGCTCTTTTGCGCGACAAATTCAACGGCCGTGTTATCTCACGTAGTGGCGATGTCAATTGGCCGCCAAGTTCAGGTGATTTGACACCGTTGGGCTTTTTTCTTTAGGGTTATTTGAAAGAAAAGGTGTACGTCGATAAGCCAGCAACAATTCAAGAGCTAAAGGTTGAGATAATTCGGCACATTAACGGCATAGAACCTCAATTATGCCTCAGCGTCATCGAAAATTTACACCATCGGATGGAGGTGTGCCGGCTATTTGGCCGATATTTTGTTTCATACATAATTGAAACATACAATATTATCATAATAAAAAGAAATGACAATAATTTTCTAAATAATTTGTGTTTTATTCAAAATCAACATCGGCCCTTAAAATTTAACCACCTTTTATGACAGCCCTGTATATTTTCACATTTTAAGACTGAATGGAATGTATTCGTTTTTTTTTTTAATTTTTACGAATTAATAAATGGTTAAGTAGATTAATTTTGAATGAATATTTTTAATTTTATTTTTGCATATTTTGCGATCTTAGTATATATTTTATGAGAATTTTAATTGCATGAACTTCCTTGCCACCCAATTAGCATTTAGCGAATTTTAATTTATTTCCTTAAAATTATTTTTTATAAAAATTAACAAAATACTCGTACATTCCTTATATAGCAGGAATAAAACTAGAACAATTGGATTCCTTTTATGGACAAACATTTAAACTTTTCTGCGTGCATTGACAAAAGTCAATAAAGAATTTACAGTAATGTCAGGAAAATAGGTTGAAATACATACATGCATACATACATACAAATGAATTTGTATGTGTAAATAAATAAATTTTTTAAAACGTAACGTATGAGTACATACAGGAAAAACTTGTAAAATTAAAAATATTAAGATGGAATGATTAAAAACTCACCCTTGAAATTGAACTACAATAAAGCAATGATTGAAAGAGAGTAGGTATGTGCTTTTACATGAGGACAAACATTTACATAAGCACACAGGGTGATATACATACATTTTGCGTACGGTGTAGGTTTGTCTTTAATTAAAACAAAAACTACCTTTGTAAGGAAAAAACTAAATTAAAATGCAAAACTACTTACATTAAAAAAAAAAATGAAACAAGAAAAACTTCTTCTATTTTTATTCAACAATAAGAAGTAATACAACAACAACAAAATACAAAACAAGAAGAGCACAACACAAGCAAGCACACAAAAGCAGAGAGTAGTAAAAAATTACAACAAGAGTTCATTGCATTTTGATGGCAACAACTGCAAAAAAACCAAAAAATAAATAAAAAAACAATTGCAAATGCAGCAATAACAACTGCTTTTTACTTCTTGTTGTAATAATGTTTGGCGTTTTGTTACGCCAGCTTGTATGTATATACGTGTGTTTGTTTGCTTGTAATTTGACTAAACAAGGGTGGGTGGTGCTGCCATATGAAGGCTTTCTAGGGAAAATAATGGCAACATCAGCAATAGCAACACAACTTGACATACACACAATCACAATGCATTTACAACGAAACACATGCACACAAGCATGCTAACATTAATGCTTATGTATGTGACTATAAAACGAGGGTGATTTAATACATCAAATATTTTTGTGCTTCAAATGAATAAAATAATTAAAGAGAAAAAAATCAAAAAACAATTTTCATGTGTGACTGTTTATGCCAGTAATGAAAACAAATTTTAATAAAAAAATTATTTTAAATTTTTAACAAAAAATAATTTTAAATTTTAACTTAAAGGAATTTTTTTAACTCTAAACCAAAGTTTGAAATTGAACAACATAACCGAATCTGGTACACTTACACAAACTGAAAAACAACACATGTGATCAGTGTTAATTAGACTTGTGGTCCGTAGTTCATTTTAGTGACAGCTCTTCTTAATTCAAAAATTTTTCTTAATTCAAAAATTAAAAAGGAATAGTTCGTTCATTTGATCTTTTGTATCTTTATCACTTAATACTTTTGACTGTCATTGAACGTTCTTTATTATGTAAAATTATATCGAATAGGGGTTGACAGGAATTTTTTACGAAAATAGAAAGCAAAACAACAAAAAATTCTTTTTTAATAATGTAATTCAAAAGTACTTTATAGTGTTTTTACACTAGAGCACATTTAACGTCTACCATCTATTCGGCGAGATGACAACATCTTCCCATATAAAATGCATGTAGAAAAAATCAACATCTTCCAACATCTTTACAAGATGTTCCTATCTCATTTTGTTTCACTCAACATCTTTCGATAATTTTCGTGCCATCACTAGAAAAATATCAATATTTTCAATTTTAGTGGCATCATTTATAAGGTAACATTTATTTATACATACATAACATAAGTATGTACACATATTAAACAAAATAAAAATGCAAATTTTGAAGCCTAATGGATTTGATCTTGCAAAGCAACAATAATGAATGATTTTTCTAAATTTATTTTAAGATATTTTTTGTTTTCGAAAATTATGCGTCAGCTTAGTTGATGGTAGATGTTAGATGTTGGTAGTGTAAACAACTTTTTTTCATTTTCAACATCTTCCACGCATTCCTCTAAGATGTGCTCAGTGTAAAAACACTATTAGGCACTATGGATAAAAAAATTAAGGTTTAATTTTAAAATCTTAAAATTAAGCTTTTTAGCATGCATAATACAGTTCCTTTTCTTCAGTTTATTTGTTTTAAATACCGTTTTTGTAAAAGAAAATAATTTGCAACTTTCGTTCCTTCGTCATTGTTTTCGTTTAAATTTTGTTCGTTCGTTCATTTATTGGTCGTTCATTTAAAATGATCAGCAAGCAAATGAACTATAGGAATTCAAAACATGGACTAGTTCGTTCATTTCAAATAAGTGAATAGTACAATATGAATAGTGTTAGCAGCAGCTCTGTTACATAAATAAAAATTTAAATTCTGTTAAATCTTGACATTTTAACACTTTCAACACCACCATCCTCGTACGTACATACATACATAAGTATGTGTTTGTATGTACTTGCGTGCATACCTTGCAGGCAACTCAACTAATTTTAAAACTAAGACCAGGCACACACACGGCAAGTTTAGTTGAGCAATTCTTTCTCAATTATCTTTTAAAATGATCGTTTTGTCCACAGACAAATTTTTTGTTTCGTCAATTTTAATATTTTTATTCAGTCATTCATTCAGCCTTCAAGCTACCTGTCTTTTTTTTAAATCTTTATAAAAGATATTAAGAGAGAACAAAAGGGAATTGCCGAGTACGAGCAAGTTCATTCCCCTTTCCATTCTTCTTTCCTCTCTCTCGAATAAAATCAAGAATTACCCAACTAAAATTGTTGGGTCAGACGTCCTAGACACTTATCAGTAATGCAGCACTCTGCATGACGTTTCAACTAATTTAAAGTTAGCTACGAAAACGGGTCCAGAAACTACAGTAACATAGTACATGTTCTACTGCCTCTTCGTCTTCATTACATAATTTGTAAAGGACATTTAGGCTGATCCTCATATTTGCCAAATGCTTCAATACTCCGCAGTGGCCTGTTATGAATATCACGTCAATAGAAATTCATGCCTGGGTCAGGCCTAGTAAGGCATTGTTTCTCTTCCGAGACTGAAATGGCATGAATGTTTTCACTAGCCTGATACCCCTTGCTTTCAAGCAATATTGTTGCAATTCTCGTTCCCACAACTCTGAGTTTAAGTATGAGCTTAATAGAGCTCCGAGATAGTCTGCAGAATGGTTCTGGGATAATGAAGCTGCACTTTTTCTTGCGAGTTCATCTACCTACATATCCACCATAACCTGTCATTTATATCAGGTGCACTGACCTCAAAAATCATGTCATAATATCAACAACGTATGTGATCATTTTGATACCATCACGTTGTCTATTTTATTGACAACAAATATTTTTAATTTTTTAATAAGCGTGTACAAATCGACAACGGTTGGTTGATAGAAATACAAAATTAAATAAAATAAAATTGAAATTTTCTGGGCATGTAGCGCAAATGACGTCACGCAATGTGTTCGTATTGGTTAATTATTTACAGCTAAACAAGACAGAGAAAGAGAGAGAGAGAGATGTATAATTTTTTTCTTCAAACAGTGGACACTCTACGTCATCTAACGGGAAATCTATTATTCTTAAAGAGCGTCAGCCCAAAAAATTATTTATGCTTCGACTTGTAGAAAATTCTGCATTAGTTTGTGATTAGTTTCTTGTTGGTAGTAGACTACAATATTGCTTGCAGGGTACTTATGTATATATGTATTCTATATCCTGTGTGTGTGTGTGTATGTATGTATATGCTTTTATTCACACGTTAAAATAGTATAAATGCGGCATGGCATACAAAAATTTTAAAGGGGGATATTTTAAGTAAAATAAAATTTCTATATCTAAATGTGTACGTGCTTGTGTGTGTGTGCTTAAGTGGTGTGTAGTGATAGAGCTTCTAATGGTGGTAGCGAAGGTAATGAGTCAAAGCCAAACTCTCTGACACAAGTACAAGCTCGCACACAAACATACAAAACACAAACACACACATTTAAAACAACAAGAAAAATCAATAAAATTATAATGTTTAAGTCGTCAATTTAGAGGACAACTTTGTTTTATTGAATTTTTTTTTTTTTTTTTTTTTTTTTGTTTCAATAATTTCTTTGCAAAGCAACCAGCAGATACACACACATGTAGACGTAAGTAGATGTGCTTATTTATATGCCTTCACATAAAAGTTTAAAAATTTCCTTTTACAAAATTATGAGTGAAATACTTGCGTATATTTTCGTTAAAAAATAATCCTGCTTGTAATTAAAGAAAGTTTTTAATTTCTACAAAAACAACAACAAAAACTTAAGAATATGAGTACAAATGCGTTAATTTCTTTGATCTTCAGCATGTTTGTGTTCTGTCATATGGAGACCCTTAAATACACACAACAACAACAACAATAGCTTTAGCAGCAGCAGCAGCAGCAAAAAAATATATCTCTAGGTAAGAAACAGCAAATTCGCTTTTTAATCTTGTTGCTGCTGCTGTTGTTGTTGCTGTGCGTTTGTTTATAAAACGAAAGTTCATAGAACTTTAACAGTTTCTAAGAATGGGGAAGGTAAATGGAAATAGAAAAAAGAATAGGAAAAACATGTTTTTTAAAGCAAATTTTAGGTTAAAGGAAGGATTATATAATTTGAAATATATTTAATGTAGGGATTTAATTTCTAGTTTAGGTTGGTTAGATTGCACAGGGCGTCCTAATAAGACCAAGAGTAGGGTGCCTTTGTGATAGCTCTATAATGAAGAATTACAGCAATAGAGATGGAAGAGTGAAAGGAAGTAAGAAGATGGTAAGAAAAGAAGAGTTCGTCACCTAAATCAATTGATATCTCTAATGAAGCCATATAGCATGCTGGCCCTATAGTCGACATCACAGTGAGACAGTGCAGGTAGCGCAAGCCGAAGTATAGCTTGCGCCGCTTTTCCAGGGCAGGGCAAAGTCAGATCAGCTAATCCACAGTTCTCTCAAGTTTAAACCTAAAAAAATCAAAAGTTGTGCCTCGACTTTAATAAAATATAATTCGTTTTTTTCTACAATTTGGGTTTAAAAAAGGTCTCTTTCTACTTTAAATAATTTTTTTTTAATAAAAATTTCTCTTTAAATTTTGCACAAAAAATAGTATTTATTTTTACTAATGAACAGATTTAAAACGATATAAGCGCGACTTAAGGCAATTTTAAAAGCAGAAATTAAAAACCGAGTTTCACTATTCTACACCAAGAATGATAGAAAGGCGAGATTACACCATGCGCATGATTTCCGGTTAAATGGCGTAGATTGTTTGAAGAAAAAAATACATTTCTCTCTCTCTCTCTCTGCTCTCTCTTCTATGTTAATGACAGTCCCGGTATCGCTTAGTAGTATCAGTAACGGTATTTTTGATCACTACAAGGGAAGGGTGGATACCAGATGGCGGAGTTTGGAAATGTGCACTTTTGGCCCCGCTATGATGGTAAACATTCTGATCAGCTAGTAAGCAAAGACATTTCCAGATTGGTGTCTGTGATAACTGGTAATTGGACGATCAACAAGCATGCCACTAGGCTGGGACTGCCCTTTAACGAAAACTGCCTCAGCTGCCGGTCACCTGAGAGTAAGGAGACAGGCTTTCACCTTCTCTGCTTCGAGATCCAGATTTCTCTAATAGCCGGACTACCTGAGATATCGGGAGTAAGATTAGGGGACCTTCTCAGATATCTCAATGTCACGGGGTGGATCTAGGTTACTTTACGGTATATAGTCCATGTTGATTCTTGCGATTCTAATTGAGGGCCAATTAACCAACCAACCTCTCTCTTTATCTCTCTCTCTCTCTCTTATTTAGCTGTAAATTATTAGCCAATAGGAACACATCGCGCGACGTCATTTATGCTACATGAGCAGATAATTTTAATTTGATGTGCGGAATGGCTCTCATTCTTAATCGTACACAATCAATCGTACGATTTTTATATCAAGAAAATATGCCAGATTTTTGTCCTACTTTAAAAAACCGCCCCAAAATGGCTACGTACTCGTATATGCCACCACACTTGCATACAAAAGAAGAAACTCTGATCCCATAGAAATTGTTCATAAAATTAGAAAATCATACAGATCTGTTATAGATATTCACAATAGATACTCACTATGCTACTGTTTGAACACACATACTGTTTTTTTTTTAGCTCAAACAAACGTCTTTAATGTCGTCTCATTTACTCCATTAGCAGATAGCGCTACATATACTGGAAACTAGAATCAAAAACCACGACTACCTCTAATTTTTCTACAATTTTGTTGAGCGGGGGTTTTTTTGGCGTATTTTGTCTACAATCCAAAATGAACAAAAGTTTTGTGCAAAAAATCAAAACAATCGCTCCACAAATGGCCGAGAAAAATTAAGAGTACAACAGAAATTTTAGTTTCCCATTAATTTCTATATTTTTTTTTATGGAAGTTTCTTATAAGCTGTGCGTAATATGTGTGCACACATTCGTATCACCGAAAGCAACTATACATGATCGTAATGCTAAATCGGTTTTATACAAATGGGTCTGTGTGTAATAGAACTACAAATACAGAAACCTTATTAAAGGTACTGACTCACTATCCTACTTAGTCGTACGATCTGTCTAAAATCCTATGTGTGCTAAAAAAGTATGATAGTGTGTATTGAACAAGCAGACTTTTTGACAGGTCTGTCCGATTTTTTAATGTTATAATAATAAATTTTATCTGTGCGATCAGAGTTGCATTTTCTATGTTCAAGGCAGAAAAATAGCAACAATACCAAGCTTGCGTTTTGTTTATACAAACATTTAAGTTATTTTTCATTGTATATATTTGTAAAAAAGATATTTTGCGCCAAAGAAGAAAATGAATACTTTTAAAAGTATTAAGGTGAGTAAACATATGTTTTTGCATCTTTTCTTGTATAATAGTGTGGCATAAAGTTCGCCATTTTAAAGCGATTTCTTCAAGTAGGACAGAATTCTGTCACACATTATTTTTACATAATCGTACGATCGTGTAGGATAGTCAGTCAGTACCTTAAAAAGCAGTTTTTGATTTTTGTCGTTAATTTAAATTTTGTTATGTAAAACTAAAAATTTATTTAAATATAATTGGCTTAAAAAATGCTTGCAAGAATTTTAAATTTCTTTTTCTATAATTCTTAAAAATTAAATTCCTGCAGATTTTAAAAATTAGGATGCCACAAAGGACTTTTTCGTGAATGTCGTTAATTTGAATCATAGTCACACTGAAGTGGGTATCTTTTTAAAAACGACTTTCAATTCATATAATTTTTTGTGACTATGATTATGGCCCAATTTTTTTAACTAGAATTTTTAGGATTAACAGAATAATTAATATTCAAAGAAAATTATTTAAATGAATATTTTTCATTTCAATAAAAATCTTTAATTTTTTAATTTTTGCTTTTTTGGAATATTAAAAAAAATGGGCAAAACTAAAAATATAAAAATTTGGCATACAAATTTCGGCACAGCCGAATTTAACTTATATTTTCTCTGCAATTATTCAAGAAAACAAAACATGATCTTTCAAAATTATAAAATAGCTCTAATTGAGTATTTGCCCTTGTGCCAATTTTGCTTAATATCTTTTTTTTATTATTATAAGCTTTCGGTTGATAAAATATTAGCTATAGTTACATCTTAATATATAAAATTCCACTGTACTCGTACGTGTGTTTGACACTGTACTTCTCCTAAACGGCTGGACCGATTTAATTCAATTTCTGTGTATGCTTTTGCGTTACGCCTTGGAAGGTTTAGCGTCAAAAAGTCGCCAGGCAGATGGCGCTGAAGTTGGTATCGGGCTTATTTATCTACTCCCTGTTTTTACCTGGTCTCGCACGGTCCTTTTTTCTATAAGTACGATTTCTTAGAGTAAAAAGATCCAGTATACAAAAATTTTATATTTTAGTGAAAACCGAACTTAAATTTTTATGAATATTAAAATAGACCAATAGACCACGCCCACTTTTGATATTTTTCTTCTAAGCCGATGTCTAATTTTTTTATTATGTATCCGGCATAGCCCAACTTATATTTTTCTTCTCTTTTAAATTATTTTTCAATATAAATAAAATTTGAAGGGTCAACTAGTATACATATTTAATATCTTATTTTTTTTTTAATTTAATTTTTTTA
Organism: Thelaira solivaga; assembly: GCA_947397855.1. Taxonomy (NCBI): domain Eukaryota; kingdom Metazoa; phylum Arthropoda; class Insecta; order Diptera; family Tachinidae; genus Thelaira; species Thelaira solivaga. The sequence continues at coordinate 79,838,333 of OX377610.1, forward strand.
TTTGTACCCTTTTCACACTTACCATTTGGTGTATTCTGTTGAAAATGATTACCATTCGTTTGATAACGTTGCACATGATTATCCGCCGATGTTGGTACATTACCATTAATACCCGGAGTGGTAAAAGCACCTGGCGATTGAGTGTCATGGCCAAATTTGGCAGCAAATTGGTGTATGCCCGAAAACGGTCCTCCAAACGCCGAAAAATTCATATTTGAATGCTTTATAAAACTGCACACAAAGACAAGATAGAAGTCAGAAATCGTTTGTTTACGTACTCGTATGTATGTTATTCTTATTTTCTTTTTATTTTTTTATTATTTTATTTTTAATTAAATTTATTGATCATTTATTTGTATAAACAAAATTGCACATACACAAGCTCGCTCAACACATTTACATACACAATTAATGTTCGTATGTGTATGTGTATGTGTTCCTTAATATTTGTAAGTAATAAACCGTTATACTAAAAATATTAAAATAAATATTTGTTGTAGTTGTAGTTGTTTGCATATACGAAACAGAAATTAACTTTCATTTTCCGTATAGTACAAGTAGTTGTAGTTTATACTAGTGTTAGTAGTAGTCGTCGTAGTGTCGTGGATGCTATTCGTAGTACAAGAAACACAGGCACAGGCACAAACATACACACATACGTATGCTCTCTACAATAACAATAATATCAACAACACCAGAAGCAGGCTGGCAGGCAGACACCGATGATGACTCCGTCGTCTATATGATGATTGTTATTACGGCTGCTATTCCCCGATTATGATGAGGATAGGGAGAAGAGGATTATTTTTATTTATATATATATTTATTATTATTGTTATTGTTGCAGAAAAATGTTATTTGCACTAATTTTTTTTATAGTAAAAAATCTTTATTTAAAGTTGCTAGCGGTGATTTAATCACTTTCTTTTATATACTCTCTTTTTTCTAGCTCACTCACACTTGCTGCTTAAGTTCTCACAATAAAAATATGTTTATAGGTGTAGTTGTATTTGCCACCATGTTGTGTTTATGGTGTCCGAGCTTAACTACTCGTTTGCACAGTTTCATAAACAATCTACTACTACTAACTACACTTTTTACTACTAAATTTTCAACTACTCGACTACTTTTATTTTGTACCGTTATTTCTTTTTCTTTTTTTTAGCTAAGTTTGTTGTTGTTTTTATTTTTGCTGACTTTGCTCTCACTTTCTCATTTTGTTTCTCGTTTTACAGTTAACAAAATTTATTTTCATTTTTATTATGTAAACAAAAACAACAAAAACACTAGGCAAGTAAGAGTTGGCGTATTTTGTGTTTTCTTTTTTCCAATACCAACAGCAATTTTCACTCTGAGTAAAAATTAACACAGAATGTGAGTACCTCTGTAATGATGAGTGAATATGTTACACTAACCAAGAGTTTATTTTTACACACGAATATCCAGCAATGAGTACAAGGAGGCAGGGTTAGTTTATTTCTAAACACATGAATGTGTGTGTGTTACTCTAATAAGAATACATTTTATATGTGTAAGCTTAAATATATTATTAGTAGTTTAATGGTTTTATTTTATTTATTTTGAACTTTAAATTTCCGCTTTTAGAAAAATAAAAGAAAGTACTAACTAACACTTAACCGAGTATTAAGTATGAGTTTCCGATTGCATATACACCGCACACTCTGTTTTTATTTGAAGAAGAGTGTGGGGCACATGGGTGATTAACAAAACTCAGAAAATAAAACAAGTCAACTTTTAGAACTATTTTAATGCAAACCGAAAAGCGTGCAAAATAGCGACTAACTAAGCCGAGCGCCAACACCAAACTAATAACTTTCACATAAAGCACTTGCTACAAGCTTCTGGTTTGTGTATGTGCGTTGTGTGCGATGGTGATGATGCCAACCAGCTACAAATACAACAACTACCACGAGAAAAAAAAAACAAGCTACACAACCACCAGACCATTAACCACCCACCACCCCAAATGGAAAATAAAAACCGGAAACCTCTTACTCATCTACACACAGGCACCCGCACACACACACAAACAAACAATACACCCTATTACATACTAGGCTTGCTTAACTCATACTCTCTCTCTCTCTGTTGCTCTCTTTCTCTCTATCGCTCTCGCTTTAGGTTTTTACATCACTCAACCTCTAGTAAATTTTCACTCATACTCTTTATAAGCTAAATCAAAGTAAATAAAAAAACATAAAACCTGACAATCTATAAAAACATATTAGTTATGTACATATGTATGTATGTATGTAGACTTCTACGCGCGTGTGGCTAGTTCTTCTATAGTGTACGGATCTAAAATTGTAGATCCTCCCTTACATGAAATTTATGAATTTTAATAAAATTCTTATTATTACAATTTGGTAGATGTCAGCACTTTCACTTTAATAAACATATGCAAGTGTTGTTAACTTGAAGGCTTATAACAACTTAACAGTTGTACGTGTTAAGATAATATTTTAATTTTCAAACAAAAAAAAATTGTTTCGATAAAATTGTAAAATGGCAACTAATGAATTGGTTGAAAAAAAAACCAATCAAAAACCAGATTTTAAACAGATTGCTCTGAATTTTTATAAATACAATCTAATTGGTATTTAATTTGTATATTCATCAGACTAGTGCCTACACCTAGAGGGAGTATTTTATGTGCTAAAACTGAAGCCGGTAGCCGAAATTGAACTTACTTTTGCTTTTGTTGTTAAGCCCGAATCAACTTACCTTAGAAATTTTGCTATTTTTAAATTTAAGTTTAACTCTTCTATTTTAAAAATAAATAGCACTAACACATTAAAGTTTATTGAAACAAAGAAAGGGGATGAATGAACATCTTACAAAATTTCATTCAATTTCTATTGCTCTCCCCAACATAATGCAAAAATTTGTTTTTCAGTACATACACACATACTGTCACACATATGAATGTAAATAAATATGTACATATGTGTGTAACTATGTATTTATTATTGTTGTTTTGTTGCTTTTCATTATTTTAAGCATCTGCCTATTTTCAATTACGCTGGTATTTAATTTTAAAGAAAATCCTGGCTAATACATATTAATTTTTTAAATACTCGTACCTAGTAATAAAACTGCAAGAACTAATAATATGTTAGTGTTTACATAAATGAATAAAAACATACTACATACGAATATATGAAAAATAAGCCATATACATACATACTTACATACATATGTAAAAAGCTCGATATATGCATACATACACATCCATGTGCATGTGCGAAAGTGCCTTTGAATATGAAAGTTGTGGTATTTTTTTTAAGTAAAATTGTTGTACGCGTATATACATATGTAAATACTATATACCTAATTGTTGGAGCTTTTTATTTACCCCCTTTTTATACTGTGTGCGAGTTAAAGAATCATAAGTCTAGGTTTTCTTTTCTATCACTGCCTAATAAAATAATGAATGAGTGAAATCAACACAATGAGAATGAGTGAGTTTTTATGACAGTGGTATAAAATAATTAATTCATTGTTGTTTTGAAATTTCATTTAGCCTTGAATTAAATTTTTTTAAAACATACATCTATGATCTTTGATTTCAATTAAATGGACAATGTATTTAACGTTATTTATCGCTCTTATTAAAATGTCAAAAAATCTTTTATAATTATAAAAAAATTGCTTGAAAGTTTTGTTTTTTTAAATTATTAAATTTTTTGTTAGATACATATTTTCAAAATTCAAGTAAATTGGCTTTTTAAGTATAGCATACCTTACGGCTCTTCAATAAATCTAATTTTGCTTCATATACACATGGCAGAATTGTACACGGTAAAGCATTCAAGATAGCTGTACTTTTTTTGCTCTCCATCGTTTTATCTGCATGGCTGTCAAAAGTTGTCTACATTCTGTGAAAGCCATTGTTCTTGTGTGTATAATTTTATGAACGGATCTGCATTGAATTTTCTCCTTTTTATTTGACACATACGATAAAGTTGTTTTTGTAATTCAGTGTAAATGCCTTACCGTGTGCGGTTTTGCGATGCATATACGTGTTGATTTTAACATTTGAACCATCATTTGGCACAAGCAAATAACAAGATGCGCTCATCTTATTTCATTACATCATGCATTAAACTAAGATAACAATCGCAATATCATAACAAAAACAAAAAGACATGCAAGATGAATTCATACAAAGTGCTATCAAAAGAGCATGTTTCAAATTTTTTCCTGATTTTTTAAAGCTGTGTACATTAATATGTTCGGAGTCCATAAGCCAGAGACGTCTTTTTTGATAACTGACAAATATTTTTAACACAGAGTTGCTCAAGTCGAATTTAAAGTAATTTTATCTGCATGAATTCCATCTTGTATGAATTTGCCTAGAACACGTGTTTTAATAGCAAAAGTTACCAGATTAAGATAAACAGCAAATTTGCCGCAATTTACATTACCTAGTACCACTTATATCAACACATCTGAACATAAACAAAAGTGTTGCCGTGATTAAGAATTAACTTGATAGTGCAAAAACTAAAAATTATTTAATATATCGCAAAATTAATAATATAAAATACAAATTTAATATTTCTTTTAAACCATAAAACATTGAAAAATGTGAAAATTGTAAGATATAAATAAATTTTAAAATAAAAGTACAACACGCCAACACTAGAAAAAAGTGTTGGCGAGTTTTGTTTAATAACTATAAGTAGGGATAATTGGGGCAACATGTTTGGGTTTCTACTTATTTTTTTTTTTTATAGGTGCTCTGAATATTTTCCTTAATTAATTGCAGAAGCAATGCAATATCGATTCTTACAGTACAAATTGCTTATTTTCTTATTGTTTACATAAAAAATGC